>RXPK01000183.1:1197983-1306460 GCA_004143645.1 Protaetia brevitarsis
CACGACTGACAGTTGTTCAAATTGTACATAAATAGTCATAATTTTAACGTAATTTGCTACAGAAGGACTATAAAAGTGACCGGACAACGAATCTTAGATCGTTTGGGCAGAAATCTTAATCCGGAGCCAACTCGGATTTCAAACACTGCACAATCCTGCTCCAATACCTTTTCTACTGAAGGAGGGTATTACCAACAAACTTGATGTAACTAGTCGTGGTCATTCGACTGGGTTTTCAGATCATAAAAATCAATACTTTCGTCTCTTTGAGGAATAAAAATGTGAACAATTAAATTGTTACGTTCATTTAGATGAAGTACATAAAATGAGTTCTTACGTATATATCTGAAGAAGATTGGTCGGAAGTATACAGGAAAATAGAGACATAACGAAAAATTTAACATTTTTCTGACTGTGTTTCTGAGATATTTTAATGCTCATTTTCAAGTAAAGCAAAGTCCATTCGAATCTGTTGAATGTTTGGAGCACCGCTAAGGATATTAGATCTTAGGAAAACAGTCAGTTCGTTACAGTTAATAAAGCGCGAATTCAGATTAGTAAACATATTAAATACTTTTATAAAACATATATAACAACGCAATAATTGATCGAAGCGAGATTATCATGAATCAGCTTATTATCAGCAGAACCAGTGGAACATTTGCGTGTTGTTCGTTCTCACTTGGTGGGACTACTGTTATACAACCATATTGTTTCAATTTAAAAATTTGCTAATCAGTTCACCATACTTTTCTCACCACAGATAAATTCACAGCTCATACACAATACCTGATTTCAATTTAAATACAAATCCTTATTCTTTTTACTTTCAACAACAGATGCAAATGAACTATCAGTAATATCTAAATCTTAAAGAACTGTAGATCGTCGGGTATTGACAATATCCCTAGTAGTTTCTTTAAAAAAATGCTAATTCCAGTTTCATAGAATCATAGCACACATATAAATGATCCTTTTCAGCTGAACTTTTCCGGATTCACTTAAACAAGCTGTGGTTGTTCCAATTATAAATCCGTGATGTAGACAGTTTGAAAAACTACAGACTATACCTATTAAAGTTTTTTACTAAAGTTTAGATACGGAAACTCACTTTTCGAACTAACAAGCGGAATTTTAAAATGCCTTGGAGAATAAACAAATAAACTTTTGCTTACTTATTAGATCTGTCAAAAGCGTTTGATAGCATAGACCATTCCATACTTTACAGAAGCTTGAGCACTATGAATAAGAGTAACGCTTTAGCTTGTTTTCATCTTACTTAAACGAGCGTCAACAAAAAGTGCATGTTAAATTAAAAAATAAGGCTGCTCTTTCAGATAACATGACCATACAAAAGGTGCCACAAGTAGCATACTAGGTCCATTACTATTTATCGTTTACTTTAATGAAATATTTATAATCTCAAGCCACCTTCCTTGTAAGTAACTTGTAAATACTGCGGAACGATACTACTTTTTTAATCACTGGTAGTACACTAGATTGAGTATCGATCTAGAGCACTTATTTAAATACAATTGAGGAATGGTTAACTATCAACCAGCTTAAAAATTAACCACAATAAATAAATTCATCTTCTTCAAATGTAACCAAACTTCAAACTCTCCAGAAGCTGTGAATATTAATAACTGCGAATATTCGTCCGCACTTGTGTTAAAGCTGCTGGTCTTACAGTCGACGAAAACCTTAAAATGGAAAGATACGTCAATGTGCTTTGTAAAAAACTATGTAGCTATTGCTTTGCGATTCGTCGACTTGGAGATATAGTAAGTTGGCATCTGCTTCGTATTATGTATTATGGTTGCTACTACTCAAACATAAAATATGGAATCGTTTTTTTGGGGTGGTGGTAGTGACTTAAACGGAGTTTTTTTTATACAGAAAAAGATTTTACGTGTGATTAATAACTCGAAATACTCTCACAAGGAACCTCGCGAACTGTAAATCGCGATTTTATTTGCTGCGGAATTTCAACTTAGGGGTGCAATTCACCTTAGAATTAGGCCAATTTGTTTTTTTTTTTCTGAATAACTTATAACGGTAAGAGATAGAAAAAAGTTTCATGAGGACTGTATGCTTTAGTCAGCCCTTTCGATTGGTATAGATATTTATATACAGGGTGTTCCAGTAAACGTGGAATGACGTAAACGTGGAATGACGTATGTTGTGCTTATTTTATCGAATTTCAGAAATCGGTTATAATGGCATTTTTTATGAATCAATAGTCTGTAGAAAGTAATTAAAAAGTTATACAGGGTGTCCACAAAATATAAATTTTAGCATATTCCTTGTTCTAAGGAGAGACTCTATACTGTTATTGGCTGCATTGTATGTCGAAAATCAGTGTAAACTTATACCAGGCGGTAAATGGTTATATGTGATAGTTTTCGAGTATACGCGTTTGATGTATGTAAGATTATATTATCCCTATCAAAGTTAAGTTCCGCAGCATGAAAAAGCGTCTTGAGTAAACTCCATGGATACTACAACTGACAAAGTTTATTAAAATCTGCGATTTACAATTCGAGATTCCTTGTCAGTCTTGCAGAGATTCTTCAAACAAACTAACATTTACTGTATATGTTATTTACATTTTTGAATTGCTAATCTTCTTACTTAAAAACAAATACTTATTCGAGGATAATGAATTACAACATGAGTATTTACAAGGTTAAAACCGATTATCGCTACTAAAGCATACACTCAACTAAATGAGAAACATTTAGAATATAATTGCCTGAGGTACTATAACAAATTGCATCACATAATTAAAACTGTAAAAAATTGTCAACATTAAAACCATTATGTATACAAAGTTATTACTAGAAATAGAGCATACATAATAGCAGCATTTCTAACCTAAATACACGTTTATAAATATTTGCTCTTGACCTGACGTTTGCATTGTTACTTTTGTATTGAAACACTGCAATAATAAAGCTATTCTATCCATTCTATTCTATTCTATCCTGTAATAAATAGCCTTGGTTTCCAAAAGTCCGTTAGTCGTAGCGGACAATCGACCGCGGAATTTATCGGTTTCCACTGTCGGTCGTTATCGATCCGATTTTAGTTTTGAGTGAGAGACTCGGCGTGTGAATACCTGCGCTATGATAAAAATAGTACCTCATAAACATTGTACAGATATATTCTGTAGATAAAAATTGATTGTAAAAGATGAGTCAAAAAGTTAATAACACAGGGAGGAAGAGATATGTTTTAGTCGAGTGTATGACAAAAATTATAAAGCTATAAAGATATGTGTAGATTGGGCCAAATTTCCGGGCGGCAACTGGGTATTCAGAAATGCGCTCCACTGATGTATGCAATTAAAGCAGATGAACCGTAGAGTTGCAAGTCAGTAACAGCAGTGCCTGTTTTTTCTTATAAAATGTAAACAAAAAATTATTTTATCTAAATATGTAGTGATATAAAGTGCGAATGCATTGTAAGGTGGCCCGTTTGTTCGCTCGCTTTGTCTATTAATAGACTTATGTTTTATAAAATACATACTAAATTACGATAATCGATTGATCTGCTTATTTATATACATTATTGGACCGGTCGCAAACATATCTACTCCGCGGGACAATTGCCCAACTCTAATTATGTCCCTAAAAATAAGCCTTGGAGATTTCTGCAAAACTTCTATACATGTAAACAGGGTTGGGCTGATTTATATCAACAAATTATTCTCTAAAATTAAAGGTGGTACGCATCACTTTTAAAAACAGAAAAAAAAATACATAACATAAACCTTATGTTTCAGTTTATGTATTTTCATTTTCGTTGTATAGTTAGAACAAAAATAAAGTTTTGCTTCAATTTCTGTACCATTCTCTTCCTAGCATCTCAATGAAAAAAACCAAAAGACATTCATTTTACTGGCGCTGAGGGAGCAGTTTCATGCAAGAATTATTTTATTATTAAAACCGTGTTTTTTGTAAAGGTATTTTTACAACATTCTCGAATATACAGCATCTGAAATACTAGTAGTCTTTCTCTGCAAAGTTACCAAAGCAACTGATATAGGTTTTAAAATGGTTAGATGAGCTTATGTTGCATGTTTAAATTCAATATTTGACACCTTTTGGTAAATGTGTTTCTTTCATGCAATTTTTACAAGTCGCCCCACATCTAGATTTATTTATATACCGGAATGAGATTGAAAGCCAACGTGAAGACAGTTGACCATATTTTCTGCCACTGCCCTGCCGCTACAGACATAGATATTAGTTCGGAGAAGGTTGACCTCTTCCTAGAAAACTTGAAAACAATCTCCTTCAGCAAGATACCGAGTTATCTTGAGCACTTGAACTTGTTCGATGAACTTAAGATGACATCCGCTCTACAATAGACCCTAGTGGTCGCAGTGGATGGGACGATTAATAGAACAATGCGTATTCTATCTCTCAATAATCTAATCTATTGTTATTATGAAATCGTTAACTATTAAAATTATGAATACAACCAGAAAAATGAAAAATTAATTAAAAACATAACTCAAAAAGTAGAGCAGATAGACTTAGGGCATGCTTGACAAAAATAAAAACAATTATTAACAGGAATTCAATGATGTAAACATGTAATGGGTGGTCTATTGAAAGAAAATGAGATACTCCCTATTGATTTTTTCCCCGAGTTTTCACATTAGTGACGAGCAGCCTGTATCTTAAAGTTTGGGATATGAACTCACTTGAAAGTGCAACTAGATCTGTACTAAGATATTTGAAACTTTGGTTCACTTATTTTAAGGTATTAATCAAATTACAACCGACTTTCTTACACAACGTAATTGAAATAATTTTAAAATCATCAAAGATATGAGAATTAATCGGTTTGAGCTTAAGATATTCTACATCTTAACTGTTAAAAATTTACTGATATTTTTAAAAATGTAAAAATAATAGGGGTATTGTATTTAAGAAAAGTAAATTGAGGCTATACTTTGTACAAATGCCAATAGTTGCAGGTTAATGATAAATTGTAATCCTGCAAAAAAATTATAAAAACTTTTTTTCGTATCTGTTACTATGTACAAATTATACGAGTTATCCGTCCCAGTGAAATACCCTGCATGTACTTCTAATTAAAATCGCTGAATTACTACTAAATATGTGGCAATTCTATTTCAAACTGTTTTTTTTTTTCGGCTAATTAATGTGAAATACTCGTTTTAGTGCTAACGTTAAATTGAAATTGTAAACTTATCATCCCCTATTTCCACGAACGTTCACTAACCATTCCATTAACTATGCGGTCTCCCATTGAATGTTTGCATCACTCGAAACTCGTGTAACTCACCATATTACTGAGGGCATTGCGACCGCCAGCTGTAGATGAAACTAAATAACGGACATGCCCTTGCATTACTTTACTTTAACTTTTTTAAATCTATTTTACTCTAGTAAATGTAATGATTGTCTATCAGTTTGTTTGTATATATTGTCGTATACTTTTATTTGTTAGTACAGTAGGACCCCCATTATCCGGGGTAATGACGGGGAGGATGTTCAAGGATAATCGAAAACCCCGGATAATCGAATACAACATTTTATTAACCTAAATTCTAGGCTAAAGCTTAATTTAAAGAAAAAACTGTCGAAAAAATCATCCAAAAAGTTTTATATTAAGAATAAAGTTTCTTACATTTAATTTACATTATTTACATACAAAAAACACGACATACGGCATATGTAGTACTATGTATGTACGTTTTTGAATTGAATTATTATTTGAGTAAAAATCTGCAATTTTACTTTGTTTTTTCGTTAAATATTTCTTTCTTAAAATCGGTAATTCTTACTATAATGGCGTCTCCTGTTCAAAATAATTTAGTAGAAGTTTCGTCGCCTCTAATGCATCATTGTGTTTAATTTTATTCGTTTCGGGAAAGATAAAGGAATGTCGTTGTCATCGTCTCGTTCCGTAGCCAATCTGCGCAGAGGTCGAAGGTTGTCTTTTCTGGGGAGATCGGCTATTTTGGTATCCATCAGTTTGTTCGAATCCTCTTCGCTCATGTCAATTCAGCCAATTTATCATATCATCCCTATCAACGTGGATGAAATCCGGAAGAGCTTTCCACGTTATACGCACGAATGATTCGTTTCAACATCATGTGAGGTTTCTGGGACAGAAATCTTTTGGTCTAATATTTTTGACCATGAACTTTTGAATGTTGTAGAGGGTAAGTCTGCCCAGGCTTCACACACTGAAAAAAATTGCGTCTTTTATCGTCCACTTCTTTACAATTTCTTTCATCGGGTCGGTGCCGTTATTTTCTTCAAGAAGAAATCTCAAGAATATTTTTTGCACCTTCTCTTTAAACTGGATATTACCCCTTGATCCATGGGCTGGATCACGGATGTGACGTTTGGTGGAAGGTAATGAACAAAAATTTGTCAATCTTCTGTTGTCAAAATTAACTCGGCTGGATGGGACGGAGCATTGTCGAGTAATAAACCGAAACGGACAGACCTTTTTCTTTAAATGGTTACGCACTGAAGGCACAATTTTTTCTTTAAATCACGATGAAAAAATTACTTGGAACATGCAAGCTTTTGGATGGTTATAATAATCACACGGAAGACTTCTAATTTCGATTCCTTTAAACGATCGTCGTTTTTTTGCTCTCCTTATAACAATTAATTTTAATTTGTGTTCTCCTGAAGCATTAGAAAAAGTCACAACGTGAGTCGTTCTTTGCTGGATTGTGACAGGAGTGTAATTTTTCGGACTGAGTTGCTAACTTTTTGAAGGAAAGCGTTTCTCCAAAACAATCCGATTCATACCGCATTACAAGTTGAAATCAGGAGTTAGATCATTTTTTGGACCAAACAGTTGAAATTTTCAATAAACAACGTGCTGCAACACTTATCAGCCGCTAAGACTCTCACCTTGAATGGCCAACTCCCTGATACCGTGCTTTTTTTTGAATTTGTGAAGCCATCCATGCGAATGCGGAGAATGGCCCTCCGAGAACAGCTAGTTTGGTGATGACAACGATACGAAGTCGCAAATGTCTTTTTTTTCTTCACTATATCACGAACTGTTTGCTCGCCAAATTCGAATAAAGCGACAATTCACCTTTCCTACCCGATTACATACCAATTTTTTGGTACCATAATAAACGCTGCTTCTTCTTGGGCCATCTTAGTCTTATTTGAGTGGAGACTAAAGCGCAACTGAGCAAATAATTTCCTCCAGCAGGGAGAATAGCCCAGTAGGAATTTCATTGCAATAATTGCAATGTAACGCATTAGTTTTGTTATAAAAATAACAATAGTGCATTATAATAAATTAAAAACCATTTTGTATTTAAAAAAGAAATAAAAAATAAAAATTGCCCCCTTGCGTCTCCGGATAATTGGAACCCCGGATAATGGAGCCCCGGATAATGGGGGTCCTACTGTATTGTGCTTAAATGTAGTTTTTGTTTGTTTTATGTTTGATTAACTAAACCACATTCAAGTATAAATATGTTACTGACATTGGCTGACTTGATGGCACATGATAGAACTAACATAATGTAAAATATGTTAGGGATAAAAAAAATAGTAATTAAGGATTGAATAGGTACTAAAATTTATCTGCTTCAAAATGTTATTAGTAATTATAACGAAACAATCGCAGCAGAAAAAAAGAAAGGGAAAAAGTAATAAAAGATAAATGAAGATTTAAGTGTTTTCTGAATTTTAATCGACCTTAAACCAAACAAAAAAAAAAAAATTTAAAGAGAATACTAAGAAATTTTGATAGATGTTTAGTATGTCTGTATCAACGGGAGAATACGCTCGTATTTGCCAAATTAACTAGTAGCAGAAGGGGCGGATATTATAGCTGACAGTCTAACAAATTATTTATGCACAATGGTGTGTGCTACTTGTAGAGTCTAGTGTACACTATTTCCAAACTTTACCCCTATAACCTGTCTGCACTGATATAGACAAATAAGACATAATACAAAATTCAGTAGTGTGCAGAAACAACCGTTTGTGAACACTGTGCGCACGTAGTTTACCTTTACATTCTTTACAACATACTAACAATCTATAAAATCGAAGTTATGCATTTCTCGCAAAATATTGGGTTTATGTTTCACTATGAAACTGTGTGTAACACATGCACGTGTGGGCATGTATATAAATAAAATTGTGTATTTATTCTTGGATATCCATAGTAACAAGAAAAGCAATAAAAACCACTTCCAAAAAAAATTCGCACCTTCTACAATTGAATCTTCTAATTTGTCCTAAATAGCAGGCGGTTTTGTCGAAACATTTTAACTATCTAATTTTAAATTTAGAGTCCCATTTCCCTCGTTAGAAAACACTTCTTCCGAATTATACACAAGGTCGCCGTACTGTAAAGCTAGTTGAAAAAAGCATATTTGGAAAAAAAAACCGTGCATCATTGCAAGATATCTAGATTTGGGCGATCCTGGCAAGCACGCAGATCACCGTCTGCGTCTAACATCGGCAACTCTTCTAGCAGAAGGTAGAACCAGTATAGCCACGTTGAGACGCCTTGGTGGATGGAAGAGTACGTCGGCTGTTGAAGAATATTTCGCAAAAATGACGTTTGAAGGATATTAGCAAGCATACCTTCTAGAGCTGCATTTTCCTTGCAGAAACTTGATACCTAGATAATGAAACATGAATTAACGTTTGCTGCAAGCAATTTACTTCCTCCAGAATTGCCAGTTTTATGTGTATTCAACTAAATAATTTTGAGTAGATATTTACTTAATAGTTTAATTTAATATGTTTTAAGTTTGTTAATACGCTAACCAAAAACTGTTTTTTATGCGTTTATGCCCGCGTGGATATAAAGCACACTATTACGTAATTTGTAGTTGGTAACTGAGTAATACGAGCACAATAATGAACTGGTATAACTTAGGGGATTTCGGGGTATTCTCTTTTACTATATCATTATTTCTATAGTCAAAAATAGTTATAAATTGGAAGGTACTTTACAGCTTATGTTGGGATTTAAAGTAATACGTAGGTACAGGTGTATATACTATGCCATTTTTAAATTCTACGTAGAAAAACAACATCACTTTATATAAGCTACTATATATCTATCTAAAATAACAACTTCATTATTTACGCTTCTGTAAAAAATGGTTCTGCTGCAAGCTTTCGGATAAGGTGGCGTAATTTGTATATGCATTTGTTTTAGATATTCGTATTTTAAATACCATACATACATGCTTAGCTTGATACAACAATAAAAGCAAAATCAATATAATTATATACAAGTGTCCACTATAATCCTGACCATTTGCTTAACGTTAGCCCAAGCAGTCTTTTAAGTAGCACCCTATATCTTATGTTTATACGTGTTAATTCGAGCGATACGAGAAATCATCTCGAATACAGTCAACGTCAAGACAAGATTTCTTGTCTTGATGGTTTACAGGCTCGTGAGTCTCGACTATTTCTCGAGTCTCACAAAGTCTCGCCAAGCACCTGCTGGGTATTCTAGTGCCCAAGTGTTATCTTGCCTAATTTGTATTGAATACATTTATTTTTCCTGTTATAGTTGTACTATTTTCCTTACTTAGATGTGTTTAATTTAATTTGTGCTAGAAATACATATTAATGACACCATCACAGTACATAAGTACATAAGTTAAGCCAAAAGAAACAAGATTTAGGGTTTAGTAAGTGTATTGAAACGAATCGAGAATATAAAACTAAAATAACATATTTTTTTGAAAAAAGAGTGATAGTTAATGATAGTTAGCAGAAATATATATCCTATTTTGAATAGGGCATGCCATGGCAATTAATTCACTAGCATAATAGTTAAACATCAAAACTGCCAACAAATAATTTTGTAAGTAATACTTTGTCGTTCTTACGTCTCAGTGATTGTGTATTTATTTTCTTATTTATTTTATTATATATTTACTTGATTACTTAAGTATTCTATTAATACACCATTAAAATAAGACTTAATGTTTGTCTTTTATTTATGTTAAAAAACAAATGAACATTAAATCACAACAAAATACATCCTTAATTAAAAGTATTATCAGCAATTATTTTTAATTATCAAACTTTATAGTAGATGTTCAAAAATATATCCTCTTTCTGCTAAGTATTGTTATACCCACTTTTGCAAATTTTGCGGTAGTTTTTCCATCAATTTTATGAAATGGATGGAAGCCTTCCGCATTCTTCCTATTTTCCTATGTAGATGGCTCATTGTTATACGCAAATTTCTTTAGGTAGCCCAAAAAAGAAAAATAAATAAATCAGGGAAAACGCATTATCTAAAATAAATTATTTATTGGTAGCTTTGACATTTAATTATTATTGATTACATATAGTGGTTGTTTGGTAAGTTACGGTAATAAACAATAATATATATATAATAAAGGTAATATAGTTTCTGCTAATCATAGGCGAATGATATTAAATGCCTTCTATTTTTAAAAACCGTATGATCTGATACCGATTGTGCTTACTAATTTGCGGTTCATTTAGTTATATGGCGTTATATATTAAGCTGACTGAAAATTAATGGAAAATTCATTAGATTTATTTAAAATATATACAAATCCTGCATGAGTCGTCAAAATGTTTAGTATGAATTGAAAGGGCTTTGCGTAAGGTTAATTTACTAAGCAGATATGGCTGCTATTTAAAAAATGATGATCTTGGGCTAAAGGGTAACGAATGTTTCAGAAACTATGAGTTGGCACCTGTATATAATTATATCGATTTTAATTTCAATGTTGTATCGAGCTAAGTATGTAAGTACGTATGTTACTTAAAATATGTATATCTAAAACAAATGCATGTACAAAGAACGTCGTCTTATCCGAAAGCTTGCAGCAGAGCCATTTTTACAAGAGCGTAAATAAGAACGTTGCTGTTGTAGATAAACATATAGTAGCTTATATAAAGTCATGTTGTTTTTCTACGTAGAATTTAAAGGTGGGATAATATATAGAGTGTTCTATTTAAAATAACGAAGTAAGTATGTGTTTTTCTACTTTTGGAACATCCCGTATAGCTAAAAACATTTTTAAGTTATGTAGCATTGAATTCTGTAAAGCTATTGTATAATAGATGTTTTCCTAAATTCAAAAATAGGGTTGTAATCAAAGACCCAGTCTTCGATGAGACACATGTACCTGGTGTTGGTTGTTGTACACTATATACTGCTAAGTTAAAAGCATGCTTTGGAATTCCTTTTGACTTACGCTTTATCCTAACTTGCGTCTTCAGGGCTACTAATTCTGTCACTGAGGACTTGAAAGAGGAAAGCATGTGGATGGATTTATGTGGTAACGATTATGGTTCAGGGAGTGTGAAGCGCCGGTTACGATTTGTTATTTTTTTTTGGAAAGGAGAAGTTTCTAAATATTAGAATATATCCGTCACCAGTATTAAGGCTATTCGGATATTACTAGAATTTTGCATTGGAAACTTGTTCATTGTAACAGCCATGAAACTACAAATAAGTAGATAAAAAGTAAGTTGCCACCAAGTCAGCTATGTATTTAGGTTGGAGGTTGGAATCGTCATTATTTACGATCTAAATTTTAAAAAACATGCAGCCTATTAATTTATTTAACAATGATTTAAATGCGTTCTAAATTAGGTTCCCAAAGGTATCCGCAGATAATTTTCTGAAACTGAATCCTACCAAATATTATATTATTCGGGCGTCGAACCATCTCTTTGGATGTGATAGTTTAGCTTTAAAGATTGACGCAATGTATTACCTCTAGTTGATGAATCATAGGTTCTGGGCGTGGCAGTTGGTAGAAATTTAAGATTTAAAATGATTGATGAAATGAATTGAATGACATTGCATGAGACATGTTGGTAATTTTTTGCGTTTCGTCTCTTTCTACTGGAGTACAATAACTTAAGTTGTTGTACTCCAGCAGACAACTGCTAAATATTTAAATAAATATATATAAATCTGCTAACCATAAATTTGCTTTATGGTTAGCAGATAAGCGGGATTGGGAGAAAGGTACTTCAGTAAGCACTGACTCGAACTGGTATATAGACGGCTCTAAAACAGACCATGGTGCAATAGCTGAAAAGAAATCTAAAAATTGCCCTTTTGGTAAGTTTCACCTAATACACAACGGTATTTTCTTTGACACCCAGTCAACATTTAAGGCGATTGGTTTTGCAAGTGTTGATTCTAAGCTGACTTTGGATGACACCCAAAAGAAATCAACACTGGTCTAGATTCTCATCTGGGCAGACGAAGTGCGTCCAGGTCATTCGTTAGAGCTGACCCATTCTTTGGCATTATTAAATACCATCACGGATTGGATACATAACGAGTTCAGAAGTGGCGGCGAAAGTCGCCAGAACACAGACAGGCAAAAGAATTCTAAAGGAACAGAGACCTGAATTTCGTAAATACCTACTAACTGCAAATAAAGACAGGAAGATTGCCAAAATTATAGTAGGTTTGCTGACTTGCCATTGCAGACTAAATATGCATACACTGTTGAAAATTTTAACACTTTTTTGACTAATTTAATAGTCAGAAGAGTCCACACTCTTTTCGTGTTATTTTGTCGAGAACTATAGAAGTTTAAATTTGACGAGCAAAGATAGTCAGTATTGTCTATTGTTAAGGCGTTATTTTGTCCAACTGACACGTGGAATTATAAAATACTTCTAGTCACATTTTATTTGATCTAGACTTTACTAGCTGTTTACTAAATGAATGCGATCTATTGGGTGTTTAATACCATTTCTAAAACACACGTCTTTTAATATGCAACTCCTATTTCTTAGTGCTATAATTTCCTCTTTAAGACGTTTTCTCAATTATAAATATGCAAAAACCACTCATTCACAATCTTGGTTTCAACTAAACGTGTTAATTTTAAAATGATTTTTTGAGAACATTATAAATTAAGTGAATGTTTATGCTATTTGATTCAAGTTAACTAATTGCGTAAATAATGTTCCCAATACATCTTAAGATGTTGAAATTTTTTATGCCCCACGGAATTAACGTTAATAACACGAGGTTACACTTTACAAGTCAGTCACATTTGGTGGTTTGTTTGGATATGTTAATACGGAGAATCAAACACAAAAACAGATACACGTGTAATGCAGGTGGTGCGTATAATGCAATACTGTATTAGAATAGGTGGCGTTTCTATATTTCTATCCGAGGGAAAAATTCTGATTGGTTGACGCTTCTGAATGTCTAGAAAATAGTTCAATCCTCAATATCTCAACAAAGAATCACACGAAATTCTAGTCATTTCTGTTCTATTAAATACGCGTAGTCAACTCGTCTGGCAAAGTTTGGAAAATCAACACTAAATATTTGACTAGCGCAAAATTAACGCCAACACCGTAATATTTTCAACAGTGTACGTATGTGTACCACACTTGCAAGTATGCCTACCCCACTACCCCATAGCTAATAGCTACATAAAGGAGCAACTCTCAAGGATGATAGGTCTAATTAACAGGGAAAAATTAGAGAGCATCTTCTAGGACGAAGGAGGTCACAATAGATCTCAAAAGGCCCAGACGAAACGAGTCAATATAGCCACTTCAATCTTAATTTAATCTAATCCGTTTTATGCTCATTTTTTAACGGCAAGAGATTCTGGACGAGTATAAAGCACACAAAAAGCATTCTTAAAGCTTATCTATAGTATTATCCATTTTGAGATGGTGTCATCTACTCTGAATTGGACGCGATGGTTGTCGATGACAGCCTGTAGAAAAATATATGCTACTTGTGTTTATTGAAAATTATTGTGAGTTTTACTCTTTCCTAATTCTCAAAGGTATAGTATAGATGTGCATAATTTGAATGTAAGGAATAAATACGTATTATTCGACATTATGCGACATCAGAACTAACACTTAAATCCTGAGAATCTACTTTTGGTCTATTCAGTCTGCTGGAATGTTTAAAGCTTTGTTTAAATTTCAACCCAAAAGCGAATTAAGCACATTTTATGAACATAAGGGTCCTGAATTACACAAACTATACTCTCATACACAAGTAAATAAATTAATGATATGGCCAATGTGAAAAAGCGCGGTTATTAAAAATTATTACAATTAACTCCATTCTTCCCTACTAAAATAACGTATTCAGCTTACTGCATTAAAACATATTCGGGTTAGTAGAAAACATTTATAACAATATTAATACCTTAAAACTTTGATTCCATGAAATCAACGTTACGCCCGTTCCAGCATGAAGAAACTTTCTGCAAGGTACCCATTAATAAGGGAAAATGGTACGCGTGAGGAAACAACATTATGCATAGATTACAGGCGGCGCTTTTAAGATGCGCTAACAATATATACCATCAGCCTTAAACTTTATATTTCGCAAACATAATTCTGTGCATGAACAAGCTCGTTCCGCTAAAAGCATTTGAATTTTGCCGATAGTTCGAAACAAGAAGCACAAACTTCTTTATCAAAAGTAGAAAGTTAAATCGAAGTTTTTTTTCCCAACAAGAAGCGCTGCTTCAATTACAAATTAGGAAGTACTACTGAGAATTATTTTCTCGCTACAGTTCCTTGAATAATCAGTTCTATACCTTAAGAATTTATTCATTAAAAGTGGAAATATAAAATCTCTTTAAAATTGCAATATAGTCTGTGTTTTTAAATTTCCCGAAGCTGTGAGACATGTTTCCCCGCTGATTGGGCTTGAATTTGTATGCTTCAAGCGTTACTTACAACGCAACGTGACGGTTGAAAAGGAACTTCTAAACATTGACAACAATTGCATGCGCGCAATATTGTGTGTAACGGTGCCTTTAGTTATGCGTACAACAGTGTTGGGCACCAAAGAATAATTCTTTATTCAAATGATTATTTGAATGAAATTTTAATCAATTATTCTTTATTCGATATTAGGTTATTGCCGAATGAAGTGGTCCGGCGTTATTTGAATAAGGAATTATTGAATGAAACGTTATTTAAATAAAGCATTACTGGAATAATTTTCCACGAAATAAATCGTCATTCAAATAACGGAATAAACTTCGATGCAGGTACTTATATGCACATATATCTTCTTATATGTGCTGCAAAGAGTAGAAGTTTTTTTGCGTTTAAACGCGTCAGGGTTGGGATTAATATCATAATAGTTGTACCTGACCTTGAAACTATTTTTTTTTCTACTATTGAAACTTATTACAATAAGGAGATATATTGTCTACTTGATTGTCTAAGAAAGAAGTTAAGTACACAGTTTTTAATATATGCAACAGTCACCTACATGTATAAAATATTGAAAGGAATATTTACTTGTATTTTTCGGCGGCAATAGTTTTCAAACAGAAAAGAAGCGTACATGAAACTTAAAACTGTGTCACAGAATAGAGAATAACCAGAAATTTCACTCCGGTAGTTAAATGGACAGATATGTATCCTTTTTCAATTAAATTCTGGCAGTGTTTATATTCTCTTCAATCTCTTTCAATCAACTCTTGGCAATGTTTTGGAACGATTGCGCATTACTATATTTTTTCAGTTAGTTCCATTATTAAAAAAAAAACAATGCGTACCGTCCGATCTAGATTTTATTATTACAAAAATAATGCATGCCCTCGATTATGAAACATACGTATAAACAAGCATACCACCAAGTCTTTTAATCCCAATAATTATTGGTGTTAGAGTTGTTGATGAAGTTTCACCGTTCACGGAGCGAAACTGTGAGACTACTCTGTGAACTTTTTGTTAATTATTTGTAACAGTGTTGAGATGAAAACAAGGGTGCATTTTGTAATTTAATGTTTTTTCTTTTTTCGTGAGTTAGCGGCTGGTTGCTATATAATGAATTAAATTTTTTTAAACAATCAAACTCTTCATTCTACGTTTCGACAAACTTTATTACTGTTGTCTTCCTCAGAAAATTGTTTATTATAAATTAAATTTATTTATACATTGAGGGACAATCACACTGACATTTTAAAACTTATTTAAAAATTACATTTACATTAAAATTACTGAAACATGTTGTTAGTCAATTTACAAATTACTGTGTGAACTGAAGATTTTAAATTCAAACTGCCGAAGATTACATTTTTTTATAAATGTTTTTTTTTTCACCCAACTCTAATATAAAACAAACTATCCGTTTTCCTTCCGCTATTGCTAAAAAAAATATCATTGCTTTAAGAAATAAATACATCCTCCCTATCAATCCCCACTACCTGATATTGAAAAAAAGTAACTCTCTCCCTTCCCGATGCCATCAAAAAAGAATTTTCATGATTCAAAAAAACTAATGCGTCTCCTGCACCAACTCCCCACCCTCTAATGTTAACAAAAGTTATTCATACCGCGTCTTAACATTGCTGAGAAGTATATTCCGTCACTCAAGAAAAAAATCCATACGACTCTCGAACCAACCACCCAACCTCTAATATAAAACAAACTATCCGTTTTCCTTCCCGCTGTTGCTAAAAAACAAATATCATTGCTTTAAGAAATAAATACATCCTCCCTATCAATCCCCACTACTTGTTATTGAAAAAAAAAAAAATCTCTCCTTTCCCGATGCCATCAAAAAAGAATTATCATGATTCAAAAAAACTAATGCGTCTCCTGCACCAACTCCCCACCCTCTGATATTAACAAAAGTTATTCATACCGCGTCTTAACATTGCTGAGAAGTATATTCCGTCATTCAAGAAAAAAAATCCATACGACTCTCGAACCAACCACCCAACCTCATATAAAACAAACTATCCGTTTTCCTTCCGCTGTTGCTAAAAACAATATCATTGCTTTAAAGAATAAATACATCCTCCCTATCAATCCCACTACCTGATATTGAAAAAAAGTAACTCTCTCCCTTCCGATGCATCAAAAAGAATTTTCATGATTCAAAAAACTAATGCGTCTCCTGCACCAACTCCCCACCTCTATGTTAACAAAGTTATTCATACCGCGTCTTAACATTGCTGAGAAGTATATTCCGTCACTCAAGAAAAAAATCCATACGACTCTCGAACCAACCACCCAACTCTAATATAAAAAAACTATCCGTTTTCCTTCCCGCTGTTGCTAAAAAACAAATATCATTGCTTTAAGAAATAAATACATCTCCCTATCAACCCCACTACCTGATATTGAAAAAAAAGGTAATCTCTCCTTCCCGATGCCATCAAAAAGAATTTTCATGATTCAAAAAACTAATGCGTCTCCTGCACCAACTCCCACCCTCTGATGTTAACAAAAGTTATTCATACCGCGTCTTAACATGCTGAGAAGTATATTCCGTCACTCAAGAAAAAAATCCATACGGCTCTCGAACCAACCACCCAACTCTAATATAAAACAAACTATCCGTTTTCCTTCCGCTGTTGCTAAAAACAAATATCATTGCTTTAAGAAATAAATACATCCTCCCTATCAATCCCCACTACTTGTTATTGAAAAAAAAGTAAGTCTCTCCTTCCCGATGCATCAAAAAAGAATTATCATGATTCAAAAAACTAATGCGTCTCCTGCACCAATCCCACCCTCTGATGTTAACAAAAGTTATTCATACCGCGTCTTAACATTGCGGAAAGATATATTCAGTCATTCAAGAAAAGAAATCGATACGACCAACCACTCAAAGTTATTCATCAGCTTCTCTTAACATTGCTGAAAAATATATCCGCCATTCAAGAAAAAAATCGATGGGACCCTCTAACCAACCACTCAAAAATATTCATACCGCTTCTTACCATTGCTGAAAAATATATTCCGTCATCAAGAAAAAAATCGATGCGACCCTCTAACCAACCACTCAACCCCTAATATAAAGCAAACTATCCGTTTCATTCCCGCATTGCTAAAAAAAATATTATGTTTTAAGAATAAATACATCCTCCCTATCAATCTCCACTCCCTGATATTGAAAAAAGTGTTTATTTACCTTCCCGATGCCATCAAAAATAATTTCGAGCGGAATAATATTCCGCCATTTAAGAAATAAATCAATGCGAGTCTCGAACTACTCAACCCCTGATATGGAAAATTATTTCTTTCCGAATGAAAGCAGTTATTTAAATGAAAACGATTATTTGAATAGGAATATTTATTTGAATAACAGTATATTCAAATGAGAATAATTATTCAAGAGAAAATAATTATTCAAGAGAAGAATAATTATTCGAAGGAGAATAATTATTCAAATGGAGAATAATATTCAAATGAAGAATTATTTGGAAAATTATTTGAATAATGAATGAAATGATGTGGAATTCATTATTGAATAATACAATGAGGAATAAAAATTTATCTATTATTTCTGAATAAGAATAAGGAAGCTGACAATTTATTTTCATTCTTATTCTGAATGAATTTTGCCCAACACTGGCGTACAACCTTGTGAGAACTGTCGTTTACCTTATACGCACAATAGCTACAATCATCTACAATCGCAGAATAAGGACTACTGTGATTTTCCTTTCAAACGTTATGTTCGCGTTTATAATAGTTAGGTTACCTTTTTCCTAAAATATTAAGTTTCTTGCACACAGAACCCCGATTTTTTGCGTCAACAAAATATGTTTTGTCAAGAAAAACTTAGTTAATTCAACAAGATTTTTCGTTATTTCAAATAAACTAAGATTAAATACAACGTTGCACCAGAAAAAATACTTGTCAAAAAATTTAATCATCTCAACCAAATTATTTAGTCAAAGACTGTAACTACAATATCACTTCATTTTTTTTTACGAAATATTTTAGACGTTCAATGCTCTTTGCTTAATCGCTGAGAACACCTTCATTGAATCGCTGTTAAAACATATTTTTGGTCAAAGCCACAAAATATTTTTTTCGCAGTGCTAAACTAGAACATTCCTACACTCAGAAAAGTACCTGCATTGAACTAATCACAATTTGCTACTAATCACAAACCTTTTGAGATTATAGGCGGGTCTCTTTAATTTGTAGTTCATTTTATAAAGTTATCGTTACTTTTGTACTCGCTTATCTCTCAATAAATATGCTATTATTATTAATTTAGTAAATTTAACAACACTACTTGGTTGTACATGGCGAAGGAAAATTTTTTGTTGTAGAAACGAAAAAAAAATTGTTAGTTATTGTTGTTGGTATAACAAATTTATATTGTTGTGGTAATCCTAGCAAGGAGTCAACCGGACCTTTTGAAACGTATCACATGAAAAATAGTTTTTGTCAACACAACTCCCTCTGTACTCGAAAAAAAAAATCATTCGGTTGCGTCAACCAAATTTTTATTTCAGACAAAAAACAGTTTAAAATAAATCGGTTATAATAACCAAAATTTTAGTCAAATCAATCAAATCCTATTAGTTAATTCAAATATATAAATAATTATGCGTCAACTTATCAAATATCAAATATTCCATTTCAATTAATATTTCATTTAATGGAAAGAAAACGTGTTAACTTTCTAGTAATATCAAAGGAACATTTTCATTGTTAATTAGAACAAGTTGAGAGTTTAAGATAACTAAACAAATTCAAGTTAAATTCTTTCCTTATAGAACCTGAGAAATTGCTTTTGTACAACTCAAGTTTTGGTCATAATAACCAAAGAAATCAACAAAGAGCATTTTGTTAATTCAACATATCCTTACTTTTCTGAGTAAGTTATTACAATAAATTTTGCTTATCAGTAAATAGATATTCTTGTTATAATCATTATTTTTTGCGTATTTAGTACTCAAAAACGCACATGTTATTGTGCAATTCATAAACCAAGTAATGAAAAATGTTAAAGGAGTTTATTCTAATCTGGATATCAAATTTAAACCATGTTCATGAAGAATACAAAAAAATGTGGACTTATCAAGAATTCAATGAAAGGTATTAGCTGTCAACATTTACAAAGAAGCATAGAAAACTGAGAAGCAGTGGTGGAGCAAAAACAATAAAAAATTCCATGACGATCACAAAAATCATCTCGCTGTTCATTCGAAAAGCTAGTATTGGAAATCCTAAAAATAGATATATTTAATATATTTAAATATTCTAGGGACAGATACTTCCTAAGTGCTCAAATCTTCAAGATTGGCAGGTGTTGAACTGCGAAAATGTGTTTCGAAATACTCTAAAATTGATTTATTATAATGTTTTTTGATAACACTAGCGGTTGTTTTATATATTTTTTTTACATCTATTGACGACAAGTGGGAAAATGTAATTCTCATTGAATTTTGGAGACGCTCTTCGCGAAATTATTTGATATTCTACAAGAATATACATTAGAACCTGAAGACATTAAGATTAGAATATTTTCAGAATGTTCTACAATTTTGGTTTATAAATTGCACAAGTATATTGAACACTAAACCTGTAAAAAAACAATGGTTATAACAATAATATTTGCTCACAACAATAATTTTATATTGAATTAAAAAAAAAAAATAATAATATATAGGATGTTCCATTTAAAATAGCTAAGTTTAAATATAAGCACAGACGAGTGCAAACAAGTGCAACCCAAATCATCCACATACCTTTTGAAGGAAGGTATACCGATGTGTAGTGTTTTAAAATGTTTAAAACAGTATGGTGCGTAGGCTTTCACTGCCGGAATCTACTGTTTGGAAGTTTTTCCGGGCTGTTGAGCCGTGGTCTTGTGGAATTACTTCCGTACGTTTCGTTCACAACTGCGGTGAACATCTTCAGCAGCGAGGTCGAAGTTTTCACATGCGCACGGCACGTTCTCTTAGGGTCTTCATGACTCCTCTCTTCTGTCTCGGTGGATGGTTGGAGTTCTTGTGCAAGTATCGGCCTGTGTGAGTAGGTTTCCGGCACACTGTATGGCCAAGCGCTCCATCCTCATTTCTGCTGGATGAGGATGGAACACGTCAAGGAATGGAAGGCCTCCGTCCGTTTCTCTCTCCTTCATTAACTGTATACGCATACAGGGTGGATGCTGTTTAAATGTTGGAGAAATTCCAATAGTGCGTCCTCTCGGACGGAACCAGCAGGTAGGTTTGTATCTGGATGTATTCAATACCCTACTCTCGAACTACTCCATGTAGCAATTCGCGACAACGGGAGCCAAAGGGCTACCCATTGCCACTCCATCTAGCTGGTCATAGTGTTCCTGGTTCCATTAAAAATATGTTGCACCCAGAATATGGTCAAAAAGCCGTGCCTCTTCCGAAGCGAACTTATTGCTAATGAGCTGCAGCACCTCTTGTACCGGCACCATGGTAAATAAGGAAATTACTTTAAAGCTCACTAGTATGTTAGAGTGGAGAGGTTTGAACTCTGTGATTTTCTTGACAAAGTCATGTGAATCTTTTATGTTGGATGTCGTGTGCCCTCTGTGTGGTTGTAAAAGGTTAGCGAGGTATTTGGCAAGGGTATAGGTCGGTGAACCGATGGCGCTAACTATTGGCCGTAGCGGGGTGTGCGGCTTATGTATTTTTGGTAACCCGTACAGACGAGGTGAACAAGCCTCAGATCTTAGCAATCGTTTTTAGTCTTCCTCGAGAATTGACGAGTTCTTTAAATATTTCTCACTGTTCAAAACAGTGCTTTTACCTTCCTCTAGCGCTAAATTTGTTATCACTGCTGTTAGTGGTGAACCCATAGCAGTTCCGTATTTTTGCCTGTAAATGTTGTTATCAAATTTAAAATATGTGGATTCTAAGCACTATTACGTGGCTTTAATAAATTCTGTTTTATTTCTCGTGATATGTTTTTCCACATCTGGCCATTTTTTATTAGTGTTAGTTTAGTTTTTTAGTTTAGTTTAGTAAGAGATAGCATCCGGATGGTTCGATTAATGGTCCCGTCCATCGCGACCACCAAGGTCTTTTGTAGAGCGGATGTTATCTTCATCGAACAAGCTTAAACCCTTAAGGTAGCTCAGTATCTCGCTGAATGAAATTGTTTTTAGGTAAGCTAGGACAGGGTGGGCCTTTCCCACTGTTACATACCTGACTCTTGTAGCAGCCGGGCAGTGGCAGAAAGTATGTTCAACTGTCTCATCATCTTCTAATCAGTCGGCATTCAGTCTCGTCAAAGGGCCCGATCCTATGTAAGTGCTTTCTGGGTTTACAGTGACCTATAAACACCGAGACAATCACCTTAACATTTTTGCGGTCAAGTTCTAGCAGTTCCTTGGTGTTGGCATGACTTGGTGAAATACACTCCTTCGCATGCATCAAACGAGGATAGTCGTTCCAGTAGTGGAGCACTTTCTGATTTGCCCAGAATTTAATTTGCTGCTTAGCTACCGTACATGTTATGCCAATGGTAGGTTCTGGCCCCAGAAATTGCATCGCAGCAAGAATGTCTGCTTCCCCATTTCCACGAATGAGTGAGTGCCCAGGTACCCAGATTAGGGATAGATATTAGCTATCCCTAAGGAGTTTAAGCCGGGTTTTCCTAGGAGTAGGTTTTATGTGTCGTGTATAACGTAAACCGCTAGCGTAGTACGTCGTCCACTCAACTCAACAAAACAATTAGCGTCGTGTTGCGCTTTATAGGAAAACGACAGCAACTGTTTCGTTGAATTGAGTGGATGACGTACTCCGCTAGGCGCCTTGCGTCGTACGCGACGCATAAAACCTGCTCTTAGAAAAACCCAACTTTAGAGTATGTTTACAGCTCCAGATCAGTTTCGAGTGGCATTTATGCACCTCAAGTGCTTTCAACACCGCCTGATTGTCGTAGTTATAACTAATTCTGCGGGGATATTTGTAGTGTTATAAACAGATTATTCTCAAGTCAATTTTTAACTTTTTTGTTTACTTATATTTCAATTTTAGCCGTGAAGCCATTATTTATTTTTTCTGTCTCCTCTAAAAAATTTTCCATTATATTGGAATATTCTTATTTTTACATTATTACTCTTTAATTGGATTTATCAGTTTTAAGTAGATATACATATATCTGGATTATGTATTAAAAACTGTTTTTTTTTATAACAGCTGAAAATAATGGTAATAATAAAAAAATAACAGAAAAACAATATTTTATTCAAACATAAAAAAATACTGTACTTGCAACAACCTTCTATTAATTATGTTGTTTACTATATCGTCTATTAATTATATTATTACTATAAGAGATTTTGAATTATATTTTTGAAAAAGAAAGTTTCGAGTTAAACGTTATTACAGTAATTTTGTTACTTTAATAACACTTTAGATATATTTATTTACAATAAACAACAAATGACGATAAATAGGATAGGATATTGTGTTAGAAAGTACCTATAGTTCATGTCTGTACTTTCTAATATAATTTTGTCTTACTATTAATGTACTATAAGAAAAAAAAACATAACAACAAATTAAATATACTAGCAACATTTTGTATTAGTAAAGCACAAATGATATAAATATAGCATTTGGTAACAGGAAAACTGACAACCACATGTACATCAACATCCAGCAATCTTTTTTAATTATTAATTTTTTGTTTAGAAATTGCGCATGTCATTTACAAAAACGGCATTTAACACAAAAGCGGTACTATCGTGAACATCTACATTACACCATTTACATATATGGTTGTGTGATATCCACACTTCTCCCGTAGCCGTACGGTATATAAAAACATAAGAAAATAAATGCAAAGTAATAGAAAATTGTACTTTTCCTTCTAGAATTAAAAAGGTTAAAACAAAATAACGAAACGCAAAATAAAAACCAGCGTGCACACCAGGGAAATGTAATAATAAATAATTTAAATTCCAAAAAAGGGTTTTGGATCTGATTTCACCAATTTTTGCTGCATCAAGAAATACTAAGAAAATAATTTGTATTCGAACGGAAAGGAAAACAGCTGCTATTTTTAATTGTAAATGGTAACTCGAGTACTACTAGCAACAAATCTGTTCGGTGAACTTTACGCATATATTTTTGTAGTCTAAATGGCATGGCACCTTTCGACACCGACACTTAGATAATAAAGCACACATCAATGTTCGAACCTGCCTGATATATAAACTTGTATTAGATATATGCGCTAGTGCAGTTGCTTGCGCTCCTGTAAACCATATTTATCAGCGTTTATGGTTCTCAGTAACGCAACGCATATATTGATTTAATGCCGATATCTATAGCTTCTCCTATCAGAGTGTATGCGTAAATCAAACATGACATCGCTATATCTAGACAAACAATTCAAAAGAGGAAGATTACTTGCATTGTGGGGCGAGCATGCATAGAGTTCATTATGGTTCATTCAAGCTCTATTCACAGCTCGCAACGCGCTAGATGATAAAATGTCGTTGCGAATAGAACAAGGTCGATAATCGTTGTATTGGGTTGTGTTGTGTTTTCATATATGTACACACGGATTACATCACACTCGTCTTACTGTCATCCAAATTTATGTCATCCGATGTTTTTTCTAATTGTTTTTGTAGTACCTGTGTATATGTTAGATTTAAATGTGGTTTTTTTCATTATTGCAAACAAAAAAAAAACGCTTTGTGTATGCATCATTCTTTTCAGTATGTGTACGTACTAGCAAATAGGTTCGAGTTGCAATATATTGTCCATTAAACATTCCTTTAAGGGGAGGTTTACATATATTTGATTGGAAAAATCGATTTTTGGATTTTCGCATTTTTTGAAGGGTTCAAGTATCTAAAATACATGGTTAAAGCGGTTTTGTAATATTTGCATTATTTAAGCTGCTACCGCTTATTAAAGATATAGGCATAGGGGGATATATAGGATATAGATATGCACCGAACACAAACATAGCATATTAGGTACAATACCACGTTCGACTCGCAGCTATTCGGGTCGAAATATCATACTTATTGTTAGTGTCTATATGCAGTTGTGTTTAATATTACAATAACACGAAGCAGTTAAAACCGAAATAAAAAACTGAACTAAAAATATTTTTTTAACTTAAAACGCACTTTCCCACGGTTTAGAAAACCAACATAAACTATCATAAAATCAATTTATGGCAAATGCATTCACCTACACTAAATTTCTTAGAAATGCCATTAAAAAGTAGCAAATAAATAAAGGTTCGGGGAACTGTATTTCCTGAAGTTATCACGGTGCCCATCATTTATGGCCACAACTGTATTTGTAGCATTTTATATTTCTGCGTTTACTCTTTATAATTCAGTGTTTGGTGTGACTGCATGTGTTAGCCTTTAATTTAAAATGCCCAATTTATTTAAAAAGGGTGCTCGAGGCTCAAAAAGGCGCGAATCGTCTGCTCGTAAGAAAAAGTTTCAAGGAAATCTACTCACCGCGAAAAGTAAATATGCAAGCACTTCTGCAAAAAAAATTAAAGAACGTTGATTACGATAATATCGAGATTGATGTGAACAGTAGTTACGCGATTTCGAACTTTTTTATCGTTTTTGATTTTTTAAGTGATTGTTTAAAATGTAAATTTTGTGACGGAGACGTGAAGTTTACTCGCAGCATAGGACCAGGAATAGCATTTAAATTGGTGGTAAACTGCCCTTGCAGAACCCGGGGGATACTCCGGGTTCGAGTTCCAATATCAGTCGCACATATGAAGTAAACCGGCGTTTTATGTTTGCTATGAGAATTTTGGGACTAGGATTACATAGTATAAACACGTTCTGTTCTCTTATGGACATTCCTCATAGCTTCACTAGTTCTATTTACTATAGTTTTGTCGATAACCTTCATACTGCGTCGAAAGCTGTTTTTGATTTAGTTCAAAAGAAAGCCGTGAAAGAAGAAATTGAGGAAAATATTCAAGCAGGAAATGAGCCACTACATCTATCAGTATCCGAAGACGGAGCATGGAAAAAACGAGGTTTTTCGTCTTTATTTGGTGTAGCTACTTTAATTTGAAAATACAGCAAGAAAGTTATAGATGTTGCTGTGAAATCTGCATTTTGTCAAAGCTGCGCCAATTGGAAACGAAAGCAGGGTACGCCTGAATATGATGAGTGGGAAGAATCACACCGAGGTAACTGTACTACGAATCATCAGGATAGCGCAGGAAAAATAGAAGTCAATGCCATAAAAGAAATGTTCGCACGATCCGAACAATTACTTGGCGTGAAATATGTAAATTACATAGGCAACGGAAACACGAAAACTGGTAAGCTGACTGACAAAGTTATTGCTGATTTAACAGTGTACTATGGACTAGCAATTAGGAGGCATCCGAATTCTGTAGAAAAAATGAAGGCAGCTATTTGGTCTACATTTCATCATAAATGTTCAACCGATGAGGATCCACAACACATTTATTGTCCAGAAAGTGTAAACAGCTGGTGTAAGTGGCGTGTTGCAGAAGCCAAAGGTGAACTTGTTTCATTTAAACATGACCCCCCTTTGCAAAAAAAAATTCAAGATGCTATTAGACCGATTTACGAAGCTCTTTCTACGGATGACTTATTGCAAAGAATCGTTTAATTCATGTGTGTGGAAACTGGCTCCAAAACATTTACACTGTGGCTCACAAACAATTGAACTTGCTACCTACATTGCCGCAAATTTGTTCAATGAGAGTTACTTTTCCTTACTCCAAACAATAAATGCGCTGGGAATTGCGGTCGGACTTGTAGCCAAAAATTTTGCCATCAGTTCTGATCGTCAGCCGATACAACGGGCAGAGCACAGTATGTTCATCGCTGCAAAAGTCGCTGTGCTGTCTAAAAGGAAGCAACAAATTGTGCAAATGCAGAAGTACGAAGAAGAAGAAGGATTGATGTATGGTGCTGAAATAGCTAACTAAGTGTAAGTTAAACTATTTTGCAATAATCTTTGCAACAAAACTGAACGTGTTTTTCTCAAAACATGATTTTTCAAATCTGCGTAAGTTCTAGTTCTTGAAGTGTTCAATATATTAACTTAATTCTTTTGTTTTCTTAAAGTAAACCCTTGTTATTGGAGGTTATACCAACAATATACTAAAAATTGCATTATTCCACATTTTTATATGCAGCCAAAGGCACAAGAAAAAATTGAAATCAATCAAATCAAACTCTAGATACCTGCCACATTGTTCATTTTCGACTTGTTTGGTACAATTTAGGTATAACTTCAGGGTAAACCTAGGTATAAGTATATTTAATATACTTCTAATTCTTTTTTTTTATTTTTAATTTCAGATCACTGTAGCATATGCTACAGCTTACGCAGCTTGACCGCGTTTTCTGTACACACTGCTACGTAGAAAGAAATAGCAAACCGTATAGTGCTCTTGTCATAAATAAAATATATATTTTTTAATGTTCAAGTTGTAGTATATTTATTATTAAGAAAGCGTAATTTGTATATCTTTTTCTTTGTCTTAAAAGAAAGCTCAAAGATTTTGGA
This sequence comes from Protaetia brevitarsis, assembly GCA_004143645.1. Lineage (NCBI taxonomy): Eukaryota > Metazoa > Arthropoda > Insecta > Coleoptera > Scarabaeidae > Protaetia > Protaetia brevitarsis. The sequence continues at coordinate 1,225,285 of RXPK01000183.1, forward strand.
TTTTTCCGACATATATATGTAAACCTCCCCTTAATACTTTGAACACCATAAGACAGTACTTCACTTCTACTTTATCAAGTTTAGATATTTATTTAAAAATCATTCTCGTAGTAACAATAATAATCATTATAATCATAATAACGAAAAAGCCATACGACAACTAATGTTCGAGAAACATATGGAATGCCCCAAAATCGTATGTATGATGCAGAGGCACTCAAAAAGCAAACCGAGGACAACTATAGAGGAATGCTAACGTGAATATGAGTTCCGAATTGAACAGAAAAAACAGGTGCGCCACGACAAACAGGCTGGTGGTACCAATCGTGAGCAATACGGTTGAAGCGATCGCGTGAAAACCATTGGAGGTGCAAATATTGGACAGACTTACTGGGAAAATGATGGGAAGGTACCGCATCAACATGCCTCAGTTCCGAGGCATTACATACCGAGGGCTGTTGGGGATAGATGACCCATAGCGTTGGAGAACCTGCATAGAAGGGTGGTCATCTCTATTGCAGGCCATAGAGATGACCACAAGGTGTGCGTTATTCATCTTCAAAACCAACCGCTTGAAAGGCCGTACTGATGGAGCTTGGCATCCCTATAGAGTTTGGAGATTATTGTGAGGGAGAACTACTATTAACACCTGAAAAACGAAAGCATGTGCTAAAGAAAAATATAGAGTTATTGTGTAAGACGCACAATGATAAACCAATACATAGTTTATACTACAAAAACCTAGAAGAGCTTTTCCTCCCCACGCATCTAACATTTGCACTTTTGAGGTCCGACGGATTCAGATCGAAGACGAATGGATACAGCAATTGAACATGGTATTTTCCATCCAAGTTTGTAAAGCAAGGGTGAAAACCACCACGCTACAAAAAGTGCAGAGCCTGTGGAGAAGACGTTGAAACAACTTATGACATGCTCTCCGCGTGCAGCAGGTATGCCAATACCATGTACGTAAATAGACACAACATAGCTTTCAAGGTGCTACATTATCATTATACGACACCATTATAGTATAGATGAACGTAAAAGAATCTCGTTTGACGCAGCAGACATCTCTTTGATGGTAGCCAAGGCTCGCTGCAAGATATTCTGGGATGTTTCCTTCCAAATAACGGAGGAATTGAAGGCGAACAGATATGGCGGCACTGCACCATTCCACGAAATTGGTAATGGCATGTGGGGGAAATGTTCTGCCCGGCGCCGGCGGACGTTAATACAAAAAAAAACCACCGACTACTTTTATACCACTTGACGAGAACTTATACTAATACTTAGACAAATGTAATATAAGCTGCATGAGGAAGAGTTTATGGATGAAACATCTCGGACATGAGGTAACACCAGATCAGTGTATCGTAATTGGAATTGGGCAGGAAAACTATTCAAATACTTGAGATTCCTAGAAACCAGAGACATTTCCGGGGTAGATAAAGATTAAGCAATTTATTGCTTATCAGGCACCCCCGCAGAGCCAAGCCTTCCTCCCAGTCATAATTACGGCTACGAAAGAAAACCGGTTACCGTAATTGACCAGGATAAGATTCGAACTCGCGGCCCCTCGCACTAGTCGAAACCTCTTAAAGCATTCGGTTAATGCAAGAGCAATGAATAATAAAACCGCCCAAACAGGAAGTAACTAACAAGTAGTTTAATATCCGACTTAACATTTTTCACCTGATGATGATTATCAATTAATCGAAACACGTCGTGAAAACAAAATAATAAAACAGATTAGAAGTTGCACATGCTGTTACAGTGGTCACTCGCAAATGTAATAAGTAGTTGAGGGCCCAAAATGAAACCGTCCAGAACGCCAACTGCCAAATACTACAGGTGCTCGAGGGAATGTTTTCCATTACCTGAAACAAAAGTACGCAGGACTGCGCAATTTAAAAGAAAATGTGAATATATGCTTCATCCTGTTCCTCATAAAATCTAAAATCTGCTTTCTCTGCTATTCTACTCAAGTATTCTGTAAGTTTACGATGACCAAACAGGATTCTTGTTAATACATGGATGTTCTTGATGCTATCTTTACTGATTGTGAGTTGACTGCAGTATTATTTTTTAATTTTTTTTTTACTTATCTAATGAGTGTAAGTGTGATTCTTCCACAGCTTGCACCTTCTTCGTTTGCCACTTGGCTAACTCTCAAGCTCTGCACTGATTAATAACTTTTTGTAGATTCAAACCTTCATCCTGAAATACCTTATCCATAACGACGCACTGCTTATTTTATTAGACTTATGAGCAAGTACGGCAAACAGCTATTTTTGCCGTACCTGCTCTTGTAGCTTTTAAATCGATAAAAAGACATAATTTTAAGTTAAATTTTAACGAGGCACGGATGCAAAATTGGAGTCTTTTTTTGGAAACAAAGTATCTCAAAGAGATCCGAAAGACGTGGAAGAACAGAACATGTTTAATATGAATTTCTTAAATATAATTATTAATCACTTAGATAGAAAGTAAATGAACTTCCATTAAATGTTATGTCAAATAATATTGAGATGGTTTTCTTCACTGAACATTAGATGATTAAGGAATCCATGGAACGTTGTTCCTTCTTCTAGTTCGTCCACTTTTCCAATGCTCTCCCAAAACACCTTAGAGTTGATTGTTGAACATTATGATGATTAAATCTTTTGTTTTTGGAAATTTCTGTCAATATTGACGTTTCTTTCAATAGTATGTGATCCTACATGAAAAATACTAGAATATTTGCCCAAACTTTCAAAAATATTTGGTTCTATACCCATTTGTTCCTATTCCAATTTCTTTACCATTTTGGCCGAGTCATATGTGTACCATTTGATGGCACTACTGTTCAAGATAAAATAAATAAATACAGAAAAAAACGACAAATACAAAAAAAATTAAAGTATGTTGCAGAAAAGCTTTATGTTCTTAGTTTAAAAAATTACCTTGGACCTGTTGAAATACGAAAACCACATTATCATAGCTTTGTAGTAGCGATCAAATGTTTTCACAGGTCGGTTCCCCTATAATATCAAAAATATAAGAAAAAAACAATGTTTGCATCACAAGTCATACTAACAATAAGACGGAAAATTTAAACCTGTCTATTGTTTCCGATGTCCTGACGATTCTAAGGTTTTCCATGTATACATCCACGTACTTGTAAATCATTGTGAACTATTTCATTATTTACCTAAAAAAAATAGCTGTTTCAAATTTTCTAAATACAATGAACTGTGAATTTGGTTGCCGATTTCTGCCACCAACTTTGTTGAATAATTTCATTCTTGTTTATCTTTAAATAAAAGCTTTCATTTATCAGTATAGTAATTACCTCTTATCTAGCCGGTACAGAATTATTCTAGATGATGCCGTCTCCATTTTCCCAATGGAGAATTATCAATATAAAAATTTGTCACCCTTTATAATCTAACAACTTCGCGATATTTTCGCATGACCCTATTAACTTACCGTTTAAACGCCCATCTCCCATTTACCAGATCACAGTGCAGATAGGCAACTTGGTTTGGTCGTTAGCCTAGTTGCTGTATAACGATTAATTCCGGTTGCTGTTGAAACCTGGTCTCGCAGACTCTGTGAAGTAAGTTTACCACCGCATGTTGAAATACTAGCAGTACAGATTGTATGATCAACGATTTAACGGTGTTTCCTAGGCATTTAGGAGTCTTCGTTTTGAGTTACAGATAATCATACATGCGTGCGTAATCGCGATATTATTATATCATATGGGTACACAAGTTGGCAATTATTTAGTGGTATATAATTACACTAAGATTCGTTTATCACTGATTTGTTCCTCTGTCGTGTAATTTTGTTCGAATTCCGTAGTGTAAGTTCGTAATATCGCAGGTAATCGCATACATGAAACCCATAATTTGTTGCTACAATGAAGTTAAATGGATGATCACTGCACAATATGCTTCTAGGGCAAGAAAACATAAAAACAACAAAATTAATCTAATCCAAAAAATTTCCTGTAAGATACAAATTGCACAGAATGTTTCACCGAAGTGGCTCATTATCATTTTTTTGTTCTTCTTCGCAATTGGCTGGTTATGATTTATTTAAGGTAAACATTTTTTTACTTCATAGCCAGTGGCGGCTCGTGAGCTTTGAAAGAGGGCGAGCACAAAATAAAAATAGATAAATAAATTAAATTCGAAAGCGTATTTCCTAATTCTTTCATTAATATACTATAGTATCAAATTGTTTTGGCTACTAGTTTCTACATATGGTAGTAATTGTCTTCTTCAGGCCTCAGCATGGTCCCATAGTAGTAAACGGATTAAAAACCTTAGCAAACAGTGTATTAAAATTGGATTATAGTTAGTTGATTCGCTAACCGGACATCGCGGGAAAAGAAATGTCCGGCCGCAACAGTCAACTATTATAGGATCATGCTGAGGCCTGAAAAAGACAAATTACTACCATATGTCGAAACTGGTAGCCAAAACTTTTTGAAACTATAATATATTAATAAAAAAATTAGTACACTTTCGAATTTAATTTATTTATCTATTACTACTCACCTAATTATAGACTGTCAAACATACAAAATTAAAACGTACCTATTTATACCGTGTGCATAAAATCTAATTTGTAAAATTTTATACACATAATTAACTGGCGCAAAATATGACGATTTTTTTCCACATCTTCATTGTACTTAATTTTATGTCGCAAATAAGCACTGTCTAACTGTTCACATATGTTCACTTTGCCTAGAACACTAAAATCCACGCATGCATTCATGTGAGAACGAATTTTCGTGTTTCTTTGCCCTATCTGCGATATGCTTTAAATCATTCAACACTTGGTTATTCCACGCTAACCTCTTTCTCAAAAATTAAGCCGATAAAGCAAAACAATTTATTTGTTCGTGAACTTGCGCACATCCACTCATATTCTTCATATATACTTTTATTGAATACCCTATTATAAGTGCGAGTTTTACTTAGGGAAGTGTAGTTTATTTGAAGATCAGGAATAGGCCTTCCCTTCTTCTTAATTAAAAGCCTTTCCTCAAATGATATTAGGGGGTTTTTTAAAAGATTTACCACATAAGCGCATTGAGTGAAGATAAACGGAGCCGTCCGATTCAAACTTGAAATAGGTACATCGGAGATATTATAGTGCCCCGGAACATAGTTCGGGAGTTCATGAGCGTTCGCATATGCGCTAGTATATGCAGAAGGAAACTTTGATACCATCGTTATAAAAATACGTAAAAATAACAAAATTAAATAATGCACTGAATTGCATGCGAATTTCTTTCTGTATTTATCTTGGTGGTTGGATGGAAACGTGCCCTTGTGCCCTTTAATACTAGCCGCCACTGTTCATAGCACTTGTGGTGATTTGATCAACTTTCTGATTTTAAATGAAATGATGCAATTACTATCAGTCCAGAAAATCTATACCATTAAATGTAACCAATTCATATTAGCCTATCCCTAAACTCTATCGTTTTGGAGATACTTGGAATTTCGCTTAATTTTTGGCGTACTTTTTTTGAAAAAAATTTAAAGTAACCCAGCGAGTATTAGATATTTAGTTGCTCGCTCTATTAATGTGAATGTAAGTACAAGATGTAGGTATTCAGTGTTACAGCGATAATACTGAAAACACATACAGGCTGTTCAAAAACTTGTGTCCAATACGGATGCCTTTAAACGTTTTCTTTTAAATGGAACAGGTTTTTTTTTTTTACTGCGGCATTTAATGCTGCACAAAATTCTACATCGATTGGTATTAGGGTTTAGTATGCCTGTTTTTAATAATTTCTGAAATTGCTTTAAAGTGTCTAGAGTATGCCTAAATCCCTAACGTCAAGCGTCAAACATTTTTTTTTCTACAAAACACACTGTACGTTATCCTTTTAAAATAATACGTTATCTATAGTGCACAACTATTTGGTTTTCATAATTAAGATATTTATCATTAGAAGTTTTCAATTAAAATTTAGAGAAAAATATTATTAACTGTAAAACATAAGCAAGTCATACAATTTACTCTTTAACTAAAATAATACAAAAATAAGCATTATTGTGAAAATTCTCGAAACATTGATTAATGGCTGAACGGAGTAAACAAGACAAAATCAAAACTATGCAACTTAAAATACACAGCGGTAACGCGGGTAGTCTAACCACAGCAGTATGTAGTTTTAAAATAAAGTAAAATAAGGGAAGAAACTGTAAAACTGCAAATGAGTCCTGTATACCATATCGTCCCGTGAACATTTATAAATAGGGACTAAGCATACACATTAAAACTTCCTGTGGTTGCCAAACTTATTACAATGAGGATGGGAAACCACACCGGCGTTCACTCCTGCACACAATCCTTCTAAACAAACTACAAGTGGCAGAACCAATCTGGCACGCATTCATAAATGTAGGTCTCCGTTGCTATCCGTTATTTCATCTCATCTCCTTCTTTCATTTGTTACTTTTTTTGTTTTTTTTTTTTCTTAGCTCTTTATTATAAATTTTTCGGCTTCAATATTAATTTTCATATGTGAAGAAAATGAAACACATAATTAAATGCCAACACTCGGGCAGATGTGCTCAAGTTGTGCTGCCGTTTCATATCTGTTTTTCAAAGAGGCCAATCTTAACTATAGCAATTGTTTTAAACATTATACACAAGTGTGAATCTACGTAGTGTGTCATCAATTATCAAAATGTATCACCCTTAATGACCTACGTCAAAGAAATTTTTATGCCGTTGATAGAGTAAGTACTAAAACACCTTTGCATGTTCAGGATATCTCATTTTCGACACTTTTAAAGGGTATCTCCATAATTGATAGTGCTATCAAAAGAGTAATATAGGTGTCATTTGCTCTTTTTGGATCAAACTCAAAATGGTGAAATTAAAATTTGAAAATTTTCGCTCGCTTAAGAGATACGGGGGAATATCAAAAAATTGTAAATTTCAAAATTACACTATATCTTAGGTAAAGAGATACAGAAAAATATTTTATACAAAAGTTTCTTCAGAATGATTGTTAAATAAACTGCCATTCTCAGAATAAGTGTACGAGGTCAAGTAAGAAAGTTATCGAACCTGACCTATTTTTTAATGCAACATTCTGTATGAAAGGAAAAGACAGCATGATATTGGTTTCCTAGGCGATTTATTTAAACTTTATTACTTTAAACCACAGTAGGCTATGAAACAAAAGCTAATATCCTAGAAACTAATTTTATTGCAGATTATTTTTAGTTGGTACTCTTATAAGAACCTCTATTTTTCTCTAACATTTAAAAGCATATTTTTAATTTATACTATAAGAATCCTTTTTTATTTCTCTTCAATATTTTATTTTCAGAACATTGCAAATCTTTGTATTGTATTAACTGTTATCATAAGTTTATTTAATTGTGTATCTAGATTATGTTTATAAAATCCCAATATTTCATCCTACGGTTATGTGTTCATTACACACCCCATAGTATGGAAAAGAATAAGTAGCACTTAATTCCGTATATTATAAATATTTACACAATATGCACTGTAACATGTAACATGAATGGGGTGTAATTATTATCGGTGAAAGTGTTCCAAGTAGCAATCACTGAAATGATTACTTCGTGAAAGCGGACTATTGAATGCCGAGCGTGGGTGTGGTCAAGTCGACCGTTCTGAAGAGGGTTGACGCGTCGCATGATTCCCTCAAAAATGATCTGTACGATTTGGCAACGTGTTGCTAGTATTCTGATAGTTTATATGGAAAGTCGCATTCAAAATGATATTGTTATGATGTTGATATTGTTCTATACCGAAACATTGGTTATTTCTTGCTTGAACATTTTGTTCCTGATTTATATATTGTGACGAGCTTCTTAATAAGACCCCTGCAAGCAAACATCGACCTTATCCACATTAACAATTAGTGTAGAGTAATGGGGATAGGGTCTCGTTTAAGAAGCTCTTCATTATACCTTTTCTATGGCCCTTAAGCTATTACCGTTGTTCTATTCTCCATGAATGTATAACAAATGTAAAACAATATGTGCTTTTTTTCTGATTTTTTGTTTTGATTATAATGTTTAACTTATAAATGAAAGTATCAACATTTAATATAACGCGTAGATATATCACTGCACAATTTGTTAGGGGAAAGTGGTTGAATTTTGCGCACTTAACTTCATACAACTATATTACCTTTAATAAAAACGTAACGTAGTTGATTTTTTAAAATGTAAACTTGCACGATTTCATTTCTTAAAAAAAATAATAAAAAAAAAAAACTGAGAACTTAGTGCGCGCAGAATTACCCGACTGGATGGTGTAATTCTGGATACACTGAGTTTTGAGCTTTCATTTTTTTTTTGATTTTTTTTAAGGAACCAAATCGTGCGAGTACGTACGTGTGAAGCAAAATGTACTAAATTGGAATGTAATTGTAATTCTTTACTAACTATAGATATTACTGCTTGCAAATCAAATTTTTATGCTTAACTTTACTTTTCACAAGATTATCCTATGCAACTGGATACAATAATATAATTAATATAATCACAAACCCAGACGAAAGAAACACAAATAACGGCGTCTTCTCCTTCACATTAACTTTCCTCGCTTGTCTCTAGATGGCAATATCGTATACACAACTAAATAAGTTATGCGAACATTGAAACACAAATGCGCAAAAATCGACCATTTTCCCCTGTATACACCACGCATTAAATTCATTTATGACTCGCAAAAGGGTTCAGGCCCTACAAGTATTCCAGCCCCTTTTTTGCGAGATTATCTTATGTCATCGCTGAGGCGGCTGACAGCGTTCTGGCATATATAGTGTATCCATGAACAGAGTTGACAATGTATGTATGTATATAGCGAGGGTGATGTTACGCTGCGGCCTAAAAGATCTATCGTGTCCCCTATTCTTATTGTTTCACAGCTGGCCTTCCAATCCTCTTTCTTTCAAAAAGTGTAGGATGTCAGAAGGCGTAGGATGTCAGAAGGCCGTAGGTTAGATAAGTCTCCCTCTACGATTTCACATGCTCCCAGTTGCAACACCCATGAGTTGCGCAGTGCTACGCAATTTGAGAGGAAATGGATGAGTATTTCATCCTGTTCCCCAATCTACTCCAGTTGCTGTTTCTTAGCGGTGTCGTTCCGCTTAAGCGAGGCGGGGAGGTTCACGGCAACGGTCTTCATTCACCCTGCTCCGGTTTTAAGCAGAAAGGACGAACTTATAACCGCCACTGACCATCTCGTTTTGAGCGAACCCTGACAAGACAGCCTTTCCTCCATCCACCACTCCGGGGACGCGCCTTATAGGTACTCCCAACCCCCAAGAGAGTTAACAATAGGTACGACGGACGAATTTTTTTTTAATTGTAATTTAATACTTGAAAAATAAGTACTGCTTGGTCTTAAACTTTTTTATCGTTTGCTTTCGATTTTTTAAAATCCAGTATGTCTTTGCAGTCAGAACTGTTTTTTTTTTTGCAGGTAGAGTACCTTTTCCGTTGGCAGCATAAATTGGTTAGTGCAAAAGGTTATAGAGTTACGCAAAACTTTAGTCTGATCGGCCTACTTTGATAAAAATGATGGAATTAATAATAGGCGGAAAAACTAATCATGATTACTAAGTAGGCCGATCAGTATGAAAATTTGCATAACTCTTTTTTGCTCTAACAAATAGTACTTTACCTCAATCAAAAACATTTTCCAAATATTAAATTCTAATTCTTCTTTATCGATTATACCTATTTGTGAACATACTGTATATTCGAGATACCGAATTTTTGGTTTATCATACATTTAATCGTTTATTCACATTTGCAGCTCTTTTTTACCTCTTCATGTCCGCTACTAACTTTATTATGGTTATAGTTTTAGTGGTTCATTGAAATGGAATGGTTTGGTTGCCGCCTAGAAAATTATTTTCTATTTCTATCTCCTCGGCGATCAGAAATACTGTGAATATACGCACAGATAAAATCTTGCATCTTTATGTTTTTCTTTTAAAGTGACCAAAATGTAATTGCAAAATATTCTACCAATTTCAAAAGTCAATTATGATAGTATAAACTTCTGTCACAATACTATACGTATTATGCAAGTAACCAAAGGCAATCTTGCACAATATTTGGAAACATTTTGGGGCAAAAATAGTTGGTATTGCTAATTTAAAAGGGCATATCAATACATATAACAACGATAATTGCATACATTTTCGGTGGTAACTACACGTAATTACTTATAAATTCTGTATGTATATATCGATCCAAAATTAACCTCTGATGATTTACGTATGCATAACGAGATCTTTTTCAGCAGGAATATTAATGGCAGCGATTTATAAACCGCGAATTGCTAAATCACTTACCATCCACTTATGCCGACACCGTGCGAATTATGTATGTAGGCATTATCGTCTAAATATAATAACGCTTGACTGGCGTAAAGCACATTAATACATTTTCATCCTGACATTGAGTTATTATCGATACTATGCAGTATAGACCTGCAACCAGATTATATCATTGATACTTTTGTCAGTGACGAAATCGATATTCTATGGAAAATTCAGAACTGGTTCGAGGAGATCGCATCCAAAATAAAGAAATTTGGTGTTTAAACGAAGTTAGAATTGTACTTCTTAATTTATTTAATATGTAGTAGAATATGATAGACCTCTGATTTAGCCTTCTTAGAGTGTTTAAGGAACTGTTTGTAATAGTGAATGATTTTTTTAACTCTGAGTATATCGCAATGATCAGTTTTAAAAGAGATAAGTCAATGCATTGCAGACAATTGTATAATATACGATGCAAAGCAATTCTTAATAAAACAAATGACAAACAAATTATTTGCGCTAGTTGTCAATTCTGACATTAACAATAAAGAAATAGAGTTTGACATCAGTTCGTATTAATTTTAATTTCTAAAATGTACACTACAGAAGAAACCTTTTTACGAAAATAGGAGTTAACTAATTTTACTAGGGGTCTAACAACATTAAACATTCACTGTTTGTTTTTTTTCTTAATTTCTTCTCAAACATAACAAAAATAATACCTATGTAACTAAAATAACTAGGAAAAGGGTCACAAAAGTCAAGCACAATCGGCTGGACTGCCCAAAATGATTTGTCTTCTCTTAAACAAACAGTGTGGTCGTGAACTAGGGATGTGAAACAATCAAAAAAATAAAAGTAATGCAAAAAAATACACAGGGTTTTAATATTCGCAATATCTAAAGGCAAGTAACTTTCATATTGTAAATGGAACAGCCTGTATTTATTACCTTATTTAGATTCTAATCTTAACGGTCTTTAAGATTGTATTAATGCTTCCTATACCTATTCTACCTTTAATGGTAGCGAAAATTAAAAGTATGTTTCTGTTCACCCTGTATATTTTTTTGCATCACTTTTATTTTATTATCAAGTCTAATGCTTTAGTTAAAAAATAAATACAATTTAAAATACGTAGCTTAAATAAGCATGACAGGCATGCCTCTTAAATTTTGATCTACATTTTGAAGATTAGTTAATTATCTCGTAAACGAGTTGAGTTAGGCATAAGAAACCTAACATCAACTTGTCTTTATTTAGTCTGTACTATCAAAATATGTCACAATATACAGGGTGTTCCATTTAATTTTTTACAACATTGGTGTGTAACTTTTCTTTGAGTCACCCTGTATACTTCAAAATAATTTGGAAATGTGGTCTTTCTGAACCTGTATAACCCTTAACAACAAAAAATTGAAAATATGTTACCACATTTCGTATATAAACAGACGCGAATGTAATAGATACGTAAACATCAGGGGAGGAACGCACATACGTATATCCAATTTGCAGCTTCTAAAATATATTATTCAATATTTATTTTGAGAATTCCTGATTAATGGATAAGTGAAAGAACTTTTGTTTAGGGAAATATGTAGCTATTAATACAAACGTATAGATACGTCCATGCGTAAAGTAAACATAGCTAGATACACTTAATAGTCAGGGGCAGTATTTTGTCAGTGGTACGATCTGTGCATTCTGCGTTGAGCGCCAAATAATAATTATCGGATTGAATTTATTCGTATGCGGTGCTATTTTTTACGATGTCTGTATAAATAACTCAAAATGTGTTTATTAAACTCGATGTAGACACGTTAGCAATCCTTAATAATGACTACATAATAAGTAAAACTTTAATTCTGATGCCGATATCGTATAATTTATTTACAAATCATACAAAAAGTGATATTGTTTTAGTTTGGATAGTGAAAATTTACTCCTTGTGTGTGAGTGATTTTGAACATGTCATCTAAACCAAGATATAAAAATGGTGCTCCAAAAAGAAAAGTTGGAATTGGATGAGAAGAAGAAAAAATTACCAAAAATTTTGGCTTTTTGCAAACCAATCTAAAAATAGAAAAAAAAAATAGTCGTCGCACACCTTATCTCACAATAGTGCTTAAGGTCGACTACAGCATACTTTAATAATTAAAAACTTTCGGGAAATTTTATAAACCCAGAGTGGTAAACAAATTCAATACGTCCTCTCACAGTGCCATTTAGCTTATCTATAGTATATAGTGATTAAAGTATGATTGTCCTCTATAAATTACGCCATGTTTAAGTGTTAAATATAAATAATGTAATTCAACTTTTTTGCAAACACCGTTGAGTAGCCAAAAATACGATTATGGAAATAGTTAAAGTAAGTTTAATATAATATATTTGTGATTAAAATAACTCAAAAAATATTTTATAGCATAAATATTGTGTATTGTAGGTCGTAAAAAATAAAACCGAAACGTAAAAGGCATTTGTATAATTTTAAACCAAAAAAACTTTATTTAGACAGAGCAATTTGAAAGTTTCATCTACGATTAACTATTTTAATGGACCCAATCTACTGAAGCTGGTGTGTTTACCTTCCTATTTGACCACCTATCTAGAGGTCAAGAAGGATTCAGAGCCGCGTGCGCGACTGCCCACAAATAAGGTGATTCAATTTGAGCACGTACATGCAATTTATTGTCTGCGCAGCCTAAAAGACGGGCATCCTGAAGGAGCCACTTAACTAAATTAGTTCCCCGTTTAATGGCGTTGTTACTTAAAACTTTCACTTCACAAATTCAATTACCGACATCTGAGTGGAAGGACGCCGGGTCCACGTTCCTATCATATTTTGCATATTTCCGGAACCGTTGGTCTTTTCTTTTTAGGCCGGCCGTTTTTCTTTGAATTATTCATGCCCCGGACGATTTTTCATCGTGCTCCCCCGTCAAGCGCCATTTTCCAACGGCAAACGTGTGTGAGTTGAGAAAATGGGATTTTCAGTTATCCGAACGTATTAGTGTCTGGTTGCTTGGCGAATAGGTCATTAATTGTTTTTATTAGCGGTCTTGATGTACTTACAAGAACGTTAAGTTATGGTAAAGTATAAATAAATAGTAAAATAAAAAGTGAAAAATAAAAGTACAAGCTACTGTATCCAGTTACAAAAAAAAAAATATCTGATATTTAATATTTCTTTAACTTGTTATACAACAATTTTTGTCCTGGCACATATGGCGAATTTTATTTTAACTCTGAATATATAGTAAACATAAAATATAATACAATAACAGTAAATAATAAAACATTTGTCAATGATTTAAAAAGCAAAGTCATTGCATCTTATAATGTTAAATGTGTACCACATTATTGGAAAATATAACTAAGTCCACTTACGTTAAAAATACGATAGATGGCGCTGTAATCAGCGTCCGTGTCACACTGTTAAAATTTAACTCGTTTAAATAATACTCGGTAATTTAAGTATAACATATCAGTCGTATAACTTTTGTTAATATCTTTAAAAGCAACAAAAAATGCTAATGTGGAATATTTACTTAAATAGTTAAGAAAAATATATAAAGAAACGTTTTCATTCATGTCAATTAATCTATTTCAACCAGAAAAAAATAGGACAATCTACATTTTATTATAAATCAGGTCTTCAAACACAGTTTTAGACATAATATGCTTGTATCAGACACATTCATAATTATTTTTTTAAATAGCTGCAATAATTACAACTATTAAACGATATACAAATGCCTTCAAACATAATTTAGTTTTATGTGTTGTTAATTTGGAAGTTTCACTCACAATTAGTAAAGACTTTGACACATAATCAGATGTAGCTTATATATCTTTCATCTAATTCTTTCGGCAATGATGCGTTTGATGCAATTTTTCCATTCTTTAGCAATTAGGAGGTGGAGACCTTAACTAGTAATTCTTATACTCCGCCAATTTAAATTTTTGTTATTTGCATCTGCATATTCTTTTACTTGACCCAATACTAGTTCTAACTGGAGTTAAGTTACAATGATATGGTGGCAATCTCAAAGTTGTACGGCCAGTTTCTATCACTATTTCATCTATTAGATAGGGTATCGGATTATTTTTAAGATAGTTTTTAGCAAAGTGCAAAAGTTCAACTTTTAACTGTCAGTTATTACATTCCATATATAACAAGCCAATTAATTAAGGCATTCTTTTACCATGTTGTCGTTAGCATTTTTTTGCCGCAAAATGCAAGGTACATTATCAATTACAATAATGCAATCTGGTCCTAAAAAGAGTAGAATATTTCCAGCCAAATGGTAACCACGCTCCACATTGCCCAACAGACTCCTCTCAGCCATTTCAAATATATTATATTCCTGGAATCCTGAAATAATTATATTGAAATTGTGTTATCAAAATCGAAAAAAATACTCCATCTGTGTAAATATCATATTAATCGAATTCAAATAAGAATTATTTCTAATGCAATATTATAAATATAATAATAATATAACTAGAAACACAAGAAACAACTGAACGAACAACTAAAAACAACAAAGAAATTTTAACAGCTGACATTGTAATAACTAGCGATCAGTAAAATTTTATTTTATCCAAGATAAATTTCGTACACACAGACAACTTTTTTCGTCGAATATAATTTTGCTTTAAGTATTGGCTAATAGCAAACGTTTAAAATACAAGCATTTTTTCTAACTATATTTTTTTTTATCGTAAACCCAGTATAACAGAGGTGCGCTTTTTGGCAATTATCTCAGCCCCGTCAGGCCGCAGCTCCTTACATTCACCGGTTGCCCCTCTAAAAGGATAACCTTTCATTCTACAGGAAAACTATTTAAATTTAAAGACTTGAGGTTTTTATGTGCAGCCGCAAATATCTGTAAGAGCTGTAGAAATTAGTGCTGGTGAACATATTGATTTAATAATTGGGTAGAATATATAATATACACAATATTGATGATTCCAAATTAACATATGAAGCAAATTTTATGATAAAAAAACATATATTTTTTGCATGAATATGAAAATTGATTTATATTTACTATGAAAATCAAAAATTAAAGTTTGGTAACAAGTATTAATTAGGAACCTTGGATCAGAATTAGAAAATAAAAAGAGACATGATAAACATGTTTTGACAATACAATAGACATATTTTAAAATTCTTCGATAATTTTACAAAGTTTCAATAAAATACAAATTTCATCCTTAAAGTTTTAAACATCAAGTATTAAATTAACTCCTACACTCCTACATCATAAAAATTATGGACCTTAGTCAAGATTTGAAGAAAGAAAATATTGCTTTTGAATCCCACCCAGCTTGCAATCAAGACTTTCAGAAGGGGCACCAAAGTGCACTAAAATACAAAATCCATGTCTCCCTAAAATTTCTTCGTGAGCGAATAATATATCTAATTTAAATGTAAACATATCTGAGGCAGTACTCTACGAAAACTTGAGCGCTTAATGAAACAAGGCCCGCATTTTAAACAAACACAGAGAAACATGATATTCATAAAATAGAAAGAAACATTATTTTAGGGGGACATGAGTTTTGAATTTGTCTGTTATTTGATTAAAAAAATAACAGTGTATAGTGTAATAATTTAAAAAACTTAAAAACTAAGAACATGCAAATATGTTTTGCAGTAAATTTTTGTATGTATGAATTTAGTCGTGTGTAAGTTACTCGAAACAAAAGAGTAAAGGAATAGCAGCAACTGTCTTTTTGACAGAATAACAAGAATTAATTTATACACATAAAAATCTACATTTACCGAATAAAATAGCTTATACAACAATATCATTACTCTTAATTATTATTTATAATAACTAATCATTTGGAGGTTTTATTAGATTTACATATTATAGGTGATGGTGAACCTTAAAATAAGTAATAGATTTCCTGGGTTTTCTGAAAATTAATATCTCTAAACTTTCTTAATTGGTATATCCTTTGCATTAAGACTACTTTTATTATTGTTACTAACAACAACTCCGATACTAATTGGCGATAGGATAGCATCTGCATGACTCTATCAATCGTTCTATCCACAGCGACAAAAATGACTCTACTGTCGTACAAAACTTTGAAAAAGTAGATGACGATAAAGCAATTTTTACAATGGAACTATGACCCAATTAAAAACTATATTGTAAAACATCTGTTCCAAATCCACAAACCTGCATCATCTGTCGCATTAGTCTGAATAGCAGCAGAAGTGGAAATGATCGTCGTGTTTCTAACGGAAGACCGGGGGATTATTAAAGTGCATCTCGCCATATACTCCTATTAAATGAAACGTGTCCATTGTAAGCACAAACGTATGTGTAGGAAAGCTCGAATGGGATCGCATGAAATTAGAAACAATAAACTAATTTGTAACGTAATAGGACAATTGCCCTTACTAATTGGCCTCCATAAAATTAAATGCAATTGTAGTGCCTTTTCCACAGTTGCAGAGCCCCAAAAAAGAAACCGGTCCACATATACTTCACATTGAAGCAATACTTCCTTCATTACTGTTAGGGTGTGTTTTTGTAACAGGTTTTTCCTTAATTTGTAATGTGTGAGAATTTTTTTTATGTGTTATAGTATATTTATAAATAAATTCATATACTAATAAATAGTACAAAATATAAGTACAATACAGCAAATAGTTATTTTATAAACGCTATTCTTTTAATCTGGTTTAAATTCTTTAGAGGCTATAAGTAGCGATGGACCAGCTAGGGAAAGTACATTTCAATTTAAACGATTAGATATACTCGTGTTTTGTCGGCTCTTGGTAAATCGGCAGGTAAAGGTACCCCGCTCCTGAAGATGAATAAACACAAGTATGTCTAATTGCTGTCACATCGCCTAAAACGGGATTCACTTCCCTCATCTTGGGCCATCGCTAGATATGAATTAAGTGATTAAATAAAGAAGATACCATCGACTTCCACTATAACAAATGAAGATGAATATATTTTTTTAAACGATTCTTTAGATGAGGTTCAGTTATGATAGTTGTTATCTTGGTAAACTTGCTGCAATAGATCGCGAGAAAAACATAGTGGTTTAGTAATCCAAAACACTTTATATTTCTGTAATAATTGCAAAGTAAATCACATGCGATGTGTAGAATTCAAAACTAAAAATTCACTCCTCCGATGCTGCAAAGGACAACTAAATGCTTTCGAAGGTTGAAATTCAAGATAAAATAATCTCGCAGTAGAGTGAACCTAATCACAAACTATTTCAACTGGTTACTCAATCAAATTACTATAAATTATGTTTATTTTATTGATGTATTTGTATTGATTTTTTTTTGGTAATAAATATTTTTTTAATGATTCTTCCGTTATAATTATTTTCTCTTTCTATTATTTTGACGTTTCAAAAAATAAAGTTTCATTTAAATTGCGATAGTATTGAGATAGGACGGTGGCATTAGTGCTTCTAGTTTTTATATTTATTAATGAGTATAGATTCTGTGGGTATATACTGTTGTGTTTATCCAATGTACTTACATACATAGGTACTATTGCAATTATTATAATCAATTTTGTAAATGATAGGTGCTTTGTCTATTTTACCGATTTTTCGTTTAGTGTAACTTTTTTATTTTTAAGAAACCTTTTATATTGTTATATAGCATAGCGATAGTATCCCTTAAACCTATACTGGGATACTATTGCTTTGAGCCTTTTTTGCAGTGCTTCAGATAGTTCAGATTGGTAATTAATAAATATGTTTTTTTTTATTATTTTCGCATTGCCCTTTACTCATTATTACTGTTTATTTTTTGATTTGCGAGCCTTGAATACCTAAATCACTGGGTGTTGTTTAAGTAATATTTTTGTTTCTTCGATTAATGTTGGTAGATTTGGTTTTATTTATAACTTCTATTTTCATTTTTAAAATTTAAAACTTGCGTAATTAGTTAATTTACATCTGATCTCATTTTGTGTTTGGGGATTCTGAATTTGAATATTACTTTTAATACTAGCAATGTCTTCAATACGATTTTTTGCAATCTAAATTGTGAATCAAAACTGAAAACAATTTGTGCTTTATCTGTTATGTTAATATTCATCAAATTTCTATTTATTTTTGAGTTTTTATGAATTTTTATTTATGAAATTTATTATTTACATTTCTTTTTTATTTCATAATTTTTATTTGAAAGTTTATTTTTGATTTCGATTTTAATGTTTGTGACTTTATTGTTTGTGTATGTTTGTATGAACATATTGTATATATCTTTTGGTAGCTCCTCTTCTACTTTAATTTTTAATTTATCCCGTATTTCTGCATGTTAACTTTTTATTTTTGTGAACCTAATCACCATGAATATTAAGTGAACTTTTATAATATAATTTTAAAATAAGAATTTTCTTTTTAATTTTAATGAAATTTGAAGATAAACCGAATTGTCTGCATTTGGACCTGCACCTGGAATATACAACTTTATTCTATTGTGCTAAGTTTAATGGAGATTTTGGTGCATCCTTTGCAACGTTTTATCACTTCCAGTTCATACTTCTCTAGTTTCTATAGTTTTTCATAAGTATTGGTAACTTCACAAAAAATAATAAATATCCAAATTATTATTAGAGAAAACATATTAACATATTATTATATTATAATCGTAATAAACAATTGTATAGTAAATAGATTTAGATGCAGCGTAGGAACTACGTACTTTAGATGTATTTTAGAACGATAAATTATTCTGTTTGCAATTTTATTCCGTCGCTTCCGAAATTTTGTATTTCTTGTAAGCAAATACGTATAATGCGCAGATGAGTATACGTCAACCTGGAAGATTGATCGTTCCGTTATCTGCGCTATTACGGAGAAACAAATGCCTTCCTGAAGTCCTGCTGTACCACAAAACAGAACGTGATAAATCATCATTTCCATGCATGCTGGGAATATCGAGTGTATTTCCCTTGGCAAACATGAATCTCTGGCGATTAATTAGTTTATGGCTAATAGAAGCACGAGGAAGATTTAATCGTAGCAAAAAGTAGAATCGTACTGAGGTTGCATAAAATTAATTCTGGTATTAATCCTGGAATATTACTGACTTTTCTTACTCCACACTCGATTCATGGCTACCACACATTTTCAGTATCTAAATAAGAATTAACTAAGATCTGCTTTCAAAATGTTCTGAATAGTATCAGAAATTACATTTACGATGGAAATTTATTTATTTCTAGAATGAAATAAATCACTAATAAAAGAACAGAACATTATTATATGTATTGATACTCCTGGTATCTAAAACCTGTTTTCGCATCCTTTGTATAATCTAGCTCGATGACTTGGACTATATAAATACAAAATTATTTTTCGGATCAATGTCACATGTTTTCTTTCTCTTCTAATTGTTAAAACATTTTTAGAATAATCTTTATTTTCAATTGTTTATATATGCATCGTCAAGTAATAGAAATATAAAGTGCAAATATCGTGCGATAATATAACATCACATGCGGCATCCAATAGTGGAAACTTCCGTGGAGTACGCGCAGTAACGTACACGATGGCAGAGTGTGAGTGTGTAGAAACTTCTACTGGCGAGCGATCAACCGTTTGCAACTCCTACGGACTACCTACACGATAGCTCGCACGCCCGAAGGCAGGCCACCTACCCGTCGCTAATGAACGAGGGCGACCGCCAAGCATCGTTGGATTCTTAGGAGTGAGTCAGCCGGCTACAGCGGGAAGTGACCGTCAGCGTCGCTCGCTTCCGCGTGGAAGCGCACTAACCGCACTCCCTAAAGGAAAATGACATTGAAACTGACACCTCTTGATTATTATAACTTTGTGATAAATTAATTTGACTCTAACTGAAATTCTGCAACAATGCATTTAAAGTTTGGTAGATTTAACTTTAAGTTTTAGTACTTTTCTATTCATTAGACCCTTTCTTAGAATTTGTTAAAAAATACCATGATCCATTAAAAAAATGTAACCATTAGGTAGGTGTGTTCTTGTATTAAAAGTTCTACTTGAAACTTTTCTTCACAAAACTGACTACTTCCAAATTTTGGAGGAGAGGAGAAAGGAGCAGGATGAAGAATGGATTACCTGGTATAGAAGGAATCGATCTTCATTGAAATGGACTTGCTGTTAAATAATACTTGAAATTAGGTATAAAAATGATAAAATGAGAAATACTGAGAAAATGTATGAATTTTTTAACTTAATTCTAGGTAAAATAAATACATGAACAGAAATTAAGAATTCGTTTGTATTAACAAATATGTCCAAATTTTAATTGCCCGAACTACACAAATTTCATTCAAGAATTGTTTTATTTTTTTCAATTTACTAAATTCGTAACTACCCCCATTACCCCCCTCTCTTCCCCTCTTGTATGCACGGCTGAAGGGGATTGGACCGTAGGGTGTGAAACGCCGACCGGAAACTTTCGTGGCCTCCAGCGCCACCTCTAGGATATGAAGAAACTAATTTCATGGTTTGACTCGGTGATTTAAGTGGCCCTAACAATGGACTAATTTTACATACGACAACAAGGCGACACAACTGGAATTACGCTTGCGCAATCAAAGAATAAAAATTCAACACAGATAACACGATCGTCAAATGCCACGAATTATCTTAATTAATATTCATGTATAGCGTACCGTTACGGAGCAGATACAAGGTGTTAGGGATGTTTTGGGACTCTTCCAACAATAATGCTATCGGTAATAAATCGACAGAGAAATGGTCAAACATCTTTGTAACAACAGGTAAATTGACAATTTGTAGTGGGCACGTGCATTAAACTAACGGAATATTATGTTCGTAACACAAATGTACGTTGTGTAGTCCAAGAAAAGAGGTTTATCTCATTTATATACATCGATACAGGTTTAGTATTAACATTAATTTACTGATGAACATCACTGCCAAAATTCCCACGATCGTCATAGGCTCCTTCCGGTAGCGAAATCACATGAGTCGGACAAATAGAGAGGAATATCAGCATATCTAATCCCATCGAGGCCACAGCTTGAATTAACTAAATTACAAATCGACAATGGGAAGCTAGACACGAGCAAAGTAAATCATCCTCTCAGATCTCAAATGGCGTATTCTTTGAAGCGTTACCTGTAAAACTAAAGGGTACTACACTAGAGTAACACCATAGTTATGGGGGCACAGCTGAATATCCCACCCACAACTAGCCTCGGACGGCCTCCCGATTCGCGGCTAACGTGGAAGTGCAGTGAATACTCACTCTAATAACCAATACAAACAAGGGGTTATAATGGGGGCACAGCTGAATATTCCACCCACGACTAGCCTCGGGCGGCCTGCCGATTCCTGGCCAACGTGGAAGTGTAATGAATACTCACTCCAAGAACCAATACAAACAAAGGGTTATAATGGGGGCACAGCTGAATATCACCACGACTAGCCACGGGCGGCCTCCCGATTCCTGGCTAACGTGGAAGTGCAATGGATACTCACAACAAAACAAAACAAAAATCCGATATGCCAACTACACAATGAGGCCAACCTCATTTTTTTTCATTGCCAACCTCAAACATTTGACCTTGATTACTCTGTATCTAAAATATCGTATCTGTCACGTCCAAATGTGCGCAGATATAAACAAACCTTAATTCCTCTCCCATGTGACATACTCCAGTGTAGCATGCTATAACTACTAGATGCAGATATCGCAAATTGTATTAACTAATGACTGTATTTTGTATTATACTTTAATGAAGCTAAAAACTAGGGTTGTTGCTCGAAACGGACTACCCGATGTCAGGTACGGATTCGTTTTTGGGCAATGTTCGTTTTCGGATACCAGGTCCCGATTTCGGGTAAAACTCGATATCGTGTCAAAAACTATGTGATGGACAACTAAATTAAATGTTAATATAAAAATTGTAGCGCAATAATACTTTCTCTTCTTTTCCAGGTATGCTACAACGTCAAAACTCACACCAAAGTTACTAAATTACCTTAAATTCAAGTAAGTGTCATTTTATATACTTACCTCAATATTAACTACGAACAATAAATTGACGAACTGAAGCTAGTGAATTACCCAATGCGCAAATTACGTTCGTATAACTATTCATATGATTGTTTCAGCACGGTTTAGAAGGAATTACGGAAATCAAATTAGCAAGTAAGATTAAATACGATCACACTAACTTCAGTTAAAATTGCATAACGTTCTCCCTCACTATCTTTCACTTCCCATTTACTCGCTTCTGTTGGTCTAAACACTTCGTCAGCGCTGCGGCAATTGCAAGCGCATAGTAACTTGTTAACCTCGCAATCTTACAACAATACATTGTAATTAACATGATGCAATGCAAATGCTATTAATATTTATGCTATGACCTGCAGAGCTACAAGTACATATTCAAATGGCTTTAATTATGAATGAGATAACGGATGTATGCACTTAGCATTAACAATCACGTTAATAGCAGAACACGTACAAGTTTCGGCAGAAGAAAAGCATGATGCTTTAGAATACCTCAATTGTAACTGTTTATATTCCTTATTAGAAAGTGCAGTGTAAATTATTAAACGCCTCTCAATTCACTGTATATTGATTTCTCATCGTGCAAGAATTGCAATTAGTTCATTATTACCTTGTAAGGTTTAGTGCACCGTACTAACGATAATATTTATTATATAAAATATTACGAACATCACTAATCATAACTTCAAATCGGTAAGATATGATTTAAAACTGGGCATACATAATAACAGTATGCGTGAGCGTATAAAAAAAATGTCGATTCATACATTGATAGTAGCATTTTAATCATGGCACATATGTGTAAGTATTACGTGATTTGCATACTTATCATTCTTGGCGTAAGTTTATTTTTATAGCTTTTACAATGCCCGTTAGCAGATTTCTACTAATAATATACAGGACATTTCAATTGAAACAAACCCCATCAAATAACTCTTTACCTCCTGTGATTTATAAAAATTCCGAAACCTGACAATTGTCATGAGGTAAAATATATGTCATTATAGCAATGACGGGCCCGACAATTTATAAGCATTGCTTGGGGCGCACCCTTAAAATTTGAATAGGAAAGATGCGACCGCTAATTCAAAAGGTCCTTTAATTCTCTTTGCGGAAACATGTATCTAAATGTTGTTTTTTTTTAATCAGTAAGTAAAAACTGCTTAATTTGCAATCTATGTAATAAAATATAATTACAATGAAATGGTTTGAATTTTACTTAATTCTTGCCCGGTAACATAAGTGATTAGTTAATCATTTATTAGTACTAACAAATTGTTAAATAAAAGTTGAGTTACATAAACTTATCAATCTGTTAAATGTCGAGTAATTAGTTGACAACTGATTATTGGCTGTGGTAAACTAGTTAACTGTAAGTTTACTAAAATTGATAGTTCATGTTGGTCGCGATAGAGAGCCAACTTGAAACTTTGACGTTTTCACCTGGAAATTCAGCAATTGAGGTTTTGCTTCTGGCTTATGTCAAGTTTATTATAACGATTATAACCAAAACGGATATATGGAATGATGAATCATCGTCCTCCAATGAAGAACTATTCGATATGGTAGACGACATAGACCACGACTGTTCGGAGAAGAATCATCTAAATATAAGAAAAAAAAGCAAATAAAACAATTATTTGGTGGTGTTGGTTGTTCTTTCTTCATAAAGTTGTATAATGTAAATAACTGCTCTTTCACCCGTAACCCAGTAGTACTGACAATTAAATTCAGATATAATTTTTGCCCATACTTCGTTTTTTTTTTTTTGTTTTTTTTCAACTGCTCCTTTATAATTTTCAATGATCGCTAACAAGGTATGTTTCTTTTGTATCGTAAAATTTCTGGCTCTTCTCACGGCATCCTGCATTTTCCTACTCATTACGATGCATAGTCTCAAACATAGATTAGAGAGTGAATATAGATGGCCCTCTCTTTAATAAATATCTGTTACAAGATGCGCCAATGCAATAGCGTGACCGGACTTTGTACTAAAATTAAAGTGCGGGAATTATGAAATATATAAATATTATTAAGGTGATTTGAAACTAGGAAAAGAAGTTAGTGACCAAAAAATGAATATGGTGTTTTTAGCTCAAAATCAGTGAAAAACACAATATTCACCTTTTCGTCACTAACCCTCCTTCCATCGCTCCAAATCACATGTAATTAAAATGAATTTGTGATTTCTGCCCATATTCGAATATTGTCTAAAGAACGCACAAATTCACTTAATTTTAATGCCCTTTGGTTATAATGGAGGTATAAAGAAAAAAGAAACAAGTGATAAACATTTATTAAATACAATTATGTTCCCCTAAATTTAAACAATTATTTACATTTTCTAAAAAAGAAAAGATATAAAATATAAACATTTATTAACAGAATTATCCTCTACACATTTTCCTTAATTTGAGCAATTTCATATTTTCTGCCTTTGGTCTTTTTAAATTTATCAAAAGCCATTCTTTTTATATCATCATCTATGTTTGTGGCGCGTTTACCGCATAGAATTTGGTTAACATTTTTTATATAATTGAAAATAAAAAAGTCATAAAATGAATTAAAAAATATCTGTAACAAATCATGCACGTCACAATATAAAATATCATTTGCAAAATATTTTGCAGATACTAGCATAAGTTTCTCTTTTAAATTGTTTTTTACTATGAATTTTGAAAATATTAATAAATTTAATTTCATTAATTTTGAAAAAATAGCAGAGAACTGAGTGCTAGGTGTAAGTAAAGAATTTGGTCTGTATTGCATTGCTGAAATAAAGGTGTCTTGCTGTGACGATACAGATGTTGTTAATTGCTGTCTACAAGTTTCACAATTATTAACAAGTTTTAATATTTTACGTGCAATAAATCCGGCTATATAAGAATAGGTATTTAATATTGTATTGTCGTGTTCAAGATCAATTCCCTCCGGTAATTCTACATCTTCGACGTCATTTTCTACAGGAGATTCCTCAATTGTTGTAGAACCACCGTCGATAAAACTTTTCAGAACATCCAGCAACGCTGTATCATCCGCCTCGCAGTTTGGCTCCTGGTGAATGAGGGCTAACGAAGTTGTTTACTATTAAACTTTTAAAAGAATTTGTAAATGCATAACAAGTGGGATTGACATTTCGTGCACCATGGCTACGAATGCACCCAAAAAAATTCTCCAGAGGATCTTGGTTAATATTTCTCGGACAGAGATATTTTAAATCATGTGGATTTGATTTTACTTTCTGCCATAAATGTCTAAAACCACGAATAGTTTTTTCCCAGTTTTTAATGGAAGGGGGAACTGTCTCGCCTCTATTAGATAAAAATTTAATGCTTTGCAGCACATGGACTGCTACATTCCAAAATACAATGTGCTTTGACTTTTCGGTAACTGCCGCCCTTAGTTCTTTGCCGTGGTCAGGTTGCAAAGCTGCGCCGTTCACGCTATCAAATAGCTGGTCAAAAAATATTAGAAAATCTGCCGTGTCTTCTGCAGATACAGGCAAAGTTTGTTCCCGACCTACATAAAAAAAGCAATTATTGCATGAACTGTTAAAGCACGATGAAATAAATAAACCTTACCATATTTTACCGTCCAACGCATAGCTGTGGACACACGATGTGAAAAAATCTGGGCCGCTATCTTAACTTTCATTTTTGGCATCTTTTCTTTAAAAACATGTCCATCTGTTAATTTATAACACATCCGCGTATTACAATCGCCAACATCTAATTCATACAGTGCGATAATGTCAGTCCACGACGCAATTTGGTTTTGTTTTTTATAAACAAACTTAGCTCGGTTTTCTAATAAATTATTCCTTACCCCTTTCAATAAATGAGGTGGGTCAAACAAAGGTATTACTTCTGCGCCTTCAATTTCAAAACCAAAGGTTCTGCTCTCTTTACCCAAACGTAAATAATGAGCCTTTGTATCGTCCATCAGGCTCTTTATTGTAGTGACATTAATTGGATGTTGGTCACAAACTGTTGCTATCACTGTCAAGCCTATCTCTTGAATGTTTTTTATAATGTTTTTAATATTTCGTTTCAAATCTGCAGTGTTCATAGCACCGCTTGTAAAAGAAATAGGCCAGGGGTTGTTTCCACTTTCTTGTGATTCCACGAATCATAAATACCATAATATGATCAGCAAATTGCAGCTTCTTTTCTTCACCTGCATTCACAAATCCAATAATCTCATCGTTTTTTTTTGAATAAGTAAGAGATGGTTCTATAGACATCTCATCGAACAAAAGACAGCACAATCTTTCTGACGGACTCATCTTCAAAACAGCTTCAGCAAGACTCTGCATTATGGCTGAATTTATTCCGCAATTGAAGGGGACTTTGTTTAAAAGTTGCATTAAAGTTTTTCGGGAAGGTACTGCAAATACCTGCCTAAAGATCTTGTAAGCCTTTGGGCTTTGTTTAAGGAGAGACAATGCAAAATACTTATCCTCTGTGTAAATCGACGTCGTTCTGGGTTCTTTTTTGCATTTGTAATTGCGAGATTATGAAATTTAGAGATGTCTTATTAATTTTTGCTTGTAGAAATTCGCGAGATTCGGCATATTTTAATGCTGTCTTAATACGCTTTTTACTGTCACTATTTTCAAAATCTAGTCGTCGAGCAGTTTTTCTCAAATTTTTGGCAATTCTATACAGCTTAGAAGCTTTGGGTGTCAATTGGGAATATCGGTTCACACCAATACTTTTTAACAGATTTACTTTTCTTCTGAGATCTACAAATACAAAATGTGTGTAATATTCCATTCGTTTTCTCTTTCAATTTAAGGGGCCAGTGCAAAATGTGCATTTCTATTTTTGGTTGAAACTGATATAAAGAGCGCTATCTTCTTCGCCAACCATCATACTATGGATTTTCTTTGAACAGATTAATTTTTGTTAATGTTACTTAAGTGCAGTTTTTTACATCGTGTAGTTACGGATTTACTGAGATTTCAGTACAAGATGTACTTTGGAGTTGATTATCTCAAAACTATAAAAATGTGACTTAGGCACCTTTTGCATTGGCCTTCAATTGTAGTTTAGATAAGCCTTAATTTTGTAATATTACCTTTGCGAAAAGTGGGTGTTCTTGGAGTTACAGGAATATTTTGATGTTCTAGTACTGGATTTGCTCTGATTGCAAAGAGGAGAACCTTTCATTGTAAAGATCATTATGAATAAACATGCACTATTGATATTTTATTTCAATATTTACCTGCTCGTTTGAGAAAGATTCTCTCGGTAACAGACTAGACAAGGTGTATTTGATCTTTCTTTTGAGGATCCAGGTAATGGATTGTCTAGAGATGAAATATCTAATAATAAAACAAAACAGTTGTTTTAGAAGAAAATTAAAGATAATTAAGTTATCTTAAATTATTTTATTTACAGTGTTTGCTCAACTACAAGTGTGGATTAATATTTACTGAAACAAGTAAACTCAATGTAAACTCTTATAATTTCTTACCAAACATTAATCCATAACTAAAGGACAACAACGCAAATACAGATGAGAACTACATATAATATGAACAATGCAATACTTTACCTCTTTCATCCGAAATCTCAAGCATTTCTTGTTCGTTCCCTGGATCTTGAAATGTTTCCAAATCTGTAAAAAAATAATGTTGTTAGTGTGGTACAATAAAACTATAACACTTCAGGCATAAAAATGTTCTTACAACAAAGAAACCATTCAGCATTATCTTCGTTGTAAATTTTCTACTTCATTTATGTAAAATATTAAATAAAAATTCTTAATGTTTTTCTGTAAATTCTTAAACACTTGTTATTTCAATATTCATCTTTAAAATTTTTGGATATTTTTACTTTGAATCCTACAGCTATTCAAGAAAAGTTCCTAATTCCCCTATTGTATTTGTGTTATAAACACTTTTCACACAGTATTTCATATTATTTTTCAAACTCACCAGGTAAGTTCAAAGATGGAATGCTGTCTGCTTTCAAATTCGTTCTGTTACGATTTGTGGAAACTTTGCATATCATTCAAAATGTATATCACACACCCTGTATTCTAGATCGTTTGTTGAGATCTACCTCTACTAGATCCTGTCTTCCAATAGCAGCACACCACTTTCTGCGCAGCTGAAAATTTTTAAATACAGAAATAGGCATAAATCAAACTGCTTCAGGCAATATTTTTGTATTGATGATTCCAAGCAGCGTGACAATAAATAATAAATATTAAGCACTGTAAACCCCACTTGAACATTTCAATAAAAACTCATCATCAAAGGTTACTATTTTCAACTGTAATCACCAAATATATTTAAATACTTTTTACAATAACCAGTATGATCCTTGAAAATACAGACACAAGTAAGTAAATTAATTTTTTAACATGGAGTTTATCGTCACAGTGCCTTTGAGAATTTACTATAGGAAACATTTCACAACATATATGAATTTAAAATCACAAATAATTATAAAAAAAAAAGAAATTAAAAGATAGAAATCTTCATACCTCTTTATCTTTTGGAATTGTATGCAAAATTGCTTCATTCGAAGAATTCTTGCAATTTGCAACACAACAAAACACCATACTGCTGATTGAAATTGAGCAGAGATACTTGCAAAGTAACACTCAAAATATACCTGAAAATTTAAAATATACATTTTGCATCAGAAATCATAAACCATCAACTTACCGTAACGTACGCACTTAAAATTCTATACGGAAATTCCAGAGATCCTCTTTGGAGGTTATAAACAGCCAAAAACCAAAACTCAAAACAAAGCTACAAAATAATTTAAGTTCAATGGAATAGGTACAAATGCATTCATGCTTACCTAAAACGAAAAAATAAACACTCAAAAACGAAAAGAGTCCAAACAAAATAAACAACAAAAAACTAGCAAACACCACTCACGTCTTACAATAAACACGTGTCGCACACAAATGGAATGATGCGGAAACTGGCGGAAACAACATGAAAAAGGATGCGTAAGAACCAACATTGTAACCAACCTTAACACGGCTACCAATATAAGAAAGCACTTTCGAGAGGAGAAGAAGAACAAGAACTTTCGCACTAGCGCTACAGGTGACAGGACTTTGAACTATTAGTACGGAACCGCACTTGTAATAAAAGATAACACAACGTGGTCTCAAATTTAGTGATAATATTGTGAGAAAACGAATGTGGAAATTACATATGCCTAGCCTCCATAATTATAAAAATGTAATGTAATAATTACTGAACGTATATATTCTAAACTTACTGCTACTATCTTATTCCAAATTAATTGAGCAGTGATCAACTTGAATCAAAAATAAAAATTCTGTCAAAACGTCAAATAGATTTCCCGCCTAAACATCATGTTCCGCCATCTATTGATGCAATCATGCACGGCAACTTTCGTTGCACATTCGGCACATTTCGTGCTTTGGTAAATCTTAACAAATGTGTACCTACCGGGAAAGCGGTTGTTAAGTTAACAACTGATTCAACAAATGATTATCTCCTAACAAACCTTTATGATACTGATTTTTGCTGTTATCCATTGATTAACTTTGACAAATTGGTAACTATTGTTCATGTTACCGAGCACAAACGTTCAAAACGTTCAACCGTCAGAAGAGCATTTGACGGCGCAAGATTGCATTATTGTATGGAGGTTAAGCCATACAATAATGCAATCTTGCGCCGTCAAATGCTCTTCTGACATTTCTGCAATTATTCGTTGACAACCTTCACAATTTTTGGGGCGTAACCCTTATAAAGAAGCTGAACCTTAGACTTAAGATTCCCCCAGAGAATAAAGCCAAGTGGTGTAAGATCTGAAATTGTCGTACTCTGGCAGCGTAATGTGGAGGCGATCCATCTTGCTGAAATACTTGATTGATTATATCATGCAACAATACATTTGACCATTTACAGTTCCGTCAATGAATAGGGGTCCTATGAGATGATCCCCAATGATATCAACACATACATTAAGTTTCTGTGGTCGTTTTTTGATAGAATAGAATTAATAGATCATACCAATTTATTGTGAATTCAGGATTAAAATAAAAGTAAATTTCAATAAACACTGCGAACCTAAGCTAACAAAGTTTCTAAAGCAGAAAACAAGCAAAGTGAAGAAGAAAGTGGAGAAAATTCAAAATAATAAGTGAATGTGACAAAAGCAAGTAGGGTTATCTTGGTTAGCATAAAAAAATTGCGAAATGTCGGGAGAGCACATATAGGGAGAGCATTTGAGGCCATTTTGTTCTGATCGTATTTTACTACAGAAGTTTCAAATTATGCACTTTTAGCTTACTGATTTAAAAAAAAATACTTTTTAGTACATATTTCCGTAAAGAGAATGGAAAAAGCTTTTGAATGGGTGGTCAGATTTTATATAAATCATAGCAGGTAAACAGTTATGTGGTGAATGAAAATAAAAATTTAAATTACCTAAGTATTTAAGCGCTCCATCTTGGATTAATTATAAGAATAAAATATTATGTTGGGGATAAAATAGTTATATAAATTTCAAGTTTATCAATTTCCATATATCCTAATGTACAACGTTTCGAAAACCATTTGACTACTAGAGACAACGGCGTTACCGCTGCTACACCCTGTATATACAAATATACAGGATTTCTCACGGTAGCCTCTCGTTAGAAGTGTCCGTGGTTAGAAGAAATTTAGAATTAGAACAACCGATATATTATCTCACTTTTGGATTCCTAAGAAAATTTCATGTCTTCCGTATGGTGCCCTATACCTATTTTCATTTGTATCTGAGATATCTTGATTATTTTGAACATTTCGAAATATATAGCCTTATTTTCAATACTGCGGCTTTTACTCATTTTCGACTGGTGATAAACGCTTTTAGAGTGGATGAAAGCATAAGAATGGTACTTTCGAAATCCAGATTGACTATTTATCGTATACAGAGTGTTAAAAATTTGATGACCAATTACATCATCTTCAAAGTTGAAAAAGTTGGTTTTTTCAAATGTAAAACCCTGTATTTTATTACATTAGTGGATTCGCTATGCCTTTCCCTATACCTATTTTCAGCGGTTTTTTTTTTGTTATTCCATATTTTCTGTCAAAAACCGATGAAACTCCTAGTCCTATCTAGTAAGCATTGAAACAATGTTGATTTTATATTAAAGCAGTTTAAGAATGTTTAACAGTGGGTAAGAGGCCCAGTATTGAAAATAAGGCTACATTGTCACGTGCCGTTTTAAGAGACAATCAGTTTGTGTAATTTTAAGTTAAATTTATGGATTATAAATTGTTAATTCGGTATTTTCAATTGATCGTCTCAATAATTGTACATAGTAGAACCGTAATTATGTTTTTTGTGACGTGTTTACTTTAAGATCCTCTTCACCGCGCGCCGTCCGCGAAGCATCGTCCTCACGCGCTTACGCAGAATGTGACTCCCACTCGCGATCGCGTAACAGGGATAGTCCGAGGTCTATAAAAGCCGTCGCGAAACACGGACCCGGTAGAGAGGGAGAT
The DNA here is from genome assembly GCA_004143645.1 of Protaetia brevitarsis. Classification (NCBI taxonomy): domain Eukaryota; kingdom Metazoa; phylum Arthropoda; class Insecta; order Coleoptera; family Scarabaeidae; genus Protaetia; species Protaetia brevitarsis. Next base: position 1,257,157 of record RXPK01000183.1, read on the forward strand.
TGCGCCTCTCGCTCTCCCTCCACTAGGCTGAGTGTCAGCCGACGGCTGATCTCGCATAGAACCCGTTCAAATTCCGTGCATTATGTTACGAGTGCCGGCTTTAGGGCTGCGCCTCACGCAATCTCCGTCCGCCTCCGTGTATTACGTTACGAGTGCCTGCTTTAGCGCTGCGCCTCACGTCATCTACGTTCAAATTCTGCATATTACCTTACGAGTGCCGGCTTTAGGGCTGCGCCTCACGTAATCTCCCTCTAATTCCGTATATTAGATACTAGTGTCTGCTAATTGCTGATCTCATTTAATTTCCGTTCTTGTGTATACAAATTCTTACGTTAATTTGTATTGCGAGTTGTCACTTTTAATTACCGTTTTCGTGAATTAAAAGTCACACTCTATGTAATTGCACATTGGCACGGTTATACTAATTCTTTTCCGGTAGTTGTAGACCGCGAGTTCACTGTTTTAATCATTCTTGAAAGCGCGAACTTACTAGTTCAGTTACGGCTATTTATTTATCCCATAAATTAGAATTATCGGCGTCAAACAGTTTATTTCATATTATTTTCATTGCACGCAATTTGCAGTATTATTGTTCAATTTAATATTTACACCAGTGTACATGCAGTTTTATTTTATATATTTATATATATAATATAGAACTCACCTGTGACATCTGTGAATTTCTTTTTTGTCCAACCGTTGTTTTGCGAAATAAATATTCTTGTATTTAAAGCACTTACTATTTCACTGTATCACCGAAAGTTGCGTATAAACTGGGTAAGAACCCTGATTTCACTCCGACATTGTTGCTATCTCATAGGTTCATTTCAAATAATTAGTTGTCAGTCAAAACATATACGCAATGAGAAATATTGAAAGCGCGACTGATCAGCTGTTTAATAATCGCTGTTTAAGAACGCTACTATCATTTAAGATTTTCACCGCACAACGTCATCGACCGTATTGTAGGCAACCATTTCAGCGCGCATTCGAAGATTCGTAGAGATAGAGATAAAGAGAACGTAGCTAATTAGCGATCAGGGATCATAGTAGTAGAGAAAACGCCGTGACAACATAATTCAAAATTTTCAAAATAAACAATATCCCATAAACAAACGAAAATAGGTATAGGGAAACCAAATGGAACACTTCATGACATTTTCTTAGGGATCCAAAAATGAGATAATATACCGGATGTTCTATTTAAAATAAGGAAATTAATGGCGACTTCCGATATAACTGGAAGTGGTACGATCTTGAAAATACTTTAGAATGAGAGAGCATCTTAACTAACTCTGAAGACCAAAAATTCAGAATTCTAATTTTCTTCTAACCACGGAAACTTCTAACGAACGGCTAGCGTGAGAAACCCTGTATATATAGGTTGCAATATGTTGTTACAGTTTAGGGATTTCTCTTATCACTCTCTGCTCCAACTTAAACAAACGATTAAAATCATCATTCTCTTCATGATCACAGAAATATTGTGTTCAGACTGAAGAGACGAAGACTCAGAGCCACCCTCCGAGGAATCCCAGGAAAACAGATTGGGACGACTACCGAACCAATCTAAGTAGCAATCTAAAGGTCATCAAATCCAGAAAGGCCAGGCATCATCTGGATCTGGAAAACGACCTTAAAGAGGTGAACAAGGCCATACTCGAAGCATACGATTCGAGTTGTCCTGTTCAGCAGACAAAAGAATGTAAGGACGCACCTTGGTGGAACAGCCATCTGTCAAAATTAAGACCCGATACGCGGAAGCTCTTTACAAGGCCAAGCGTAACGGAGATTGGCAGAGTTACACCGAGAAACTTACATTCTACAATAAAGCTATCAGGAAAGCGAAAAGAGATAGCTTTAGAAAGTTCTGCGAGGAAATCGATTCAACACCTACCGCTTCGCGACTTCACAAGGTAATGGCGAAGGGTAGAATCGATTCAGGAATGGCACTAAGGAAGCCAGATGGAAGCTTCACTGAAAGTGAGAAGAGAGAGTCTCCTCCTTCTAGAAACCCACTTTCCCAGAAAGCAAAGTGGGAACCTCGGAAAATCCTTCCGAGATATATAAAAGACCAATAAAGAAGCTACTACAGGGGCAAGACACATATGTAGCAGCGAACGGTAAAATGGGCCATCAATCCCTTTCAGCCGTTCAAAACACCGGGAGTAGACGGGATCTTTCCAGTTCTACTTCAAAAAGGGCAGGAAGAAATCCTTCCTCACATAATTCGGATAAGCCGAAGTAGTCTGGAGTTAGGGTACATTCCAGAAGTCTGGCGAAGGGCCAAAGTCACCTTTATACAAAAGCAGGAAAAAGGACATTACGCCCCTAAATCCCACAGACCTATCAGCCTCACATCATTCTTTTTCAAAACGGTGGAAAAGGCTGTAGATAACTATATCAGAACAGACATCTTGGAGCGGGTGCCATTGCACCCCTGTCAGCACGCCTATCAAACAGGCAAATCCACTGAGACTGCATTAGTGGAGCTGACGGACCAAATCCAAGATGCCCTGACGACACACCGTGTGCGCCTTTCTAGATATAGAGGGTGCTTTTGACAACACTCCACACGAGTCTGTCAAAAAAGCATTAATTAATAGGGGGGTAGACGGTGTGACTTCTAGATGGATGTCGCAACTACTGTCTACCAGGTCGGTGGAGGCGGAGGTGGGACATAGACCGTCTCGGTTAATACGACCAGAGGATGCCCACAGGGGGGGTACATCCCCACTTATGTGGAGCCCTAATAGTAGACGAACTCTTATGCGGACTGACGGATCTAGGCATATCCTGTCAAGGGTATGCTGATGATATTGTCATATACGCAAGAGGCAAATTTGAGAATACCTTCGTGACATAGTTCAAAGATGCTTGAACTTCACGAGAAGATGGTGTCAATCGATGGGACTCAATGTCAACCCACCAAGACAACCCTAGTGCATTTACCGGAAAAGAAAATCCAATCTTAGAACCATAAAACTGGATGGGCAAAATATAGACTGGAGAGCGGAAGTTAAATATCTAGGCCTTACCCTAGACAATAAACTTCTATGGAACAAACATGAAGTTGAAGTAACCAACAAGGCCAAAAGAGCTCTGATGGTGTGCAGAAACTTTGCAGGAAAAATTGGGGATGCAACCCAAAAATACTGCTTTGGATGTATACAGCGATAGTGAGGACCGATCATCACCTATGCATCAGTAGCATGGAGCAAAAGAACTAATCTAGCCACCGCGAGAACTAACCTCTCGAAAGTGCAAAGATTAGCATGTGTATGCATAACGGGGCTATGAGAACCTGCCAACAGCAGCTATTGAAGTAGTATTGGATCTTGCCCCTCCACATAGTAGTAGAGGGTGTGGCGAAAAGAACCGCACTAAGAATGGTCAAGGAAGGAATGATTAGGCATAGGCCTCAATCTCCTGACGGTGATCAAACCTGGGATATGCCCCGGGATGATATGTTAAAAAAATTTAGCTTTGTGAAAGAATTCACCATAAAGCTAAGTAACAGGAGCGAGTGGGATCATAACACCATCTTGAACTTGAATAGAAAGGCCATCAAATGGTACACTGATGGCTCCAAAACGGCAGAAGGAACTGGAATAGGAATATATGGGCCTAGAACTACATATTCGAAAGCTTGGGAAAATACCCAAGTATATTCAGCGGAAATACACGCTATTGGAAGATGTGTTCAGTTCATTATGGAAAGGAACTATCGGAAGCAGGAGATTATCATCGTGTCTGATAGTCAAGCAGCCATCAAGGCGCTGAACTCATATGAAATCAGCTCCAAGATGGTCTGGGAATGCCTAGGGAAACTAAATGAGCTAGGCAAAAGAAATAAAGTAACCCTCCTGTGGGTTCCAGGTCACACAGGAGTGAAAGGAAACGAAATAACGGATAACCTCGCAAAAAAAAGGGGCTGGAATGCCTTTCGTAAGGCCTGAACCCTTTTGCGGGTTAAGTAGCAGTACAATACTGAAGAAACTAAAAATGGAAATGGAGCAGAGAAAATCCAGTTACTGGGAAAATCTCCAGGGAATGAGGCAAAGTAAAATTCTTCTGGGAACTTATAACCAACAATGTTCGCATATTAACAGGAATACTTTCAGGCCATTGTAGACTGAAAGGACACCTGAGTAATCTTGGATTGGAAAAAGATCCTGAATGCAGATTCTGTGGGGAACAGAATGAAACATCCATCCACCTCCTCACAAACTGCGTAGCACTGTGCAACCCGAGGGCATTGTACCTGGGTGCATGTGAAATCGAATAGGGAGACTTAGCTAGACTGGGGCCCTCTGACATCCTACACTTTTTAAAAGGAATAGGATTGGAAGGCCAGCTGTAAAACAGCAAGAATAGGGGACACAATAGATCTTTTAGGTCGCAGTGTAACACCACCCTTCTATTACATACATACATACATACATACATACAAATCATCATTGTTCTTACATCAATCCATACCAAAGCAGTCATTACAATGGTAGTAACCGTTCACGATCAATGGTGTGATAAAAAAGGTGTTAATTCATTCATATCATTAATAAAAACCATCCGTGAATTTCATTATTTTGTTTTTCTCTTCCGTAATATACCGAAAAGAGATAAAATGACGAAACAAAAGTCCAAATACATTACTCATTGTTTTAGAGCAAGTAATAACGAATATCAGTTACCTACCGTAAGTTATTGCATACGAGCTATGGTGCGAGCCTCTTAGTTACCGCCTCGCACTACTGGAGGTACCTTCTTTATTGCCGGTAACTACCACTGAATAGCAATGAAGATATTCCGCGACATCCTGTTTTACAAATTGACGCCCATTAGCTCGCTCCTAAATTAATTACCTGCTGGGTGAGCACTTCCTCCCGGAACTTAGAGGAATCCGGGTCGACGACGGGAAGGCGGATAGGTGAGATTTTACAGCCAACGCAGCAGTGACGCACCGGCTCAAGAACGATGACAATGACTCCAGATTAATTGTCGCACTTTTTGCTACTCTGTTTAATTAAGACTGCCAGCGTTTTCCGAAGATTAGAAACGAATTTATGGCGAACGCTATTTCAAAAATTGGGGCCCGAAAATAATTGAAATGCGGGATCGCAATGTAAACATTTTCAGATTAATTTTGAAGAGGTATTGGATATATTTCCTTGGTATCTTGTTAAGGAATGCGGAATCGTAAGGAGCAAGTAACCCTTTGCTGCTTCTGAAACATAGATTTTGTGTTATCCATGCTAATATTTCATTACAGGCTGTCGAACCATGGAAATCTTCTTTCATTTTTCTGTAGAGTATTTGACATTGCCACGTCTGTGGCGCCTGAAGGGGTGAGCACAGGGTTATGTACTCGCTTGGGAAGTTAATACTACATTTAAATTTATTTTCACTTTCTATGGATCTCATGTTCTGAGGCAAAGCATTAAAAAGTCTTAAACCCAAAACATTTGGGGAATTTTCACGTATCTTTAATGTGTTGGAAGGAATATGAAAATTTGATTTAATTCTGGTATTATGTGCATGGAAATCACTGTTTCGAAAGAATTTATTTTTATTTTTATATGTATAATTTATTAATTCATATATATGTACAGATGGTACCGGCACTATTTTAAATTTTTTAAAGTACGGCCTACATGACTCACTGCTCTTAATACCTGCAAGACACCGTATTATTCTTTTTTGCGCCAAGAATACATCGCTGCTAGCTGGAGACGCACCCCAAAGAGTGATGCCATATGATAATCTACTATGTACGTTGGCATAATAAAATGATAATAAACTGCTACAATCGACCACTTGCTTTAAATTTCTTATTTGATAATATAATGAGTTCATTTTCCTTTTTAGTTGATTACAATGTGAATTCCATGTTAATGTTGAATTAAAACTTATCCCTAAAAACTTTATTTCTTCCACATTCTCAATTTCTTTATTTTGAGCGAATACATGTATGTCTAGGTCTTTTTTGTTGTGTACATTATGAAAAATTACAAATTTGGTTTTTTCAGCATTTAAATATAATTTATTATTAGAAAACCATGTTGTAACATTTTCCAGGTAATATTATTACAGATACCACTGCACTGGTATCATCAGCATACATTACTACGCGGAAATTAGAAAGAAAGTTGATTAACAAAAATAATAAACAGCAGAGGGCCCAAAACGCTTCCCTGGGAAACCCCCCTTTTAACAGGTAAATCAGACGACTTAATGTTATTCATACGGGTTTCGGTTTTATGTTTAACACATAGAAACTGAGTTCTCTCATCTAGGTATGTTTTGAACCATTGAGCTACAATCCCGCCGATGCCATACTGTTCTGATTTGGTCAACATCATATTATGATCCACACAGTCAAAAGCGCGACTTAAATCGCAAAATATCCAACTGGCAGTTCCCCATCGTCTAAGTGTCTTACTATATCTTCATAGAAAGTATGAATCGCTGTTAGTGTGGAGCAGTCAGCTCGATAGCCATGCTGATTGGCTGCCAAAATATTATTTTTATCTAAGTGTGAAAGAAGTTTATTTAGCATAGCGTATCCGAAGACCTTTGAGAAACTTGATGAAATTGCCACTTGTCGATAATTTTCAAAATTTAATCTAGAACCTTTCTTATGGAGCGGAGTAACCTTGGACAACTTTAATTTTTGGGGAAATATTCCAGTCTCAAAAGATAAATTAATTAAGAAGGTTAATGGTTTAAGTATTGAGTTCGAAACTCTTTTCAATAAATTACACAGGACTTCATCATAACCCGCTGATGTTTTATTTTTTTACTTTATTCAACAATTGCATAACTTCTGATTCATGGTATGGAATAGCGCACATACTATTTAAAGTGTTGCTATCACTATACACAGTATTTTTTTTTTATACTTATCTCTAGAGTTGGGCAAATTTTCCGGCGCGACAGGTTCGTATTCAGAACATGCGATTCAACTGATGTACTGCAATAAAGCAAATGAACCGTAGAGTTACAAGTCAGTAACAACAGTGCATGTTTTTCTCATAAAAAGTAAAAAAAAATATTTTATCTAAATATGTAGTGATATAAAATGCGAATGCATCGCAAGGTGGCTCGTTTGTTCGCCCGCTTTGTCTATTAATATGACTTATATTTTATAAATACATACTAAATTACGATAATATTATTGATCTGCTTTATTTATATTACATTATTTGAGGGCCGCGTCGCAATTACGTACCGGCTCCGCCGGACAATTACCCAACTCTACTTATCTCCCATAATTCTTCTAACGTATGGAAAGCAGGTATTAAAGCATTCCATAAAAATCCCATAGAAGTAATCAAAAGCGCAATTCATATCGTTAATAATAAATAGTTCAGTCCAAGTTACATTATCCAACATATCTATAAACCGCAAAATATTACTTTCACTAAAATTTCTTTTAAAATGACCATATTTGGTCGAAATATTCATATTCAAAAAAGGTAATACAATTAACAAAATTCTGTGATCGGAAATAATACAATCCATAACATACACATTATGTAAGTCAATAATCGAAAAAAACATTGTCAATAATAGTTGCGTGCACTCGCGTGGGTGTCTTAACATAATCAAACATGTTAAAAGTTGACAAAACATCCCGCAGGCGATGCACCTGTCTTATGAATTAGACATAAAATTTATATTATAGTCACCTATTAAAATAATAGAATATCTGGGGTCGTACAGTCTACCTAATAATGCCGTAATACGATTAACAAAGATATCAAAGTCTCCTAAAGGAGATTTGTAGGACGTGGTAATATATATTTTTTTAGAGTTAACATTCCATTCTAAACCACAAACTTCACTATTCTTTTCATCATTAAAATCAGATAAGATTAAAGTTTTTACTGAAAGACCCTTTTTAGATAAAATTGCAACCCCCCCCATCCTATTATGCCTTGCTTTCTACAAAAAGACGCAGTCAGTTCATACCTACTTGTATTACATATATCAACCCTGTCATCAATTAACCATGTCTCCGATAAGGCAATAAAATGCAAATCCCGTAAGTCTTCTATTATGCTTTCACTACAATTATATATCTTCGCGCTGTCCCCAGTCTTCAAAGCCAATTCGTTTCTGGAGGGAAGGGAGATGCCCCTTCCCTCCAGAAAACTAAAAGGATGTAAAAAAATAACATAAATGTTAAAAAAAATTACAAACAAAAAGTAATTTAAGTAGCAGCCACGAATCAGACTTTAAGATCCTTAACCATGCTTAACTATCGCAAATATATAAATAAAAAATAAATAATAATAATAAATAAATATTCGCAAATGACTCGTTTTGAAGATACACAATTACTTTGATGAGAACACTATTTCCCAGATATCGATAGTGATCAATTTGTAGAAGTATAGGAAATACCTACAGAATCGGTAAAATTGCGAAAAAGATGAAGTAGGTACTTAACAAACGACATGTTTAAAAAAACATTACTTTTCAAGACCGTATTAAGTAGTTAAGTACTAGTTATTTCGTAAAGATAGTGAAACAAACATAAAAACTTATTATCGCCACCATATTTAATGTATAAAAGTATAACAGCACGTAGAAAAGTTAATTTAATTATTGCTCAACGTCTTACGTGATAGTGAAATCGTTCGGAACTCGCTACTTCTTTTTAATGGTTTTATTAGTATTAACTACGCAAACTATTTATAACAGATATTCGCTGCCATTTATCGCAGTTTTATATTTTATTTTCTTGTTATTTCCATTTTTCACCAGAATATATTCTGTAATCGTATGTATTAGTAATATTATCTTTATAAATATATAAATATAAGAGGCAGTAATGAAGCATTATCATTTATATCAGATACGTATACTTTTCAAAAATTTATTTTCAATGAAAGTGTATTCATTTTCAAATCAGCTGTTTAGCAATAGCCGCATACTTACTATTAATTTAATCATTCAAAGATTTAAATGATTATAACTATTTCTTAATTATTTTTACTTTGTTACAATCCCTTCGCTTTTTAGCTTGATTACCATTAAGTACAAACCCTTTTATATAGAATTGATAAGAAATCTCGGAACGTATATATAGCAAACCGTATCACCAAATTACTAATCGACTACTTGAACTGCCAGAATCGTATCAATTGAAATACATGCCTAACACTCTTACACACAATAAATTTAAATTAACTAATAAATCGTATTTTGACTCCTTGCATCGGCCAAAGACAACGTACACAACACGTCACTCTTTATATTTACTAAACACGTACTGGTGAGATATTTCTCCGTCCTTTTGTGCATGATATCCGGCTGTATATGCTTATTATACATGAAGGCGTTAGATACTCGAATAATATGAAAGCGGCTGAAACGTCGAAAATGCCCATCATAGGCCACTAAGCGACGTTGTTGTTATTAAAGTCCATGGAATGCGTGTAACTAATGAACTTGAGCGAGCCTCTGAGTAACGCGTCTTAATTGACAACGTCACACGATAATACACGCGATACTTCAGATCGTTTTATATTCCTAGGGAGTTACTGCGTGCGATACCGTAGTGGGTATTTCTCATGTAAGGGCAATAAAAACATAATGAACTAAAAGAATGTGATTAATAAAGAAAAAATGTGACCGAAAGCTGGGGTACCTTTAAAATTAACAGAGTAGAGTAAACGTGCCAATGGTCAGCCATCTAACTTACTTTTAGGAATTATATTAACATAAAATGTGCAATTCTTAAGGATCTCAACTTTTGTTGAGTATTTGACTGAAATGTAACCATTTAAAATTAAAAAAATGATCTTTATTTCAGAATAAAATATTCTAAAAAAAATACCAACATTTTATTGTGCGAAAAGTCTAAAACTCCTGTAATCAGCCACTAAAGATCTCAGCCGTTGTAATTCCACTGGTCACCTGTTCCAATAATTTAAATGATAAATTTAAATTTAAGAAAGCAACAAAAATTTTTTTTTAAAACTAAAAGCTGAGCGTTTAAAAATAATAAAAAATAATACAATTTCTGAACTGTTTTTTAACAGTACAGCTATACACAGTAAGAAATTTGTAACACTAGAACTGCATTACGCCGAGTTCAGGGAGGTCCCTCTAAATAGTGTAATTTTTTAAAAATAAAATTATTGTATATAGGTACAATGCTTATATATGGGAGTAGTAAATAAAAATCGTGTGTTAGTGCTAGTGGCCCCAAATTATCTTTAATTTCATTAAATCATTTTTATTTTTCTTCTTGCCTGACGTTTCGACCACTTCGGTCTTTTTCAAAGGTTAAACTCTTATTCTATAGTTAACTTAAACAGTCCACATGTTTCAATTAACCAAATGGTTTAATTTTCGTCATAAATAATTATTTAGTAATCAGTTAGACTTTTTTAAAAAAACATTATTAAAACCAACACATAGGACTGACATAAACATTTTAAAACACAGTTGTTAACAAACTAAACTTTACTCATAGAGTAAATGCATTTTAGTTTGTTAACAACTGTGTTTTAAAATGTTTGTGTCAGCTAAAAACTACGCTCAAAAGATACAAACAAATTTAAATTACTGGGTTATTCTATACTATATAGATGTTGAAGTTTTGTGGAAGCCATAGTATTAGAGCATTTATTTTTTATTTCCAATTTGTAACAATAATAAACACCAAATAAAATAATGATCACACGGTTAAAGGAGAATGTAACAAAAATGCTATAGAAGAATTATCTGATCAAAAGTGGAAAAAAATTCAAAGAAACTATTGAAAAGATCGAAACGCCATGCCAAAATAAGCTTACAGGTAGTACATTGATAGGAAAACCAGTAAGAAAAATGTTAGATCGACTGCTTCGTCACTTTTGAAACAAAACGTTAATAAATACATTGGACGGACTTGTTTTGAGAACGTATCGCATAAATTGTAAGATTTAGGAGCGAGATATCTAGACGTTATATGCAGAACTTAGCTCTTTATCATAAAATTTTATTACATAAATTGTATTTTGTATTGTGTATTGTTTTTTTTTTTTGTGTAACGATGTTTACTCTGGATTAGAAGACGCAAAACTACCACTAGCTTCCGTAACTTAATACTACATTCAAAAAAAAGTGGCGGACTTACTCTAAAAATTGAAGGCAATTTTTTTACCTACTATTATTGGAGTAATTTTCTTTCCTTTTTCGAATGAATTGATCGAAAAGAGAAATATAGAAAAATTGCTTTCTATTTTAGGGTATTATTTCTCTTTATATGGAAAAACACAAAATGTAATTTACGGTTGTCTAAAACAATTGTTCGAAATAGGTATAAACAATAGAAGTTAATATTATAGCTTATCTCCTTTAAGAGATATACCTCACGCGCCATCTCAAATACGTTATACGTTAACAGTTATATAAACGTCGTTATATGTATGAAGCGCATGCTGCTATTCGTAGTAGACGTGGCTTCTGCTGTATATTTAACGGAGTGTAATAACGTCTGTATTTCCAATTTCATATCTTTTCCACAAATTCACTTTTTTTAAACAGCAGATCAAAATACGGCTAACCTGTAATTCGCAACAAATGTCATCGTCTTCCCTAAAAAGATAGTAAACAATTTTAGTTATTCAGCAACTTTTTTTCACACATATAGAAGTATCTTTTTTATTTAAAAGGAATTGTATTGAACCAACAATTTTTGCGTTTTGTATAGACATGATTTTTTCATTGATGATTTTACCTTGAAAAGGAATATAATCTTAAACCCACGCATTTCTTCAGAAATAATATATTTTTGCATCAAGCACTTCATTCTTTTAAGTGAAAGATATTGATAATTGAGTCAAATTCTCTGAATTTTGAAATTGAAAACTATACACATTGGCAAAAAACCGTAAGCAGTTTGTATCAAAAGGATTTTGCTTTTCTTATAACATTTATTCACTTTAGACTTGACTTTTAATGCTGTTTTATAGAAAAGCGTAAACACAACAAAATGTCGTGATTATTTTTAGTTGAAATAAAAATGAATTATCTCCAGAAATCCATGCGCTCCATATCTATCATATATGGAGGACAGGCGGTTAGAGTAGGTTGTAAAATGCCAAGCCTTTGCGCCTGGTATTGGGGAAACTTATCGCAGTAACAATCTCGGCACCACAGTGCCCCATTAAAGAAGTCGTTCTTTCAATGGTGACTCCTATTAGATGTTGATCTGGTAAATATTTGATTTGGATTAATATGTTATAATCGTATATGCCCTCTGTTCGTGCTAAATATATTCTGTTACTGGCATGATATAGGAGATGCACCATCTATGCGACAATTTCTGTACTACACATAAGTATATTTGATGTACCACATGAGGAGAAATCTGCTATACGAAACTAAATAAAATGCGATATTTATTTTTATTTCAATTTAAATACTTAGTTAAATTAGTAAATACTGCTCCTGTTTCAAATAAATCTTCTAATCAGATTATTTGTTTGATTAAATACAGGAACATTTCTTAATATTATTTAAATCAACTAATTATTTAGTAATTGTAGCCAAATACACGTTAATAAGAATATTTGATTGGAAACAATAAAATCTTTTTTTCCCGTAAGTAACAGTTTTAACGTTCAAACACTATACTGTTATAAAGTACATTAGTTTATAAGTACCTAATGCAACATTAACTGAACCGGACCCTGTATATAAATGTTACTTAACAAAATTGAATTGCTTTTTCAATAATTCTACACAACTAGTATATGAACATGAAATTCTAAATCATTACTTAGTATCAAGTAACGTGAGAATTATTACCCTACATTTTCTAGACCCTAAACCAGCGGTCGGCAAACCGCGGCTCGCGAGCCGCATGCGGCTCTTTCAAAGGACAACTGCGGCTCTTTAAGTTTCCCCTTAGACAGAAATGAGCTTATTCAATTTTAAACTTAAATTTAAATAACTTAAATGTCATGTTCCTTGTTACATAATTGCACACAATCCACGAACAGCGTAAATATGGCTAGCTTCAAAATTTCTTTCGAATAGCTAAACGAAGAAAACCATTCATAGACGGTGATTATATTATAAAAGTTTTATAAAAGCGTCTGAGGATCTGTTCAGTGATTTTAAAAACAAAACTAAAATTGTAAAAAAAATCAAAGATATTCCACTATCTGCTAAAACAGTACAAGATCGGACTGGTAAAATGACTTTAGATATGACACAACGGTTGAAGGACATCAAACTGAGTTCGGCAACATCAATTGCTGTAGATGAGTCTTGTGGCGCAAAAGACACAGCACAAGTGGCACTATTTGTACAATTTGTCTCACCTCAAGGCCCTAAGGAAGAATTATTAGGATTGCTGCTATTAGACATTAATGTAAATACGATTGTTTCCATTACAACTGATGGAGCAAATAGCATGACTGGAATAAACAAAGGATTCATTTCAATTTTAAAAAGTAAAATTGGACATGAAATCCTTTGTTTTCATTGCATAATTTACCAGAAAGCGCTTTGTGCACAATCCTTTCCATAAGAAATAGTTGTCGTTATGAACTTGGTTATTAAAATTACCTTAGCTAAAGCCCTCTATCATCGCCAATTTAAAGAATTATTAGATGACATGGGTAACCACTACTCTGACTTAATTATGCACAACAACGTACGAGCATTTTTCCTCATTGTTTTAGATCATTTTTCCTCATGTTTGCATATTACGTTCCTAAATAATAAGGCCATTCATGATCCTGAATTGAAAGAATATAAATGGGTACAAAAGTATAACTTTTGTTTTATGACTGACGTTACAATGCATTTCAACGAATTATATCTCAAGCTTCAAGGAAAGGGAAATACTGCATTTTCATTACTGGAAGAAGTAGTTTGTTTTGAAAATAAATTGCTTCTTATATGGAGATGGGCACATTACTATATATCCAAACCTTAAAAAATTATCGAAATGGAAACAGTGCTTTTATTGATACCAGTTACTTCACAAGAACGATCAAAACAATGAAGAATGGCTTTGTTGCACGACATGATCAGTTCAAAATAAATTAGCCTACCCTAGCTTTCATTGCGAATCCTCTCAAAGCAAACAGCAAACAACTAATTTTTGCTTCATATGATATCAATGCTGGTTCATTTGAAAGCCAATTACTAGCAAAGATTTGTGGAGAAATTTACGAACCTAACCATTAGCTTAGAAGAGCTAGAAAAGGCAGAAATGTACTTTGGTATCGAAACATAATGGACAGTTTTAAAAGAGATGGGCAAGCCTGAGGCACTAATTTTCGATACCTGGAATTGTCTTCCGGAATGCTATGACCAAATAGAAAAAATGGCTTTTGGTGTGCTGACGATCTTTGGGTCAACATACTCGTGCGAGCAAGTTTTTCCATAAAATGTAAAAGCAGAAAATAACAATTCGTGGCTCTTTGAAATTCATGAAATCGAGATTCTAATTGCGACTGACTCTTCCGACTTAAAAGTTTGCCGGCCCCTGCCCTAAACCAATACTAACGACGAAAATGTAGTTATTGTTACCATTAGATTAACTCTGCTCGTCCGTTATAAGTGGTTTTGGCTTTCGAACACGGTTTTATCGCACCTCTTTACGGAGATCATACACGAAAATAGTTTCTATCTAGAAATAGACGTCCCAATAAAACCCCAGGGGAAATTAGAAGTAAACGCAGACGCGACCATACAACATATCATTTAATCGTCAATAAAGCTCGTGCGGCGGAGCAACTAAAAGGAAGAAGCCACACGCCATGTGCAACAACGACTTACCGCTCGCCAGCACAAAACGCTTTCATGTCCATTAGCCTAGTCGGTGAAATGCATCCGAGGCGATCTATATACATGTAATCAATTAATTATTCCTTCAGGCGTTCTATATCTCTGCAAGCGCTTCTCTGTACCGGAGGCCACATTATTACTGGTTGACTTTGAATACAATTCGGCACCTAATAAGTTTATGTAATGGTAATATAAATTAAATACTTTGGGGTTATTTTATATTTATTTACCAGCGAAACAGGAAAGCTATTTTGGTTGCACAAAGTTAAAGATTATTATGCCGTTAGTGTTGAAAAATGATTGAAAGCATCATGGCTGATTTTGTGTTGCCTTTTTTTGTAATAATTCCAAAGCAGTATATTGATAAAAAAAAAACATTGTCATTTTGCTTACATATGTGTACTATAGAACAATTTGCCAAAGCGCGTAGTGTAATAATTCAAAGTTAAGTTGAATTTAAACGATTACTTCCAGGTTTCGCCGAGGCCCACGGCGAAACTCGGAAGAACTTATTAATAGTAGTTATATCGGCCGTGAAAGACGATACG
This sequence comes from Protaetia brevitarsis, assembly GCA_004143645.1. Classification (NCBI taxonomy): domain Eukaryota; kingdom Metazoa; phylum Arthropoda; class Insecta; order Coleoptera; family Scarabaeidae; genus Protaetia; species Protaetia brevitarsis. The sequence continues at coordinate 1,272,510 of RXPK01000183.1, forward strand.
TATGCTTATATGCGCGTGTAGTAAAGCTTTATATGTATTAACAGGTAAAGAGAAAGAAAACATGAAAAAAACACAAGAAGAATATTATATTTACGTCACTTATCTATTACGTATTCCTATTAATAATTAATACATGTATTAAAGATGTTCCTATCAAAAACGATTCATCCTTTCCCCGTCTCATCTCTTCCTACTTAAAACAAAAATTTCATGTAACACATTTTAATGCATTTCCTATCCCGATATTTAAAAAAAATGTAAAATAAAATGATTTAAAATGTCTTTTTCCCAAATATTTGAAAAAGAAATAATGTTTAAAAAATCATGCCCTCTCCCTCAGTTCTATAAATGTTAAAAAATATGATTTAAAACGTTTTTAAGGCAACCTCTCTCCCGATACTTCGAAAAAACGGAAAAAAAAATATTTACTACTAAGGTCCCATTGTCGTTCTAGTGCAAGACCGAGATCTATGTGGCACTTTTGTCTTGTTTCGGACGGCATAGGACAATGGCATGCCGATTATGTGGTTGTTGGGTGGTTAAGGCACGATAGGGTAGGGGCATAAGCTAAGACGTGCCCGATTTTGCTTTTCTATTGGTTCCGGCGGTCCGCACGGCGGACAGGTCAACGCAGTCCCGAATCCGACGGACCAGGACTTTAGGAGGCGGCTTATCCTGGAGCTCCACGACCTGGGCCAGAAGGGGGTTCGAAGATTTGCCCGCCCTCAGCCATGACCGGGCAGCTAGTGCAAGAAGCTGATCTTTCAACGAAGGAATTTCGAGATCGTTGCGAAGTTGTTGGTTCCTCACCATCCATGGGGCCCCCACAATGAGGCGCAGCATGCGGTTCTGCAGGACCTCCATGGTGGCGAGGTGCGACTTGGCCATGGTACAGAGGGCGAGCGCCCCATATGTCAGGATCGGTCTCAGACATGTAGTATAGAGTAGTAGCTTGGATTTGATGTTTAACCTACTCCGCCTAGCTAGTAGTGGCATCAACTGGATCTTTGCAGCCTGAAACCGACCCTTGACCTCTTTAACATGCGATTGGAATGTTAGGCCGCGATCAAGGACGAGCCTGAGGTATTTAACCCGGTCCGCCCAGGTAACTACAGTGCCGTTGGCTTCAATTCTATCAGCCGGAACCGTCCTCCGTCGCGTGCAACGGACAGCGACTGACTTGCTGGGGTTAACCCGCAGTTTCCAAGTCTCAGCCCAGGAGACAATGTTGTCCAATGAAGCCTGAATTTGGCGGATTAATATGTTTTCATTTCTGCCGGTGGCGTAGACTGCCGTGTTGTCGGCGTATATGGCCAGATTGACGGCCGGGTGCCTCGGGATGTCACAAGTATAGATTATAAACAGCTCCGGGCCCAAGAGGGACCCCTGTGGAACTCCAGCGCCGATCGGACGAACGGATGAATAGGTCGTCCCGACCCTCACGGAAAAGGAACGCCACAGCAGGTACGGTCTGACGAGTCGAACCATGCTGGGGCTGAATCCAAGTCTCAATTTTACAGAACACACCGTCATGCCAGACCGAATCAAAAGCCCGCTGAAAGTCTAAGAAGACAGCCACAGTGGTCTCCCTCCTCTCGAAACCATCCCTGACGGCTTCAGTCAGGCGCAGAAGTTGGTAGTCTGTGGAGAGTCCAGCTCTAAAGCTAAATTGCTCGTCAGGGAGAGGGTTGATTTCTGACAACTCATCGCGTAAGCGAGAGAGAATAATTGCCTCAGTCATCTTCGACAGAGAGGAGAGGAGACTAATCGGGCGATAATTCTGCGGGAAAAGACGGCCTTTCCCGGCCTTCGGAATGGCAATGACGGAGGCATGCTTCCAGATGGTCGGGAAGTGTACTAGTGATAGAATGGCGTTGATAATCTTAGTGAGGGTCACCACAGCGGGGGAGAGGGGGGGGCAACCGCTTAAGGGCAAGATTAGAAATGCCATCCGGACCCGGAGCCTTACCAACAGCGAGGCGCCCAATAATCGCCGATACCTCGTCAAGGTCGGTTGGGGATAATGATGAACATCCCCTGGTTCGAGAAACCGTGGCCAAAGTGGAAGCAACTTCGGCGTCCTCCTCATCAGAGGAGTCGACCTCAGGAGCATTGCCACACACAGACTCGAGGAAATCGGCATGAGCCTCAGACAATCCGGCGTCATCCGCTACCAATCCGCGAGAACCATGTAGTTGCGGGGCACCAGAGTGTGTCCCGCCTCGTCTCAGCGACTTCATCACCCTCCAAAGGGATTTGTCCCCGGCCGACAACGAGGCCAACCGGGATTGCCACTGCTCGTTTCGGATTCTTGAGATCTCGGATCTCACTTTTTTAATAAATAAATTCGCCAGGGCCCTGTGAAAAATATTTAAGCAAATCGTCACCCTCCCTCTTTCATCCCTTCCGATGTTAAAGAAAACATGATTTCAAACATCTTTAATGCGTCGCGTCCTCTCTCCCATTGTTAAAAAAAAAAAACAGAAAAAAAATCATCATTTAAGAATGCGTCTCCCTTTATCACCCCTTCCTATAAGTGTTGAGTAGAATCGAGTAAAAGTTCCGGAACAAACGAATATTTTTATATGTTCCGGAACGCTGAATTGAATCGAAACCATTTATGATGCTTCGGAACCTAGTACTAATCGAGTTAAAGTTTCGATTCAGGTAGGTACTAGTGGGTAGAATCAAGTATCTTTTTACACTCGGAAACTTATAGTATATTTTTGTACGTTTGCATAACATATTTTTACCAATCGGTAGGGGTAATCTTGTCCCGAAATATAGTCCAATCAAGTGGGACTTCCCGACCCGCCCGAATTAACATGTACAAATATAGCATATTAATTATAAAAGGTAATAAATTCACCCGGGTTTACAGTTTGTTATTTTAAGGACAGAATTCTTCAGATTCTCGAATGTAATCCACGTTCATACATAGATATAAGCCACTCCCAGAGGAAAAGGTTTGATATCGACTGCGTAGGGTACGTCATTAATTTTAAAATCCACTGTACTTACAAACCTAAACCTTCGCTTAGGTCGAACTCTTGGATACGGATTTCACCTGAATTAACAATACCCATACGGTACGTATTTTCTGAAGAAGACAATAAAAAATTTGTGGAAACGTTAAAAAAATGACTTAATTTAGTAAAATTCATTAAATTGTTCAAAAAAAGCCGCTAGCTCAAGAAAGGAAAAACAATATTACACTATCGGCTAAGAATAAAATTTCATCAAAACATTTAACATTTATATGCCTTATTCCATAAAAATTGTGTGTGATACAAAAGATTTAAGAAATCCTCACAGTTAAAAGAACACTTTATCAATGGTTATCGCATGTTCTTTGCTTGTTTTTTTTATTTATCTCCTATGACTGTTCTACGTGAAATAATCTTATGTCGTTCCATATCTTCACAAGCATATACATACTTGCACCTTAATTATTCATAGCAAATGAGAAGACATGTATTCCTGTGCACGTAAGATGTAATATCTGCAACATTGTAATTTTTATTACAGTACAAACATTTACTTACTAATTTATGTGCGTTAAGGGTGTTCCATGTTTTTCACTTGGTTTCACCAAAAGCAAACAAAAATATTCCAAAACTATTGTGCCAAAAATCTCACCTCCATATTATCTACATATACTTGCTTATGTTTGTGTCTAGATGAGTATTCAGCGAACAAAGTTCTATACTTCTGTCAGATTATCTCGAAGAATAATAAACAACGTGCACCAATTCACAACTTTACGACAACTTTTACATGTCCTCACATCTTTCATGTCAGCACCTAAGTTGCAACTGTCCATTCTAATATGTTTGATGTGGTGTGAAAACATAAACTATTGTTATTTATTGTACCTGTTTGTAACTAACATTTTGTCAATTGATTGTAAGCATTATTATCCGAAATCTAAATATATAGGTACGTAACTAATATAAAGATTTTTGTTAACTACATGAGGATAGAAAATATGTGCTTAAAAATTACAGAATTGCTATAAATTTATTTTACTTAGATCTTGAAATTTATGAACATAGTGGCGACAAATTGTGAACGTTAAAAATATGCCAGCAAATGTGTGATGATATATAACGTGACACTTCACAGCATTCGTAAGTGCGGAAGTAGCGATCCACTTAACACCTACACGCAGAAATCGGAGAAATGAGATCAAAGAAATTTAAATGCACGGACACATATGACTAAAGCTATTATATTTATAAATTAATCTCAAATTAGTAGAAGCACGAAGCAGAATGGCAAGATTATCTCTTAAGAAGACTATATGTGAAAGATGTTTCAAAGAGATTTCTATAAGACTGTTATTTTGAACACTCCCCACTACATCTAAGTAGTGATACATTAAGGGAACTTTTATGACAGGAGATAATACTGTAGTACGCCAATTTTTGCTATAGTATGATTGCAGTGATGGAAAATTACATTAATTTGAAATATGTAGCAGATTAGAACACGTAGTTAGCTAACAGGCCGCACATTGCCATACAGAATGTAGAGAAGCGAGCAGAACAACATAGATTCTGATAATGAAATATTGATATCTTACTGATGTAGGAGTCTAAATCAACATTATTAAACACAATGAAATGTGAAGAAGTGAGTCAGATGGATGATCATTTAATATATAAAGGTCTACAATGCACATATGTTTTAAGTTATGCTTTATATTTTTCTATTGTGTAAGTAATTTTAATTTTAGACTCTTATCACATGTGTAAATTAATTTTATTTATTTTTTTTTCATTATTCCCTGTGTGTCCATCAAATGTTGATAGAAGTTGGAATTTTGTTTGCTTTCTGTGTTCATTTATTCTAATTTCTAATCTTCTTTCCGTTTCGCCAACATATGTCACGTTACAGTTATCACATTTTATAGTATATACACCATTCTTCTGCAGTATGTTTGTATTTCTGGTTTGTATTATTATTATTCATTAAGTGGTTGTTGTATGTGAATGTTTTGTATATGATATTATTATGTTTGTTGTTATTGTGGTTTTGTGATAGGGGGGTCTTTTTTTAATTTATATTTATTATTTAGATTTTCTATTGTGTGTAATGGAAAACCTTTATTATTAGCTATTTGTTGTATTATATTGTATTCTTTTTGATACTCTGTTGGATTTAAAGGAATGTTATTCAATCTATGTAAATAATAATGAAATGGGGCAAATTTTTGGGAATTGTGGTGATTAGATTGAAAATGAATGATATTATTGGTAGTTATGGGTTTTCGATATATACTATATTCAAATTTGTAAGTCTAGGAAGTTGAGAGTGTTATTATCCTCAATTTCAATTGTAAATTTCAGTTTACTATGTCTGTTATTAATATAAGATAAGAAATTGTTAATATCTTCTGGTACGCCCTTCCATAGGCAAAATATATCGTCCACATACCTGCCCCACAATTTTATATGTTTGAAGAATGAATTGTTGTTATTCATGATATCATATTGTTCAATAATGTGAGGCTGCCCATGAGTAAACCATTATTTATTTTATAATATTTGTTGTTGAATTCACAATAATTATAATTCATTATTAAGCCTAGAATTGTTATGATATTGTCTATGTCAGTGTGATTCATGTTTGTGTTATTTGTTTTTAGTTTTATTAGTTCTATAGTTTTTCTAATGTATAGTTTATGGGGACATTGCTGTATAAATTTGTTATATCAAAAGATATCATTATATTATTTACATTGTGTTGTTGTAATTTTTGTATTAAATGTTGTGTATTGTTTATACTATATTTAGGTGTAAAATCTAATGAATTTAGTAGTTTAACATTATTTTACTTAGTGTGTATGTTGTGTGTATTTTTGTAATCATATGTATGTAGTTATTGGGGTGTATGTTGTGATGGTTTTTAATGTTTCTTTGATTAGTTTTATACATGTATATATTTACACCCACACTCAAATATAACAAAAATTATTTATATTCAAAGAGATTTCGCAAAACAGAACAAAATATATTCTAATCCGTTTTCACATATACATACCAAGCAGTAGATTTTAACGTGTTTCCACAATTAAATTGTACATTATCTCATTTTATTTATTTTATTTTGTTATAAATGTTTGTAAATAGTAATTCTGATATACATGACGTAGCTCTTAAATTCTTACTGATGTATGTAAGTATAAACAAAAATTAATCTCTAATTAGTTTATATACTATAATTTTGAAAATAAAATTTCAAACAGTGTGTCCAGAAGATGACATAGAGCCGAAATCGGTCGACAATTATATTTATTAATTAAAGGATTGGAAAGAACTATTTTCTGTTTTTTTTTTTTACTAATTATCCATAATACCACCAATCCGAAACTTCCAATAAAATATCTAGATGATTTAGCAATAGTTTGGTCATCTAATTGTAATTTGCTATTGCAACTAGGTACTTTATTTTCCTATGTGAAATTGTGAGTTGTCTGCACACTAACATTTATAATCTTTAACACAAGACAATAGCTTAAAGATATATGCTACGAACAAAATAAGTATTTTGTGATACTAGTATAGCTTTGCATTTCTTTATTCATTTTTAATATTTTCAAAAAAAAAGCTTAATCTGGTCTAATTTACTGCTAGGTAAATAATAAATGCCATATATAAGAGACGAACAGAAATGACGCGATGTAAGAATAACATGTTATCGACAAGGAACAGCATCGGCGCCGAGGAATTGGCGTGTTGGTTGAGCTGTAGAAATCCGCGCTTCCTTCTTCTTATACTACTCCTTCGCACCGTACCAGTGCGTAACTAGGAACTACATAGGTCCCGGAAACGCTTACCGGGCTATTAACTTCCGATTGTCTGCCACATAATGGCATCGGCCGCTCCCGGCTTGCTGCAATAACCCGCCTGATATAACAATATGAGAACCTTCCGACAATGCCGACAAAACCGAATCAATTTAGGCGATGCTCTTTTTCGCTCTAGCGCACCGTGATACCCCAACACTAGTTATTAAAGCCTTTCGTGGCGTGTTAGTCGAGATTTGATTTTGGTTGGTGAAATAGAGCTATTCAATTTTGTATAAAAGCTTTGTTAGTTATTAACGAAGTACGTTAATATGTTTGTAAAGAAAAGAACGAAGACTGTAACTAATGCGAAAAACATTTCATTTCTTTTGGTCGTATAAAAATCTTTGTCCGTAATGAGAATTGACAAGCTACGGAAATTTATTAAAAGCGCTTGAACAAAATTGGAATATTGTGCTTATATTGTTTCAAGATCTTCAAAAGCTTAACAGATAGGGTAATTTTGAATCATTACGAATTACAATTTTAAGCACGTTTGATTAAATGTCATTCGTCCGAAAATGTCAAGCAGAATTTCTAAAAGTACCACAAACGAAAATGTTAATAAGATGTTATATTCACGGTCCTAAGTAGTTTAATAATTTTAAGGTTGCCCGTTGGGTCACATGATTTTGTATTACAATAATCGAGGGAAATTTAGGTTTTGCAACTTAGAAAGTTTAGAAAAAGAGTTACAATATGAAGAGAAAATGTGAATGTAAATCTTTTTCAATTCAAAGCATAATTATTTTTTCTTCACACTCTAAAAAAAGGCAGGGAACGTTACCCACTTAAAAGTAAAAATATGCATGCAAAACTCTGGTTCATTTATGTATTGGGGGAAATGAGAAAGCTGGGGATTTTGAAGGTAGTGCTTTTGGACAGAAATACCTCAAAATGTATAAGATTAATGGAAATAAGGGGAATTTTCACTTTCTGGGAAAAAATTACTCTAATGAAGCAGCAGGTGTTAAATTCCCTATATAGTCGATCTACTTACAAAAAATATAATCCAGCATTATGCAAAAATTATAGATCTATTAGTTTACTACCTACTTTTGCAAAACTATTGAATTAGATGCGCATGAGCAGCTTGTAAATTTTTTCAATCGCAATAAGTTAAATATAAATTACTTTCCCATGGCTTTGTTCACTCTAAGGGAGTAGATACTAGTGCTGCGAATCGAATAATCGAATCCGGTTTTATGTCAAACTGGTTTTGGATGTGGTGATTAGTCGTCTTTAAAACAAAAATCGTAACCGGTAAAACCGATTTTTTAAAAAAAACGCTAGTTTTCAAAATCAAAATCGGTTTTTTTTAAATTGGAAGATATGTAATTATTGCGTAATAAATATATATGTTAAAAATCAAATGTTTTAGGTTTCTTTGTTGATTATTCTGGCGCTTTTGACAGTGTAAATCATGAGCTGTTATTAGAAAAGCTGCAACGCTAAGCGCTTCGTTGGAAAGCTTTAAATTTATCAGATAGTTATATCAAAGACAGATATTAGTGTGTGAAACTACCAAGTGGACATGTCAGCAAAAGCATGCAGACTAGTGCAGGAGTCCCGCAAGGCTCTATTTTAAGTCCACTCTTTTATATTATATACACAAATGATTTGTTTCAATATTTAGAAAAATCAAACATACATAACCGCATAAGTCGTATGTTATGCAGACGACACAAACTTCTTGTTAAAAGCTTCCTCTTTACCGGATATTGTAAGCCTTGCAGTATGTGTATATAAACAAATATCATTCTGGTCAACCAAAAAAAATCTAAGATAAAGTGAGAGCAAAACGGTGACGGTACATTTTAAAAGCTTGAGATCAAATTTAATATCTACTAAATCATGTACTGTAGAGTGGGGCAAACTCGTTCGCATGGGGTAAAATCAATCAATCCTGATTTTACGGCAATTATTTAGCCTGGCATCTATGGAAAGCATAAGAAAGTTTTGCAACACAGTAATTTAATAAACTTTGTTTATAACATAGATAACTAACTGGCTTTTTAAGTATTGCATTAAAGTTTCCTGTGTTAAAAAAATAATTTTCGATGGAATGACAACGAGTAATATTTCATACAGACGGAAACAAACTACTACTGGGGAATCCTACTAGGACTTACTGAATTTTCGAAAAGGGATAAGGTGAAAAGAATCAATTGTCTCAACGTTTCTTTTTTTGACTTTATGAAAGTGTTGGAATAACAAGAGAGTAAGGGGAAAATTAACACCTCATGGGGTAATACCGATCAGTTTTGAAAGAAAAAGAACAAAGACATGCTCATAGAACACGTAGAAGTATGACATACTCATGTTTCTACGTTGATTTATTGAAAAATTATGGTGAGAAACCTATAAAAAAAATATGGCCTGGCGGGAGACAGCATATAACCCCAAATTACCTCCAAAGCGCTATCAGGACAGTAAAATAGAGCATTCCACCATTATGAAAGCATGAGAAAACAATGGGGTGCCATATTCATTACCTTGTAATTGGCGAAAGTTGTTGGGTGCGAAGGCATGATTTTGTTATATTTAGATTAGATATTTCCAAAAACCAATTATCCAGCTGGTCATATAAGGGAAGCTACGTTTTTGACTGAAGGGAAGCGCGTTGAATGAAATTTTGTTTTAGTTTTAGTTTATTGAATTATTTATTATTTATTTGATTATTTGTTTGCCATTCTGTTATTTCTGTAAGTTTCCTTTTTTAAATTCAAGATTTCTTGTTATTGGATTTACCTCATGTAGCTTTCAAATCGGTTTTTTATAGAGAAATAGATGGATGATTGGAACTGCCCCTACTATTATGGGGCAAAACCCGATCACGCTTGATGTATTGAAAAAAATAGTGTTTTAATTTACATTGGGTTAATATACATGATGTATGTTAGCTAAAAGATGTATGATTATATATCATGTTGTTTTCATTTTTTTCGATCAATAATAATAATTCCATCTCAGAAATTAGTACTTAATTCAGATCGGAATGCCCCACTTTACGGTACTTGATAATACCAATCGGACAAACGGTGCAGCTGCTTGGTGTAACATTGGATCCATGTTTGACTTGGAAAGCACATATTCACAGTCTCGCGATATCTTGGTTCAACTTCTGATGCGTGAAAAGGAGCAGCTACGTGAGAACGGCAAGGGCTGTCGGAATTTGAGGAACGTGGGGTTGCTTCTTCGGCACTCAGAAGATATAATAATTGTGGCTATCATAATAAGGTCTGGGACTTCTTCCCATTCCTCCAGAGTTAGGTTTTTGCATGGTTTTCCCTTACTCCGGGCCATTGATTTTATATAAGTATATTATATATAATTCAGTGTCCTTGGCGAATGCTGGGAGATAACGAAAGTCGTTCCATGGGCGCATTAATAATAACTGATAGCTGACTGATTTACAGTAGACTCGCGTTATGTGAACTAATCACATTTTACATTTTTTTCATTTTTTTCAAAATTAGTATTCTGATGGTCGCGAGGCTACTGTATTATATTTTGTTATTAATATCATTAGAGTTATTAGTTAGAGTAGGATCATTTCAATTGTTATGGCACCCTTATAGTACTTAGATTGGTAGCCTCGTGTAGTACTTTTAGGTGGAGCACGGGGTTAGGATGATTTGTAATAATTTAGTTTTCATAAATAAAGTCTCGCGATCAATCTGAGGAAAGAATGCTTTGCTTTGTGCAGACTTAGGGATGTCTGTAAGTTGGATACCTTAGTAACAGTTTATCATTTTTGCTTCCATTCACGTACGCATTATGGAATTGCGTTATAGGGTTTAAGCTCACATTCCAAGAGGATTTTTATACTTCAAAAATATGTCATTCGCTTAATAAACAAGTAAAGGTATCTACAACTACAACAACGATGTGAAGACATCAGACAGTGCATTAAAAAATAACATCACAAACAAATTACGACCTAATTAGGGCACCAGTATCAAAAAGCTATGAAAAAAGAGCAACAGCAATAGAAAGTGGCGCGATTCCTCCCCAGACACGAAGAAAGAACGAAGGAGATAGGTCCTACAGAAACTGTAATAAGCATACCCAGTCAGACCGTATACCCAGATTCCACAAGACTACTAAACAAAGATATGATTTTCGCAATTGCACCAACACAAATTCCGACAATGGATATGATACTTGTACTTAGAGAAGCAATTAACAATATGGTAGGTGAAAAATCAAGTGAACACCGTTGCAAAACCAGAACAGCACAAGGAAAAGAACTCGAAAAATAAAACTGCAAGAAAATGAACAGCACCCGTGTTACTGTTCAAGAACAACGAGCTCTAAGATCTCTTCGATGTTACAAGCCTCTTTAAAAATACACCAACGAATAAAGCATTAACAATAATGAAAGGTAAAAATCTCCCCAGACGACACCTTGCAAACAAGAACCACATTGAGTATTAGCGCAATCATAACAACTATATCTAACAATATGCGTAGAAACAACGTACTTCCAGATAGAGGACAAATTCTACAAATAAGAGTTTGGATGGCAATGGGCTCACCTCTGTCCCCAATTCTGAACAACATATACGTGGAACAATTTGAATAAGCTCAGATACGTCAACAGCACCTTCATCATATAGCTAAATGGTATAAATACTCTAGAAAAATAGCTTACACAATCAAAAACACAGAACCTTCAATCAAGTTCACTATAGAATTGGAAAAAGAGAATGCCATCCGATTCTTAGATGTCCTAGTCCAAAAAAACGAGAGACAGAAACATAAAAACTAGTGTAATAGGAGGCGTACCTATCCACTACACTTTATTTATGAAAACTAAATTATTACAAATCATCCCAACCCCGTGCTCCACCTAAAAAAGGTACTACACGAGGCTACCTATTCTAAGTACCATATGGGTTCCATAATAATTGAAATATATGTACCTATCCAGGGCAGTATTTACATTACCAATCAAACCACCCAGGCACACTAAAATTGGAGTCAATAGTAGATGTCCATACGATAGAGCAAAAATCACATCTATCGTCAACTATGGAATTGGCAAATCACAGTCCTTATCAGGAGAGCTACCTTGATGACGGCAGTAGAAAAACCGCTGAAACTTTTAAACAATTCAATAAACGATAGAAATAGCCCAAATATTAATTCATATTATAGTAATTCCATGGTCAAGTACTTTCACATCATGAGTTGCTAGCATCGAGATCCGCTATTCGGATATTCGCATAGTGAAGTATTAAAAATTATGTATTGAGTTATTCTATTTTACTGTAGTAAAATGTATAAGTAACTGTAATACAACGCGAATGTAATGGGGACAGGATTGAGCTTGGCCGTGCAACGCACGGTGAGCATCTCATTTACACCTTAATTAGATATAAACGAGGTGCTAGCTGTAATAATATTAGGAAAATAACATTGAATGATTTAAAATTTTAATTAGAAATCTTTCATAAATGAATCTGTAGCGAACGAATGCTTAATTAATGACATAAACATTTAATGGTTCTTATTGGATAACACTCTTCAATATCATGATTTAGTAATGCAAATGCCAAATCTATCCCAGATTTACTTAGTTTTAGGATGACTTCGATTATTTTATCGCTATGTTTCTTCAATTTTCCTCCATTGAGTTCTCTTCTACGACGCAGTCCACTACCCCCAAAGTTCTTAAGTCTGCTGACACTACATCTAGCCATTTCTTCTTCGGTCTACCCGTTTTTTTTCTTTTTTTCCCCTTCTCCTTTTTTTAGTATTTTTGTGAAATGTCCATGCTCTAGCATCCTTCTTTCATGTCGTAACCTCTATACTTTAACATGCTAAACTATATTGCTGTGTCCGTATGGTTCCTCTTTGTCACGATTTGCTTTTCTTATGCAGCCGCCTTCTTCTGTCTTCTGATGCTTCTTGCATGCATTTACTCCATCTTTGTTCTTTCGTTCTTGCTTGTTTCATTATCAGGTGCTTTGTTTTGTCCTCATTTTTTTTCTAATTCTTCTTTTTGATCTGGTTATTAGTACTACGTTGTCTGCATATGCAATTATTTCTTGTTTTAGTTGCTATGTAGTCTCTTGTATTTATATTCTACTGTCTACGAAAACTGCTTCTACTACTAGATTAAATAGTGCCGCAGATAAAATGGGCCTCCTTGTCTCTATCTTTCTTTCTGTTACTACTTTGTTCCGTGCATCTCTCAGTGTCATTTTTGTTAGCCTATTTAATTTGTTTGGGATGTATAGCTATTAGATGGCATCAAATATATATCTTTCTTCCCTCAATCGAGTCATACGCTTTCATAAAATCAATAAAAAGGACACATATCCTTTTTATTGATTAACATTGGATCCATTAACTAAGATTTTGTTCGTAGCTTTGATTTATTACCATTTTTAACCATTTTAAAAATTTCATTCGTCGTTGACTTTCTGCCTTCAAATTCTCTCTGATATTCTCCTACTGAATCATTATGACAATACTCACATCAACTAGAGAAATTAAAGTCTTAGGGATTCCAAAACTCCCTTAGCCTTCATGTTAGCATCAACGTTTTTCGTCAGGCCATTCATCTATTTTACCGATATGTTCACGAGCATGTCCACGCCAGAATTCCCGTCCAATGCAATTACTGTCCAGACTACAACGAATCTTTCGTTCGACGGCCGGCTGAAAACCGACAACGTGCTATTGCCAGCGAGCACGATTGTAGTGCTCGCTGTAACAGCAAATACGCGTTCACACAGGTTACATTACAGTTACATTAAAATTACATTCAATCTCGGCATTTGAGGTACACGAGACTTTAACAACTTTCGATTTGCCTACAACTGGTACGAAATTTAAAAATCGATATCCATTCTAGTACTAAAAATAACTGTAATCCAACCGATTACAAAAAGACTAATTTTAGAAACCATTGCGTATATCCATTGAAATATACTCTTTATTTACTTTACTCACACGCGTGCCCATTCCGAACTATACCATTAAATCGATTGTTCACATTCGTATTTGGCCCTAATAGTGTTACGAGATTAACATCTGTGTGCCTATAGGTACACCCTTATCGGCGAATCTATTTTTATCGGTTTCGCAATCATATTTCAACCGCCAATGCTGCTCTTCCGATCCCTACAATCGTTGTTGTTAAACAATGGCGTGCGTCAACGGATGTTGTGTTTCATCGATTCGAAACCAAAGGAAGTGCTTATGTTTAGTGCCGTTGAATATATATGTGCACGTTGACATAGCACCTAATAATAGAATGTCTAGGTGTATATGATTTCATTTCAAACGCTTCAACCGATACGAAACTATTAAAGCAACGCCCAGACAAAGGGAGTGACGGTTCCATACAAAATGAATGAAAAACCCTTTTGATTTGGAGCAGTTTTTGATTTTTACTTCTTTGTTTTGCTAGGAATATAATTTTTTAAGTACCTAGCTGAATATAATTTTCTCACCGTAAAGCGTCAAACAGATCCAAAATACCACTTATTGTTAAACGAAACCACATACCTAAAATATTTTTACCAACACAGAATCTGAAATCTGAACTCTGCAACCTGCATTTTTTTTTTTGTTATTCAATTATTTATTAAATTTTATACAAGTCAGTTATTTAATTCTCAAAACTCGTCTTAAAAGTTTCCGTAATAGGAATGGATTTTGTTCTTTTTAGGACATTTGGACCATACACAGCAATGTCTTTGCTGTTTGTAATAATTAAAAGTATTATTTTTAATGTAGTGAAAGGAAGTCTTAGTCTAAGTTCCACAACTTCTGTGCGTAGACGATACCGAATCTAAGTACGCATATGTAGTCATATATGCAAGAGGACCATTTCAGAATACCATATGCGGCGTAGTTCAAAGAGGACTTAACTCCACAAAATCTCTACCCTTCTAAGACTACCTTAGTAGTGTTTACAGAAAAAAAACAATTTCCTAGTAATCCTAGATAATAAATGTACATAAACTTGAAGCAACCAACAAAGTCAAAAAATCCTCTAAAGGTATATTGAAACATCACGAGAAGAAATTGAGGATCCGACTGAAAAATTTTACTGTGGATGTGTCCCGAAATTGTTAGACGCATTACTACTGCGAGAATTAACGTCTCTCTTATAAATTGAAAAAATATATATATATATATAATAACTTCCAGTGAGCCATCTGCTTATCGAAAACTTTAAGTAAATATGCACTTGTTCCCTCCCAAATAGCTACTAATAATAGCTTCAAATTTTATTAAATGTCGCAGTAGTGATATTCTCAATACTACTATAATCTCATCTTCAACATTTATTTTCAGTAGTCAATTTCCTTTAAAACTTCAGAAATAATATTACATACCGAAAAATAAATAAATGTCAGAAAACTATTAGCAAGTATTATAATCATCATTTAAAATTCACAAAAAAATCAGATTTATTATTCAAAAACACAATATTACCTCATAAATTTAATAAAATGACAAAAAAACAATTTAATGAAAATGTCACGTCAAGCTTCATCTAGTTTTAAAACCTGGCTGATGGTCTACTCACACGCTTGACTATCAATCACAGGGTCCTTGGTTCGAGTCCGACAGATTGCTCTCAGAGTGAGGTGTTCGTGGTTTCCCCTACTTCTTGGCAAATATTGAGAGACGAACATGTTAAGCGCTCCACGGCCTCAAGCGTAATAATAACTCACACAATGAGTGTAAATCAACAATATCAAAATGCCAAGATTAACATGTAAAAAAAGGATACAGGTCCGAAAAAATGTTCATTAGCCTAGAACACTGTAGAGAGAAATAGTTTACAGAGAAATTTAACACAAAAATACTTACCGAAACCCAAATTCGACCACCTTATATATTATTAGTATTATATTATTTTGAACTAAAATAAAAATTCCAATCACCAGTTTTTATTGAACATATCCAGACTGAAGTCGCAAACCTAGACGAAAACTTCCAGGCTTAAACTAAAACTGCCCGTTTCAAAGAGTTCCAGAACAAATCCTAGAAGAATTTGTAGATCGAAGTCACTAAAATACATATGTTTGTATGTATGTGTATGAGGGTGATGTTACACTGCGACCTAAAAGATCTATTGTGTCCCCTATTTTTGCTGTTTTACAGCTGGCTTTCCAATCATATTTCTTTCAAAAAAGTGCAGGATATCAGAAGGCCATAGGTTAGGCAAGTCTCCCTCTTCGATTTTAAATACTCCCAGGTGCAACGGCCTTGAGTTGCACAGTGCTGTGCAATTTGAGAGGAGATGGATAAGTGTTTCAACCTGTTCTCCAAACTGCTCGGTTTGCTGCACCCTTTGTGCCTTCCTAGTGAGTTATTCTCACTTTGGAAATGGAAGGCTTCTTATTGAGGTCCTCCACCAGTTCCTGTTTACTGGCGGTATTATCCCGCTTAAGTAGGTTAAATATATTTCCTTCCTCATTGGTGAATCCTACAAATAGCTAGGGAAGAAAAGGTCCACCTCCACAAAGCCCCGCATGCAGAGGTAAAGCTAAATACAATGGAGTGCGCTAGATGCTTCAAGGTGGACTGTAGAGGGTATCCTATCCAGCCACGATGCCCCCTCAACCTAGTCGCACCTAGGATTAGGTTTTGTGGGTTGTCTCCCTCTCGTCCGTGCAGTTAAGCCAAGGCCCTCCATCCCCTTCGACACCTGTTAAAGTTCGGGCTTCCGGTAGCCGAAAGCAAACTGCATCGTTGTAAAACTTGTGCAAGCCTTAGCCACGACACGACAGCTCGGCGAGGGGGAAAATATGATTATTCCAATATAATAATATAACTTCAATAATTGAGTTTAAATTACATTGTTGTGTTAGAACCCAAAAATTGAAAAAAATCTTATGCTTGATATTAAGAAATAAAGGAATGACCGTTGTTTACTCATAAGAGTATAAACAAAAGAAGCCGTAGTTTTTGTTAGTTCTTTACCTTGTTTTCAACATTGTATTTATTAATTATTTTTATAAGAAAATTGAGTTATTTTCTCGGTAGTATTTTCTCGGAACACCAAAAACTCCTTGCTATCTTTGCTTACCACAAAAATAAGAATTCTGAATATTAATCATTGCGTACTATGTGGTGGTTCTCAAAACTCAGACATACATGCGCTTAACTGTACAGTTGGCAGTTATATTTCCGTGGCGATTTTAATTTTTGATTATCGGCGCACTTTTTGAAAGAGAAGTATTCTTGTTGTGTTACATTCATATCAATATTTAAGTATAAATTCTAATAACTATTTCATATCACTGTAATATTCTTCACAGTCCAGTTTACCAGTATGAATGGGAAAAACTTCTTGAAATATGTAAAAAAGGTTCCATTAAGTATATTTCCTTGATCGTGTCACTAGTAACAATATGGGGGGAAATTTACTACATTTATTGATGTATTTGAATATAGACTAAAGATTTATCAGGACAGTTACCTCAGTTTGAGGTATATGCGAGTTTTACGTGTATTTATGTCTTTTCACTACCATGAAGGTAAGCTCACCATTTCATAGAGGAATTTCAAATTTCTTTAACCTAAAAAAAAATGCACCCAGATATTTACAAATATCGTGTAAACTCTTCGCGGAGGGTGCACTCCGAAATCGGAAGATTGCTACAAATTGCGTTGTTTTATGTTGTATTTATTTATAGATACATGTTAATGTTTTTATTATTAACGCAAATTATAGTTTATGACACATCGTTTTTTTATATTTAACAAACCATTTGTAATTGTAAGTATATACTTCAATTATGTAGATCATTTAATAGAATAATTTTCATCTGATATTTAGTTCACCTGAAGATGTGCTTTTGTGCTCAAAACATGTTATGAAAGAAAATTATAGTAAAAACAAGATTGGATATTGAACACTATCCTTACTTTAATTTAAATTTAAGCAAATGGTAGAATTTGAAAGTTCGTCATATACCATGAGTAAATGACATGAGGACAAAACACATTTAAGCTGTTTTTTTTTGTTGAAATTCTCCCTTTCTAAATAAATGCAGGGTTTTACTCATTCTTTGTTTATGAATTACAGAGTCTTTTGAGAAATTTCGCTTCATGCCGGGGCCATGATGATTTAGTACAAAATGGATTCCTCAACATAAATCATTGCTCACAAAGTTATGTTACCCCCTATTATTTAAGGATTAGCAAAACTACGTGTTCTTAATGATGATCCAAAGTTATTAAAAATTCGGTAGTTTGTTAACCCTCCGTGGTTAATTTATTCAATCATATTATTAATATTTAACAATTTGTAACTTAGCAAAATTAATAAGTTGTCGTCTAATAGTAATAGGTTTTCCCGGATTTCCTGAATTTATTTGTCTTGAAAACAAACTACACGGAACCTTTAGCCAATTATGTAAAATAACAAACAACATACTAATAATGTGACTGCTAAAACGTAACGATTTAGTGTTATTGCTGTACATTGCTATGGATACCAGGAACCTATTTCGTGTTCGTTAGATTAATCGGAATTGGCAACCGTTCCACTCTGCATTCATTAACATCACCAAAAACAATAACGCGAATGCGGATGTATGTAACAGCAGTAAAGTTACAGGCGGGAATCACCTATAAAAGAAATTTATCGAAAAGAAAGCTCAATGCGTACGTGTTGCAACAAAGATAAGATATATGTTCTTGAATAAAAGTAAAATGTGAATGCCGCAAAATTAAGATTGTCAAAAATATATATTATTTATTATATACAAAGTATATAGATATTCCCAAAACCTTTACTGTTTATCTTAATTGAAAAATCTTTTCTTATAATCCTGCGTCTTTGAAAGTTCAGTATTCAACTAACATTTTTTTTTTGCTAAAAAAGTAGGGCGATGAAATAATGTAGTATTCTCTTATCAGAAATACTTACTAATTGTAGATCGACGGCAGCGCGGAGAGAGACTATGAAGATTAGTCAGATTTCAAATCATTTATTTCTCGATGAAACATACAGAGTGGCGCAAAACGGTGTAACAAAGTACATATTTCCATATATTACATGAATGTCAAAAAATAAATTTATGAAAATTTGCCATGAACCTAGGATATCTTCATGCAAGCGAAGGCCGCTAGAAAATGATATTTCTAAACATAGGGAACACGGGACGGGTGTCCCCTCCGATTTCCGATGAAACTTAACAGATGAAAGAGTACCTTAAAATAAAGACACGTATTTTTTTATCGGCGTACCGCCGAGATTTCGGGTACAGCCCCCTCCAAATTTGGACGATTTTTCAATTTGCAAAATATTTCCCTAAATTATAACAGATATTAAATTTTCTTCTTAACATATTTGCAGCATATTGCATGGCCCTAAGGGTGGCGTCGTCCGTATTGACAAAAAGTTAATAACGGGGGACCGGGGTACCCGTACCCACCTTTTTTTATATTTTTTCTTTTCTTATCATCAAAAGAAGGCAATTTTAACATAGAATCACGATGATGTATAACAGTTTAGAAAATTAATAATTGTAAAAATGAAAAACATAATAAAGCTTCAAATTAATAAATTGTCTATGATATAAATCAAATGAACTATAACAGAAATAGTTTTCTATTCTTAACATAATTTCCAGCATAATACATGGTCTCAAGGTAATTCTTCATAAAAAGGTAATAACGGGGACGGGTACCCCATACCGCCCCCCATTTTTTAATAATTAGTTTATTCATAATTCATCAAAAAAGATCGGCTTTTACATTAGAAAACGGTGAGTATAATATAAATTTAGAAAATTAATAATAGAGTAATAATAACTCAAATAAATGTATCTACGTGTCTATTGTGATGAATTTGATGTGCCACTTATCTACGCATACTTGAGTTTAAATTAATTATTAAGTCACTACAGATATAATTGGTAATTTGCATTAAAATTTAACCGCGATAACAGGATCTGGTTGATTAATCATATTATTGTATAGATAAAAATAATCCCCGAATGCATGTAATTAAACCACGACGTTTAAGTGGTCACGTCTTGCTTTAGACATAGGTATATAAAGACGAGTATTCAAATGAGAACATTAGAAGTCGTTTTTTTCGTGGCAGTGTAGGTCAGTACCCTATAGTTTCGCACATGGCGGAATAATATGTTTAAGTTGCAATCCTAACCATAATCAGTTTCCTTCCCCAGATTTTTCGACGTATTCAAGTACTCGTGGTAATAAGAGTGGATACGTTGAGAAAGAAAGACCTGGGCCCTTTAAAAATCCTGTAGAGCTTTGTTGTGAAACAAAGATGCGCAAGTATAACACCTTGTGTAGTATTTGCAACAAACCAGCTATTGTGCGGTTTCATGGTGCAAACAAAATCTGTTTTAAAAACGTTTTACACAGACTATCGCATTACAGTATGTCATGTATTTAAACATTTATAAGCATTATAATGTTTTTTTCTAATTCCTGTTTTTTGTTTCCGAAATGAATTGAATGTTATAATCGTTACCAACACAATAGTGTATATTTATACTCCATTGAATACTGATAATTGTACACCTACATTGCACGGAAAAGCTGAAATGAAATTAAAAAATATAATATTGTATGTTTAATCCTTCGTCCTGCGTAGCAAATTCGTTCATAATACGCACTAAAGATTATGGTATTCTAAGAATGAATAAATTTTTAAGGAAATATATAAACGCAGTACACTAACTGCAGTTGATTAAACGATTTTATTTGCTAACCGACCTAAAGTTTCGTATAGTAATATAAAGTTGTAGGCATAAAAGGGTTGCCATAGCTTGTCGAGTAGATCAATTCTAAATTAGAAATATTTAGTAAGGAGAACAGCGGAGTAACGATTACAAATAATTGTTGTTAATGTACATATTATTAGTATTAGTAATTACAATTATTTTTATAATAATCCTCAAAATTATTACCATTGTTTCTATGTAAAAGCGATCTTTTTTTGATGAATAATTGAATAAACTTATTATTAAAAATTCGGGTATGGGTACCCCGTCCCCGTTATTAGCTTTTTATGAAGAAATCTACCTTGAGACCATGTATTCATGCTGGAAATATGTTAAGGATAAAAACTTATTCTGTTAAGTTCATTTGACTTATATCAATAGACAAGATATTAATAAAAAAATTATTAATTTTGAAGCTTATTATTCTTTTTCTATTTTGAATAATTATTAATTTCTAACTGTTATACATCAAGTATTCTATGTAAAATCGGCCTTCTTTTGATAATAAGAAAAAGAAAACATGTAAAAGAAATGGGGGTAACGGGGACCCCGTCCCCGTTATTAACTTTTGCGAATACGGACGACGCCGCCTTAGCGCCATGCAATATGCTGCAAATTATGTTAAGAAGAAAATTTAATATCTGTTATAGATTTAGGAAATATTTGCAAAATTGAAAAACTATCGTCCAACTTTGGAGGGGCTGTACGCGAAATCGTGCGGATAGCCGATAAAAAAAATACGTGTCTCTTATGATTCATTTCATAGAATATCGAAACGAGGGGGAACACCGCCATGTTCCCTTGTAAGGGATGGGCTATTTGTTTGTCACGTTGTTTCAATTACTCCTCATGTGTCACCATGATTAGTTTTGCATTTTATTTAGCTGTGGCCAAACAGTTGCCCAAATTGGAAGGAAAACGCGATATCCTATATTCTGCATAAGTCTCAACCTACACCTGTTATTCATATCTTTGATGTGGAGGACTCTAGTAGACTAATTCTTAATATATGCAATATCGTTGCTGCAGGAAATCTTTCCTTAATTTCTCTTTTGCGCGCCTCCGAGGCCTTGTCAATTCAATTTTGGACAGTTAACAGTAGTTCACCCTTCCTTGTCTCCTTAATTCCTTCCATCTACGCCCCGATTTCAATGGGGTTAACTGCGGATTATAGACCTTTCTTCGTAGTCTGCATATGCAGTATCCTTATATATAATTAAACATCTCTTAATTCTTCCTTATTCCTCTCTAGTCTTCATAACAATTTGTGTTTTCACCTTCTGCTCTCTCCGTGATTTCTCCTCGTCCGCTTGTATAAAACCAAGAATGAACAGAGAAAGAGAGAGTTTTTTGTGCATTCTTGGTTTTGTACAGTACGAAATCTATCTCTCTGTTCACTATATATATTTGAACTATAGCCCGGCTGATGGTCTAGTGGCTTGCACGCTTGGCTATCCGTCGCGGGGTCCTCGGTTCGAGCCCGACGGACTGCCCTCAGAGTGAGGTTTCGTGGTTTTCCTACCCTTGACGGAATTCGAGAGACGGAACATCTTATGTCGTCCACGAGCGCAGGCCATAGATAAAACTGATGGCTGGGGCCATACCCTGTAATGGCGAAAGCTGTTGGGGATGCCAAGGCACGAATTGTTATTATTATTATTATTATAGTTACTACAACACCTATTTTTGGGATGCCTAACTTTTTCTTCCAGTTTTCATCATATGGTTTCTAATACTTCTTATACTTTCAAATATATCTTTGTCTTTGGCTTCATCAGTATCAGTTATAGGTTTATCTGAGTCACATCTGAAATCCCTACGAAAAAAACGCATCTAGGTGTACCTGTAAAATTGCTTTCTATATCCGTTAAGCACATTGTGTGTGCCTCACCAAACCAAATCAATTGCTCGACTTATGGATCGATAGTGGCCTTATATTACTTATGTGCCACGAAGTGAAGAGAATCCCAATCCCATGACGCTTATATTTCGGGCCTGTGACTTCTTTTAACTTTGTGAAAGCTTCTCTCTGGTTAGCGCATTTCTGTCTAGAAATAGTTCACTAGCGGCGTCTTTAAGCTCCTGTTTGAGCCTGTACACCTCTGACAGATTTTTCCAGATGTTTAGCGTGTTTATGATTTTCTTTCCGAAAACAGTTTTTCATAGCTCCGCTACTGGACTATCCACCTTCGGTTCAGCTGCTTCTTCAGTCCGTTTTCTCTTACTTCTTTGCTCCAAAGAATCTCACTCAAGTAATCAGCTTTCTTCTGTTTTTCTAGATCTGAGAGAGAGAGAGAGAGAGAGAGAATGCTATAGCCCTAGGCTAGAGCTCACTTGTGCACGGCTGAGACGTGTGGTTGCGCGCGCTTCGCAGAAGTTTCCATCGCTTATTGTCGCATACTATTATAATGTTATATCGTCGCGTGCGCTCAGCACATGCTATTAAAATTTTTATGTAGCGCACGCATAACAGTGATTAACAAGAAAGAAATTCTAGAAATATCTTCTAATAATTTCCGTTCGCATCATAATCTCGTTTTTAATATTTATTTATTAACATATATTCATTAAACGATATAGGTATAAGGCAACATAGTACAATAGGGCAGTATTTAAGATTCTAAATAATCGAACTAATTCGAACTGTCAGATTTTAATTGTGTCATCCTTTATTATAATAGCAATTATAATAATCCAAGCCACATCACCGTTTATTCAGTTGTTTTAAAGGAAAACATTCTGCACTCATATCACGTTGTTAAAGTTCAATCTCTTTATGAAAACGATAACCTTCTCCGATTAAATTTCTGCGACGCGATTTTAAATAGAATTCGTAATGATGGCGGTTTTCTGGGACATATTGTTTGGCGCGATGTATACGTATTTAATAAAGATGGAGTCTTTAACACTCACAACTTTTACTATTGGGTAAAGAAAAGTCCATACCAATTTCATGAGTATACAATAAGAAATTTATAACACTAGAACTACACTACGCCGAGTTCATGGAGGTCCCTCTAAGTAGCGTAATTTTTTTTAACACTAAGAGTAGCGTTAATAGTTAGAGGATATTTACTGTTATTACAGCGCGCGAAATACAACATGCATTCTAAGAATTGAGTATTGTTACACTGAGAGAGATATACTTTACTCTGTCAGTGTTGATTGCACTAAACAATAAGTAGCCTGCTAGTAATTATTCACACTAAAAAGATTTTAGTATCATTATGTACACTATCTTTTTTTAGAGTTAAATTAATGTGTATAAATACACAACAATTTTAACTCTACCTGATCAACCCTAACACTAAAAACATTAACACTACCGCTATTTCTTACTGTGTAGTGTTATCAAAGGTGGGTTTCTGTTAACGTTTGTTTAGGCATAATAAACTATACACGGAAAAAAAAATTGTTGTCAAGAAACCAACAATTGTAGTACAGTTAACTACAATTGGTTAACTACAATTGTAGGTACTGTACTGCAATTGTTGGTTTTTTGACAACAATTTTTTCCGTGTACAGTTATTGGACCAATTTACCTTCCGAACCATCTAGATCCTGCTGAATACCTCAACATTTTGCAAAAAGTTACAGTGACCGGCATAAATATTGCAACATATAGGAACCTTTTTTATTATTAAAATGTACTATTTTGAGGGAGAAAAGGGGGGGGGGGAGGGGGAAATAGGTTGTGCTTGTCTAAGAACTCCATAATTTATTTTAACACACGTCACGTGACCATTAGTATGGGGGTAAACGTAAAAAATATGCCATGAATCTGCAAAAAGTGAGGTTAGATGACATGATATCGAAAAAAGTAATTTAAAAAAGTTGCTTAAATTTCATTTCTGAGGCTATATGCAAAGTTTTGTAAACATATAAAAAAAACTACAATTTTTTCAAATATTGTCTAATTGAATTACATATTTCAATTTTTTTTTACTTTCAGCAGCTCGACTGCAGTAATATTACTAAATTTGGTTGATATTCTAACAATTTTAACAATTTTTGGATAATTAATACAGCCAAAAACTGAAAAGTACATCTTCAGTATGTCGATTGTTGTTGCAAAAGATTGTATTAAGTAGTAATAAATGAAATTATTAAAAGACTTTCATTCTAAACCACTTAGCGAACATTACTTTTATGAAAATCATATTTTTTTCTTCTGCATTAAAGTGGTGACCCCTAGTTTATTATGTTATGTATTGTTATGTTATGTTAGTTTATTATTATCAATTATTGGAATGATATTCATTAAAAATTTCTGCAGTTTCCCTAGTGGTCTTATAATTATCACCGCTATCTTCCTGTATCAAAACTTGAAACGCCATGTTTTAGAAGAAAGAAAAAAACTATATACATGTAAAAAATAACTTAAATAAAATGTAAAAATATTAAAAGATAAACTAACAAAGATATTAAGTAGCGCAGCTGGAATAACTTAAATGTCAAAGATTTTATACTCTTAATATTTTCTTTACTATATCACGACACACTAAGTTAGTTTGTTGTTTCTAATTACAAAGCCCTACGTTACTTAAGAAACAAAACGATATATGTGCCTAACAAGTATCTATTTTTAGTTTCTTGGTTATTCATTAGGATTAGTTATTGTTTAAATGTTTTTACTTATTAAGTATTCTCATCACTAACTAAACGTATTGGTTATCTGAAAACCTATTTAAATACTTTCGGTGCATGCAATAACATTTTGAGGGCTGAGGTAATGTGATGTTCAGTTTTGGACTTTTTGGTTACCATTTTAGTACAGAAAAATGTAATGATAAAAAATGTATAATTTTTAACAAAAGTAATGTTTGCTAAGTGGCTTAGAATTAAAATGTTTGTAAATTTTTTTTATTACTATTAGATAGCAGTCGCCCTGCTAAGAACAAGCGGTGCGGCGACGTAACTTTTCAATTTTCATTGTGTTAATTATGTATAAATTGACAAAATTGTTTGAGTACCAATCAAATGTAGTAATATTAATGCAAGTGAGCTGCTAAAACTAACTACAAAATTGTAATTTTAATTTTTTTAAATATATTTACAAAAAAGTGCATACGGCTTCGGAATAGAATTCTAAACAACTTTTTCAAATACCTTTTTTGGATATTATGTCATTTAACCTCACTTTACCGCCATATTAGTGGTCACGTGACTTGTGCCAAAATAAATTTTGGGGTCCCTAGATATGCACCACCTATCTCCCAAATAAAAAAATTAATATATTTTAACAATAGAAAGAATGTTGCAATATTTATGGCGGTTACTGTATATAAAATGCTGCTGAATATGGGCCCAAATATGTTGTACAAGCACAATGGAATTTCCGCGCACTATGCTGTTAATGTAACGAACATTCTCCAAACAGATGGATTGGTCGTGGTGGTCCAATATTATAGGTCACCGGATTTTAATCCGTTTTTTTTTTTATTTGAGTTTTTATCAAAGAAAAAGCACTACATATATGCTACGCCTTCCTTAAATGCCGACGAAGTAATGGAACGAATAAACACATCAGAGTTGGAAATTACGCCAGAAATACGAGTTTGAAACCATATCCAGGGTGCAAGTATGTGTTGAATGAATTGCAGCCAACGGTTTTCAATTTCAATTAAAACGTCTTGTTTTGCCATTTATTACATAGAAAAATTAAATGAAGAATAAAAACCTACATTCAATGGTTTTCTGTTTTCTGTGCACCCACAATTACCGTGCAAATCAATACAAAATTAAGTTACAGCAGTGTTGCCACATGTAGGTTCTTGTTCACAACAGTTCTGCGAACACAAGATTAGACTATTAAGATTTTTTATTAAGGAATTTGTAAAGAACATCGCCATATAATTCTTCCGCAAATTTTTACACACTCTATATTTGTGCTATTTATTCAGCCAGTTTCATAATTTTGTATTTTTAACAAAATAACACATGCTGTATGAAGCGGGCAATCATTTTTTTTTAATTACAGTTCTATCTAGTATCTGCTTTTTTTCGCATTTGAATTTTCGATTAACTTTTTTTGGTATTGTTATAGAGAAACCAATAACAGATAATGAAATATCAATGCATATACAACCAAAACAATTACTGTGCATTGTGTTTTTCGTTTTTAAAAGGAAAATATGGAACAGGTTAACTAGACAGCAAACACAAATACAGGATTTCAATAATGCAAGATTCTCATCCTCTGTGTATTCAATTTATGCCATATATCACAAGCATTGATAAATAGATAAGTTGCTATAACAGGGAGGTTAGATACAATGCAAAAAGTGTTCTAACCAATTAAGTCTATATCAGTAATTACAACTAGTCATTATCTAGTTCCAATTAAACTAGTCGTTGCCTACACATTAACCTTACACTGGATATCAGTAACTTGAACTTACTATACGTTTTAGTTGTCTAGCATTTTTATACGCATGTATTTATGCACTCAGAGATAATACTGTGTAATGGAGATTACTGGGATTTAACGAGTAATTTGCCCTCGTACTCTACGTACTAATAAGACTAGTAAAACGCAGCGTGAGACGTCAAAGGCCGACACTTAACATTCGAGCAATACAGATGTTCTTGAATTTATAAGAAAGTGATTATATGAAATACAAGGGGAAATACGAAGAACGCTTGCGTTGTTAATATAATGACCGAGTTCGTGCGGGCAAATCCAGTTGGAATCCTCGAGTGACATCAGTTATTAAAAAGGGAAATGGATGCCATAACCGACTGGTATCTAATTACCAAAATTTTAATTAAACTGTCTTAGGGGAAAGGCATATGTTCCAAATACAGACACATGGTACTTGTTAGTCACTCTCGAATAATATTTCCTTAGCCTACGTTCATCTTGCATACGTATACAGCCTGATTCATTTTTCTACTTCGCGCATAAAGTATTTCGCTTATTATTGAAGTTATAAGGTAGCTTTAAATTCGACAAAATTGTTAGATTTTGTTTTTTTTATGATCTGGTAAGAAGGTAAACCTCTAATGCTCAAGATTTTTTTTTTTTAACGGGAGATTGTCATTTTCTTATTTTGTCTCTACCACCTTTATTGGATCTTTTGAAAAAAAAAATAGAAATAAAAACGCATTCCTAAGACCACTATTAGTCTTCTCTGTACTGGTGTACTTAATTTTTTCTGGGATATTTTAGTTTTTTCTTGTCATTATCAACCTTTTTATTTCTTATCGGTTTCATATTGTATTTTGTCAGGGCGGGCCTTTTACCTAATTTCAGCTATATGCTACTGTTGCTTTATGATGATAGTTTAATTAACATACAATCCATTTTGAAGTTATATAAGATAGCAATGAGATTCTTAACTGACATACATTTTAGATGTAGTTCATCGGTAATGGAAAGATGTCACACACCAGTCAAATAGAAACAATCTAGGATCAGGTGAATATGAACCCATTTGGTACTTAATGGAGAAAGAGTCTTAAACCTTTTGAGGGTGCACGTACTTATCAAATTTCTTAGATAAAATTAATCTATTAAACCAGCTACAACATTTCTGATAGTAACAAAACGAAGCACAAACTCATAATTTGGCAATTCAGAGAAATTACTTAAGCCAAGAGTTTTCAATGCCATCGGATTGGAAATAGCGTAGTTGTTGAATAACGGGCTAGATTTCTTGATCTAAGTCGTCTGGATTATTTTTTGAACAGACTGGAAATAATCTTTACCAATTCGAAGAACTTTGAGATAAATTCCGTAGTACTTCCAATGTAATTTCTAGAAAAAATCGGCATGTAAAAGGCACACCAAAACGCCGAAAAACTTGCACAATTAAGGATTAACAATAAGCCAGTTCCACACGAAATGATGACAAAAGAAAATCTTTTTAACACATCTTGAAAATCCATTCCTTTTGGTAGAAGCAAAATAGCATCATATAGGTCTCTCAAGGCTAAGGATTTTTCCAAGAACATCACAGGAAATTTTAGCTTGTTATGACATAACAAGGGCCCGAACAAAATACCTGAACGGTGTTAGCAAGAGAGCAGAGTTTGGGTAATACTTCCTTGCTCGTAGTGTTCATCCTGTACATGTAGAGCTCTTGCTCTCTGAGTAAGCTTTTTCCATGGTTTTCCTTTACTCCTTGGCGAATGCTGGGAGATAACTAAAATCTACAGCCACAACTATAATAACAACGGACACAGTCCTTATGGACTATGAATCCCTTAGTCCTGTATTGTGGCTGCTATCGATAACTCAGCCAGCAGTAGTTTGAGAAAAAATGGGGGAATGTATGCGATCCCTATCCTCTTGAACATTTGACCCTTTTCAGTAGCTTGTGAAAATGTTATATCCCATCAACCAGTGTTGGTGCTATCCCAACGTATATATCATCGTTATGAAGAAGAATGTCAACTATACACAATCCGCACAGAAATATGATGAACAAATGTCAAAATCAATGAATATATAAAATTGTTGGGAGGTGATCAATGAGCTAATTGAAGCTAAAATCATCAAAACCACGCTATTATGCGTGGCTTTTGATTATTACGCTATGAAATGCAATTGTCAAACTGCATGGCACGGATACCGGAACATGATTACTCGATAAGCAAGCTCAGGACGAGGACATCAACAAACTTTCAAACAGGCAACACCTAAGAGGTTGCTGTTAAGAATGTTTATCCTATCAATAGAATCATAAGAATCAAATAAGAAGTTTATGAAGTACTAAAATAACACCCAAAACGACCCGCAGGATTTCACTTTTCAATCTACGAAGAATTACATAAAAGAATTAAAAAAAAAACCACCTGCGCGTTTAGAATGCAGAAAATTTCGAACAATTTCGAACCTGAAACAAGATCCCAAAACACATAAGAGCGTTCCAGAAACCCACCTGATAGTTCCAGAAGGAAATCTAATTCCGACAAAATCATTCTAGATCCCATTCCGCACCATAAGGAAAAAGAATTTAATCTCCGTGATCCACAACCCTTCAGACACCAGAAGTAATGCCTGTGAAGATTTTGTTATTAAATTTGGAAAACCAAAACAACTATTTTTTATTTATTTAAGAGTGGTCTTCCGTTTTATCGTTTTATCTTCTACGCTACAATTTATTTAGTGAATAACCTTTTTTGCATTAGAACCGAGTTAATTTTGCATAATTTTGAATCAATTTTCTAAAAATAAGATATTTTACAGTTACAGAAATAACCTGAGTTAACTATCTATCAATCTAACAAATTATTTCCATTCTTTAAATAAGAATTTCCTATATTAAATTGCACACTTTTAATCTATAAAGAAAACAATTGTGTCCAATTGAATATTCAAACTTAAAGCGGTTTAAACCGGAGATAAATGTTCAATCTGACTAAAGAAAACTATAAATGCATATTAATTAAATTCCTTATTTAATTGAATTGCCTTCCTTTTTAATCAAAGCATAAGCTGAAATCGGAGGAAAAACACCGTTTGTTGACAGTGTTAAAATCCAAAATTCGATATATTATCGAGAAATAAGAAGGTTGACAATAAATAAGCCGGTGCTTATGTGTGTTTATGTCTACATAGGGTTCATTCAGTATTCGCAATGTATCGATACTTTTCATTCGATACTACTATTTGTTGTATCGTAGTAATAAGGTCGTCACCAAGTAAACTATCTACTGATAGCTAATGGTATCGAATGGTATCGAAAAAGGGAAATTATTTAGTGATATGCGGACAGATCCTGCGCCAAACGATAACTACCTTGTTTATATCGTAATTCAACTGATTCATATTCCGCTTGGAAGTATCTTTGGGTGTCTCTTGGATGGCGCACAACAAAGATGGGATTTTACTATGAGGCCCTCCATAGATTACACCAACTCATATTATAAAGAAATATACCTAAAAACAAGGATGACACTCATATCTATTAAAAGAATTTGATTCTGTTAAACTTCATAAATCAACATTTCTGTGTTATTTTAATTTATTTTTATATCTGGATATAAAACCTTAGGAAATTTAGAGTTATATATCTTTGCTGAATAATTAAAAGTAAAATTTTAAAATTTTTGGTGAATTATTATGCAATGCCATAAAAAATGGACTATTTTTGGATCTATTTTAATGGCATAGTAGGTATCGAATGGATTCAAGTGAGTACTCGTAAGCATCAATACTTCTAGTTGAGTACTCCAATCAGTATCGCAAATCTCAATCGATACCACGATGAGCAATCGGTATCGTAGATGAATTGATATCGAATGAACCCTATGCCTAGATATGCTGCCACGTACTAAAATATAAGTAAAGTGCTAACCGATGTCCAAAAACAGGCATTGCTGGGAATCACTGGTGCAATTAACAGCACAGGGACCGCTTCTTTGGAGACCATTGTGGGTCTCTCCCCGCTAGAGCATTATGTGAGAGCCGAGGCAATGAATGCGATTCTTAGACTGAAAGTCAACAGCCCGTGGTATCCCAACTTCGGGGTGGGAGGGCACACTTATACTACGGGCACGATGCTGGACGGGCCATTGCTGCAAATGCCCACGGCCAGCATGGCACCCGAAATTATCTTCACTGAAAATGTGAAAATATCCATACCGAACAAAGACCAGGCACGTAGTGAGATCACTGCTATTGACAACTAGTTCACGGAGGAATCCAAATCCAGCCAGGGCACATGAGCCGGTATTTGTGGGCCCAGCCCTAATCAAAGGATATCCCTAAGCCTGGGGATGCATACAACGGTCTCCCAGCAGAGGTATTCGCAGCCTGTGCAGAAATGATTGCAAAAGGGGGCTACATGAGGAGGAAAATTAATATAATGACTGACAGCCAGGCTGTCATTAAAGCAGTCTCGAACCCCGTAACTAGGTCAAAACTAGTTAGAGACTGCAAACAATCCCACAACAAAGGCACGAACTAGACACGATAGCTAATGAAAGTACCAAGAAATGGAGGTCGACTGAAGTCAACATCAACCAAAGCGCTAATAGGGGATGGGGATGCTAGATTCTCTGATAACATACTCAGGCGTAGCAATAAAGAAGCTAAAACCCATTACTGGCTATAATGGACACTGTCCCCTGAAAAGGCGTCTATACAACACAGGCCGAGTAAGCGAACCGTAGTGCAAAAGATGCGAATTATAGGAGGAAACGAGTATACATGTAATCTGCACATGTGAGAAATTGAAAGTACTCAGGCAGAAATATTTCGGGAGAGATCTATTGGAGCCCTCGAAGTTCTCAAAGTTTCCACTGGCAAGATACTAGGCTTTATAGAGAAAACCAAGCCTACTCGATGGAAATAAGAGACTTAATAGGGTGGTATAATGAGCACCTAACTCAAGTGCCCGAACTTTAGGTGCCCACCCTAACTTAATAATGAATGAATGAAGTAAAGTGCTGGCCCCAAGCTTTCTGTCAGACATATACATTACATACATATACATTATTCATCTAATCCACGAGTATTACGGATTCGGAAGGAACCTGACGGCATCATATTAGAAACAATAAGTGTGGTACAATTAAGGCCATAAATGTTTAACTATTGCGTCAGTCAATAATAAATACATACGTAGTGTTAAAGACTTGAAGCATTCCTTTTAGTAACTATATATCAAATGGTTTTAAAAATTACAACTTAATAGCATTTTCAGATTAATTTCTTTTTTGCTGTTCAGCTCTTTATTGACAGATATTTTGCTTTTATGTGGTCACATAATTTAGGAATTTGACTTTGATGTACGTGCCATAAAATTCGTCCCGGTCCAGATGTTGTGACTCGGAAACTATTAAAGTAATATAACATATACTACACAGGTTCTATCTAAAGCCATTATTGAAATTTACTATGTTTTGTTTGTTTTTTCCAATAGTAGAAGTCGTATTCTAACATATAAAGCTTTAGCTTTGATCTATTTTAGTTGCTCACAGAAATTTTAATATAGTGTCATGATAGAATTAACTTTTCACTTATTAAATTCCGTAAAATATAGATAAAGGTACCACCCACCTCATTTAAAATAACTTAGACACTCTGTTATTATTTAACATTGTTTCGTATTTTACAGCACAGTCCTTTCAGTTACATAACACAATTATCACGCCAGTGTTCTCATGGTGTGATACGTCTCCTTGTATTGCACTACGCTGCACGTCTCAAAGTAATTCTAGAACTCGAGTTCTGCACCTTCACCAGCGACAATAATTGAAAACTTTTACCTTAAAAGGGCTCGACTGTTTGGCTGCTGGTCTACGTAACTGAACTGCATAGTCGGCGCCTGCAAGTTTTGTGATTTATGAGCTCCGAAGTCCATAAATGCATTTCATTATTTACAGATTTAACTTGTCGTGTATGCACAATAAATGACATCGCACACTCATAGCATGCATGCATGTCTGTATATCTCCATAAATGACATGTTATTGAACGTAGAATAACATTGCGAACGCGGTCACACAAATATAATTTGGTATGTCGATTTTGGTAGAGATATTTTGGACGTTAACTGGAATATTGAGAAAATAATTTTCAATATTAGTGGTAGAAAGAAGTAACGAGATGTTACGTTATAAATAAAGTAGTTAATATAACGCTGACAACTCAACACACAGAGAGACAAGAGCACAAGTTCTATATTAATATCAATTAATACTTTAATGCCAGCATTTTTTAACACAGATTTATGTCTTCCTCAAAGCTGAGTTGAGAAAAAATTGAAAATCCTGTTCTATGCCAGGAAACATAATAGAACGCATGTTCAACAGAGAGCCTATGTTCTCTCTTTGTTCAATTTCCATGATATTTTAGGGCCACAACAATTTTTGCAATTTATAATTACAAATCCTTATTTTTTCTTGAAAAGCAAGCATCTGAATATATTTACTGCATTGGGAATAAAGATAATTACTAGGGCGGTTGTTTAGGTATCTGAAATTGCTTTCAATTCTATCCAGTTTTGGGTGCTTGGGATCGGTGGAGTATCAAATGATGGAAAATGAACAATGAATCGTTTAAGTTCAAATGACCCTTTTTTATACCCAGAATATTATGCCCGCGACTAATTTTAGTAATGCTCTGTTTCGAATAATACGCGATTTCGAGTATCAGATTCTAGAACCGGCTATCTGGGTAACCCGACACTGCTTGAAATTTGCTTCAAATTTATAGCAACTATTTTATCCTTAAATTCTCCAATTTTGAATTGATATTAATAATTTATTTCAATATTTTGTCTTAGTATGACGTTTCTGGACATGTTCAAGACCACTGTCTGACGAAGGGAGAAGAGAGATCTTCCAAAACGCCACACTAAAGTAAAATATTAAAACAACAGAGTCCGAATTCTAAAAGATACCTTT
>RXPK01000183.1:1306860-1527839 GCA_004143645.1 Protaetia brevitarsis
GCTCAAAGAGACAAACTTCTAGCATTGCTGGCAGACCCCCTCTTACAATTAGACGTAAGACAACAATGTGGTTTCGCGTGACGGTTTGCCATCACGTTTTTGGACAACCGGGATATTAGGTCGCATTTACGTTATTGGTGTTTGAAATATGTTCAGTGTTTTGGGCGCATAAGCCAGATCTTACTCCTTTGATTTTTGCTTGTGAGTTACATAAGGTAAATTTATAATACATGTCACAAAGCGCTAGAACTTGTCAGGAATAATGTATGTCGACGATTACATTTTTCATTATATCAATTATCTGAATGCGGAAAACTAGATTAAACAATGCCATATTTTTGAGCACTTATTGTTACTATGAATACGATCACCCACTAAATCTGATAAGCCTCAAAGATTATTAATTTTGTGTTTTATTTCATACGGATGTATGTACATTAAGCTTTAAATCTTTAGCAAACTTTTGCACATGGAAGCAAATTTTGGCAAAAATGGATTTCATTTGAGATTTCAACTTTCCTCCATTCTCAGCAGTAAGGAGTGGCGATTGAGAATATATGGAATGGACCCCTTCAGGTAATAATTATTTTTTGATCCATGCGTAATTTCAAGTATAAAAAAAACTATCCGCTATTTTATTCGTGTGAAGCTGTAATTCTTGTTTAGTTTTGAAATCAATATATTACCAGCAATAATACACATATATTGAGGCCTCCACTATAGTCATTTGTATGTAATGCAGACATTGTATGAATTGTCTTGACATCGTAATATCGATCCTTATTAATTTCGATGATTATCCGCCGATATTTAAAAATTACGACATTTTTGTTTACCTTATGCTGTTACTTGTCAAAAACGTTGCGTGTTTGACTATGTGTAGATAGCTTGAGTGGCCCCGGATGTTTCACACGATCTTTCGGATCTGTGTGATCCTTCTTTCCCTAGCAATACGTGCTTATTTTCCGCTCTTATTAGGCTATTTGTTTGAGAAGGCTTCTTTGTGTGTCGCTAGCTGTGCGTTTTCTACGCCCATTTAATAGAAATTGTCTCCGCAGGCCGTCACTTGGCGCAGCAATCTAACTTGGTGTTCTCTCTTCTCTTGGCGAATCTGCAGTAGCATCATCCCAGACTTATGTTGTAATATATCTATTTAGTCTCAGTACCAGTTAGCAACCCACTATCATTTTAAGTTTCCTATTTTTATTTCAGCAGATCCTACTAATGTCTGCCCGATTTTTGCTAGCATCTCTGGACTGATTATGATAATAGATACATAGAGATATTTATTTCAAACAATATCAAACAAAGGCAGACAATAATGAAACATCGACAAATCTAAGCAGAAATAATGAATTAGTTACATTAAACTATAAATATTATTATTAACAAAATCGACAATTGAATAACAACTAAATTTTAAAAGATAAAATTTAAACTTCCTTTAATCCTTTAATTATTAATTTATTAAGGGTCATCCAAGTTTTAATAAGTTTTAATAGAAAAAACACCATCTAGCTCTACCAAATAGCTTGCAAGGTATTATAGATTATTAATATGCTGATATCATCAGCATACATTGTGATAACATCACTGACATTCATTGAAGATAGATCATTATATTAATAAAAAAAAAGGGTTGGTCCCAGTATAGATTCCTAGGCACCCAGTTAAATACTACGTCTATCGTAGTGCATACGATTTCTTTTTTGCAGTGCATTTTATCCACCACACTTTATTTATTTTAGTTCACAATTATTGTAATGACAAACAATCTAGAAAGAAAACATTTCCTTCTTATCTATTGTCAGAAAAAACCATTTTTTTTTTGCGCTGTTGTTGGATCGTTAAACGAAAAAATATTGACGAACATGTCTCCTATTTTAGGAATTCAATTTAAAAAAGAATCAACACGAAATTGATAAGACACACGCCGGTGGTCCCCACAAAGTAAGCATCTCATGGGAATTATACAAACAGCCTCATCTCACTTCTATCAGAATGAGAAATACTTTACTATATTTTACATATATATCTAATGTTTATATGCAAGCGAAAATATACATATTACACGTAAAATTTAGGAACAAGTTTATCACACGTAGTACTTATTACACGGTTAATATGCGTAACTAATATATACTCTAATGTTTACTCAAACGGATATTTACGCTTATTTGAGAAGCATTACAGTATGACTAATAGTACCATTGATACACGGCAGTATTGCAGTCATTGTGTTTTGAATATATTGCATACAAATTTTCACAGGTTATCATACCGTGCCTGAATTATTAATATAAAGATATTTATGACGATTTGCAGCTGTGCCATTAATATATTTGAAGAAAGATTTAGTTCAAGTGAGCAAATAGACGCCACTTCTTATTAGATAGCGTTAACTACCAGATTAATATAAACTCAGTTTTAAATATAAGTTAAATTTAAATTTGATTGTTTTTTTAAGTAGTTCTTTACTTGTTTAGGTATATGTCAACTAAAATTCATACTTGCATTGAAACATATCCATGGTATATGTACACATATACTTATGGTGAGTAATTTGCAGTTGCAATGGCGAAACATTGCCAAAAGCTTTAAATAATTCTTTTTATTTTCTTTCAAGCACTGCTTACGCATACATATGCTATGTTGTACATATAAACAA
The DNA here is from genome assembly GCA_004143645.1 of Protaetia brevitarsis. Lineage (NCBI taxonomy): Eukaryota > Metazoa > Arthropoda > Insecta > Coleoptera > Scarabaeidae > Protaetia > Protaetia brevitarsis. Next base: position 1,309,529 of record RXPK01000183.1, read on the forward strand.
TATACAAACAGCGAAGTAGTATATGAGCAGGCTAGACAAAGTGCAATAAATATTTTTGTGGTCTTTTTTAGTTTACATAATTAAGTGTATGTAATGTTTAACCAACAAGAATGTTTTTTTTTTAAACGTAACAAATCTTTATTGCGAGCTCTATTTGCACTTTTCAAGTTTGGCTATTCTTTTTCGGTCTTATAGTACGTAAGAACTCTATATAACAACACAAAGTTTTAACAACAATTTAAAATTTTGCTTTTTGCTTAGTATAAAATTTAACTGATTATTATTTTATTCCAGTATGTGTAGCGTAACACAATTAGAAGGGATACGTTTTGTGTATAATTATTAAAATACAGATAAAAAAAACATACTTTGCTTATCCAAACATGCATGGCGCTGAGGCCCCAGTGGACCTTGACCTATTTTTAATAGATATTTGAAATGTGAAGGTAAATAATGCTCATACGATAACTAATCTTTTGTTTTGAATTGTTTGTCTGAGCCGAGTCTGCAATATTTTTGGGATAATCACCTGTTGAAAAATAACTTTAAGCATAATGGAATAGAAAAATACAAGAGATCATTTTTTTTATCTTAAATTTTTGGCAGGAAAATAACGTGGCTAAGTTGATAATTAATAATAATAATAATTCTATTGTTGTCCAAAGATTTGCCAGTTATAGGACGACAATATTTAGAAAGTACATGATGTATGTGATATAATTTAAAAAATCACATAAAAATTTTAATTCAAAGCATCAAGTTGTTTCACAATCGTAAAGCAGGGCGATTAATTTCAAGGAAAGTACAGATGGTAGAATAATTTACATTTCAGAAAAAATCGTCTGTCAATAAGAATAAACACCATCAAGCAAAACTATAAATCATTTAATTTAATAAAAACTACGTCTGTCAAACTATTGACATCTATCGGCAAAACCAAAAACTTTTAACTAACTAAAAAATGTGAAAGACCCAACGTTTTTTACATTAAATGTCAAAATAAGTTGATGCCGAGAAGTCTCTTGAAGTTGGGAAGATTCAACGCCTACGGAGCGGTTTTACGCATGTTTGACGATTGACAAATGCCGGTAATATTCGAAGTAAATACGAAGATTTTTGGAAATCTATGGGCCCTGAAAAAAAGAAGTTGGTTTTAGAAAAAAAAACGGGCCTATTTTTGAAATTACTTCTAGAAAAATTAAATGTGCACGCGAAATAAAAAGATTTCACACAAAAAAACTGACCAGAGATTAAAACAAAAAAAAAAATTCCAACTAAAATAATCTTATAACAATTAAAGTGAACATTTAAAAAACAAGAATAACTTACCCAGGATATTGAGGCGAAAATCCAAGTTTAAAACATTCTAGAAGAATGAAAATCATCCAGCCCGACATTTTTCAAGTCCTGGAAGGCAGAGAGAAGCTGGAGGCATCACCATCACTTAAAAGTGACCAGAAGACAGGATATTCTGAAGAGTCCATCGTCAACTAGAAGGCAGATCACGGAATAAACAAGCCTGTACGATTCGTTTTATGACACACGTGTTAAAAAGAGCTCAGAATTCATACCTAAAACGATATGAAACAGTTAAAGAACCAAATATAATGATCAGATCCATTTCAATCTATGTAAAAAAGTACTAAATTGAATCTGTATTACTTTGTTAGTTATCCGTTAATGCATTTAGAAATTCTATTTATCATTAATCTTAAAAAGAAACGAGATTGCACGAACATTTTAAAAATCTGAATCATTATTTGTATTTTTGTTAAAAGTTGCAGAATCTAATTAGTCATTGTTAACAATTTTAAAACAGTTTAGAACTGAGTTTAAAGTTATGTGTAACTGGAATTTTGTAAAAAAAGTTAAAATATCTGTTAATATCCAGTTTCCATTTAAAACTTGTATTTGATAATCCACATTTATTTGATTTACAATATACGAATTAAAATTTACCCGAGAAACAGTGTTTTCCTTGATAATCGGCTATTTCTCTACACCACACTTTTATGTTAATCATCATTTGATTTGGCGGCAAATATTTACCTCGTCCAAGCAGATAAACAGGAATTTGTACAGTTTACACATTGGCCACACTGTCGAGAAGTCACAATTTGAAGGGCGCCAAATAAGTTACAACTTGAACTACAGTCGAAGCGTAATATGACCCTGAGATTAAAAATTTATTGACGATTGTAATCAATCAGTTTATTTTGTCATATTATTCCATACAATACATACATACAAAAAAAGAGTAAATTTAATTAATCAATTAATATTATAAATCACTAATGTTATCATAAAAAAAAATATCATTATAGTGCAGATCTGCGGAGCGGCACATTGTGACCAGTGGCGAGGCTTGTAGCAAATCCGTCCTCGAAAAGGGTAAAGCAAAGAAAGAAGTGGAGTCTAAGAATGCGAAAAATCTAAAGAGGCAAGAAAAAAGAGTTATCGATGACTTATTGAACCAACTTTCATATAAAACGTGCGACATCGGATTCACAGCGATAAGTTAAAGAATGCATTGAATGTTTCTCTACAAAGACGTGTAACCAATTCCAGACTACGGATAAACTCAATCCTCCCTAAATGACAGGTACTTGAGAAAACGGTGTTGAACTTTTTCAAGTGATGATTGACGATATATATAGTAGGGAGACCACACTTGACTTACCAACTTGCTTACAACGAAACTTAAAGTATAATAATTTCGATAATTGAGTATTTTGGGAAGATTTATAGAACCGAATGAGAAATTCCAGTGTTTTAGATGCTAACAAGCAAAGGTTAGTGATGCGTGGGGCGAAACTGATTGAATGGTCAAACAGTACACTGAGATCTTGCACTGCTGACGACCTTACAATAGTCGTTAAAGAGCGGTTTCTAAAAGTTTTGGTGGACCGATTATCAGTCAATGCTCAGAAAACACAAGTTATCACGTTCACGAGAAAAAGAACGCTAGAAGGCGTACAACCGCTGGTGATAGGAAATGAAAGGATTCTATACGCCAAAGAGGCGAAATACCTTGGGGTATGTTTGATCTATGGCTTACATGGAACCCACGTATTCAGAATACAATCAACAAAGCCACCATCGCCCGAGATATGTGCAGGAGGTTATGTGGAAGGAATTGAGGACTTGGCCCCAAGATGACTCTGTGGTTATACACATGGGTAATTAGACCCATGACAGCATACGGAGCAATAGTATGGTGACCGTGAGGGAAATGTTGCGGCGGAGGAGTTGGCCAGGCGTGACTCGCCTAGGTCATTCCTTGGAGCTGGCCTTTCTTTTAGCACTACCAAATCGCAAATTAAAAATCCATCAAAGAAGGATATATAATCAGTCGTGAGAGTGGTGGTTAAAAATCACCGGAGAGAGACTGGTAAAGAGTTTTCTAAAAGAACAGAGGCCTGATTTTACTTAAATCTACTGAATAAAGGATAGGAAAGCTGTCAGCAGGTAGATTAAACAGGCATCTGTACAACATGGGCCTGGTAGATGGCAGATTCTGCCAAGAGGAGGAAGAACCACTAGTTTATGTACTGTGCTAATATAGCGGCCTGGCGTTGACAAGGTTTCTAGTAATGGACAATCCCACAGCTAGCAGCTACACAAAGATGATAGGCCTAATTAAGAGGGCAAAATTACAAAGCGTCTTCTAGGAAAAAGGGGATTACAATAGATCTGAAAAAGTCGCGGTGAAATAGGTCCATAACCCACCCCTCTAATCTAAGATCTTGCGCGTCCATAACACTTTCTAATACAACATTGTTCAATAAGTAAGCGGAAGGAGTTGGATTAATATTTCGAGTGTACGAGACAATCCAGCATTTATTAATTATTTAACTTCAAATTGTGTTTAGTACACCAGTCAGCCATATAATCCATATTGCTTTGTAAACTTAAAACGTCAGCTAAGTTAGCAATAGAAGTATAAATTTTGATGTCGTCAGCTTAAGTAAGAACTGGACAAGAGAAACCCTGTGATAAATCGTTGATATACAAGACAAAAAGCAGTGGTCCTACATTAGAGCCCTGCGAAACACTTGAAAACGAAAAGAATTCATAAGATCTGAAACCATTTACATACTTAGATCTATTACTCAAATAGGATATAATTAATTGTAGCAGAGAAGCATTAAGGCTAAAGCAGCATAATATCTCAAGTAAAATGTCGTGGTTTATGCTATCAAAAGTAACTACACTAAAATGCATATGCACCACGTCAGCCTGGTCCTATGTCTGTCCAGCTCCTTACAAATGAACTGCAACATACTGACCAAACAATTATCACCTCTCAAATATTGCCTTCAAAATGAAAATTAGCAACTTTTCAACCTTAAAATTCCTCCACCTACGTACCAGCTTTTGCTAAAATAACTAGTTCTATCTTCGTCACCATGCTATTCTATTTTAACGCCACCATAAAATAGAATAAATTTAACTTCCTTACGCAATCTGTTCCGCAGATATAATAAATATATCTTACCTATAGACATCCTTGAATTTCTTTTTATTAACGCAGAGTTAGTATCACTTCGATAAGTAATTGTTATTTGTTTGCACTTCTTCTCTTTAAGGTTGTACGCATTTGTTGCCGTTATATTGAAGGAAAGACGCATTAGGATTTCGATTCTACAAAAATAAAATGAAAAAAAAAAATACATCAATTCGCACATCGCCTCTAAAATAAAATCCTTCTCAAATAAATTTAGACAAGCACCTCTAACAGTTTTAGTACATAAAACGGACGAACGGACTTTAAAATAATAGTACTTTTAGCGTATTTCGTGTTCTACAAAGGGTACGTTAAGGTTTACGCAATATGTATAAAAATAATAGTGCGTTTAACAGATTTGGAAGATTTTCAGTGACCATGACGGCGTTTATAACCAATAATTTGTTGGAAAAAAAACCCGAACGGCTCTTCACGTTGTGCGACGTCTGTTGTCAGATTTGTGGATTCAGGCGGGTTATTTTTTGAAACAACTCGAAAAACGTATCGCGGGTGACATTATAATAAACATGAGGTCTCAACGCAAGATAGTGTTGCCGATATGTCTAGTATTATTATTGTTCGACGTAGAAAGTTTATTTTAAGAGGATAAATATGCATAATGTTTGTAAAGGGCATTAGCCAGTTAACATTTCCCAGATAACACGGAATTTGCTAGTCCAATGGGTAAAGGAGATATACAGGTCTCCCATGACGTGACTGCCAAGTTTAAGAACTGTTGGAAAAGCAATTTTAAGACAAAAATGTCAAATGAATATATGCCCAAAATTTAAACTGAGTATAAGCACTTAGTTTTAGACAACCCCTATACAGGGTGATTCTCATATTATGCGACAAACTTTAAGCGCCGATTCCTGGGGTTTTTTTGATCATAAAAGTTCATAAGAACATATGTCCAAAATCGCTTAGTTCTAAAGATTGTACAATGTTTAAATATATTTAACATACTTAATGTTTTTATTATAAATTAACAAAATAAATAGTAAAACAAAATTAACTTATATATTATTTTGAAATGACCGCCCCAACTGCAATACAAGCTCCTATCCTCCGTCTTATGACTGCGAGTCCGTTCTAAAATACCAGGGTATTTCGAATTGTTTGAAAAGCTGTGATAAAACGATTTCTCAGTTCATCAATATTTTCAATGGATTCGTCTATAAACTAATAATTAAGTGACCCCAAGATAAAAGTCTAAAGAAATTAAGTCTGGAGAACAAGAAGCACGTTGTGACATCCCCGTCCTATCTACCGATCTGGATACGTATTGTCCAAAAACTCGCGAGCAACTAACTAAAATGCGCTGGAGCACCGTCATGCATAAAAAACATTTGTATCTAATTGCAACGGAACTTCTTCCAGCAGTAATGTAGTTCCTCTTCAAGAAAATTGCGTATATCTCGCCATTTAACCGCTCGGTAAAAAAGTGGACCTATCAAGTGATCTCCAACAATTCCGGCCCACACATTGACAGAGAATTGATGTTGATGACGGGATTCACTAGTTCTGCGGATTTCTTCGGCCCATATGTGATTATTATGAAAATTAATAATCCGCGCTTCTAGAGAAGTAGCCTCGTCGAGTGAAGAATATTTTAGCCAAATAGTCAGAATTTTGTGCGATTTTGTGTTGCATCCATTGACAAAAAGCCACTCTTTGTGGAAAAAGTGCCTGCACCCGTTGAATGGATACAACAGTTGATCTTTTATTATTCTCGAAACCTGTGGCCTGACTAAGTTTAAAGCAAACGCAATTTTTCTGTGCTTGTAGGATGTTCCTCAATTTGCATTAGTAGCATTTCTTTCAACTTGTGGGTTCTCACTGTAGATGGCGCCCGTTATCAGCGACCGTTTTTTAAAATTTCCGTCTTCACTAAGACGTTGTGAAGACGCCGTAAATATTTGAGTGATTCGGATGATACGTTCGGGTATCGTTCTTCATGAAAGACGTCTAGCAGCATGCGAATTTCCATTGGCAAGACCCTAAACGAAATGCATATCACACATCCTGCCCCATAAAAAATAATCCAGGGTATTTAAATCTGGTGATCTGGCAGGCCAACCAACTGCTGCACCTTTCATCCAGCGGTTCTTAATTATTGATTAAGAAAGTCTGCTACTTGTCTACCAAAATGGGGAGGGTGCCCATCGCGTGTGTCCACAAATTTGTCGTCTTGCATAAGAGGGTAAACGACTGATTCCATAATGTGGCAAGCGTTTTTCCAAAAAACGTAAATTAATTGGCGGACGTTCTTCGATGTAAATGGACCTAAATGAACAGTCCATGAATAATCTCCAACGCCAAACATCACCGGAAAATCCTATCTTGAAAATGGATTCCGTAGTTCCTGGATTTTCAAGTGCCCACAAGTAAATTTCTGCTATTATTGTTGTGTTTTGGCGTGAAGAAGGTTCATCACTAAACAAGATTTTCCGACAAGCCTTGATTCCCACTAATCAGCGACTAAATTTCAGTCTTGCTACAGTCGGCTAGGTTTTAAAGCTTTTACAATGTAGATATGGTACGGTACAAACCGAAAATTGTGTAAAGTTTCCATACTCTCATGCGGCCTACATTAAGTCTGTTAGCTATTCTTCGGACACTAGTAGAAGGTTCACCGTTAATCATATTAAGTATTGCTCCCTCTTGAGCAATTTGTTGTTGCACGGGGTGTTCCGAAGTAACAGCAGGAGACTTGCTTGTTTCTCTTAAACAGCGATGGACGTTGCTAAAAACGGTTCTACAAGGCACTTTACAAGTGGGAAATCGTCGACGATATTCATGAACAGCCACCCATCCGTTTCCATTACACAGTTCATAAACAAAGTGAATGTCTACGTATTCTTCATTCGAAAAAACTAACATGGTTATAGTTTTCTTTAACAAATGTAACATCAACGAACGTTACGAATTATTTCGTAACGTATGAAACATGACAAGAAGCTTAAATTTCTGTGAAGTAAAGTAGTTTGATATCGTGGTGGTAAGAGGTAATACATATTTCTCAAGTTGTAACCATAATCCCGAAGACTCAAACAAATTCCTTTTTATACTGATGTACGAAGTTGACAACTTGGAGAACGTAAGTATCACAAGAGGTTAATTTTTTTGTAGACTGACATATATCTTTGCAAGATTAATACCATGATAGGTTAAATATAACTCTCAAAATTCCTTTCTGTAATAAAAATATTCGATAGTTGAAAATGCCACAACCTCAATGAATAACACCGAAGGTCATCCTGGACTAAAAATTAGAATAGCAATATACTTAAAGCATTTCTAAGCCACAAGATATTCTGATGTTATCGAGAATGAAATAGCCAGCAGCTAATTTTCCATAGAGATTATCAATCTGAGAGCTTTAATGAGGTCCTCTTCAATGGCTACGATTAGCAGTTTAGAATTCTGAACAAATGAATAGAACGAGTTCATCAAGTGTTACAACAAGAGAGGATATCAGAGCCAAGAGCTACTAAGGGAACGGCTTCAAACGGTGATAAGTCTAATCAGAGAGCGTTTTCTCTAATAATAATAACAATAATAATACCTTTATTTCAACAATTAGGGGATTAAATATAATACAAATACAAATGCAACGCAACCACCTATCCCCCAAAAATGCAGAAACATACGTCAAAAGACAAACTAAATATAAAAAACTAGACAGGCATAGTGTGCCAACTAGACAATATTAACTAAAATAGATTATTGTAGTTTGTGATTAAGAAAATCATCCACCGAATAAGGTTCTAAATTACAAATAAGATTATGAACTTTTTTTTTGAAGGATGCCAATATTGTGGAATCTTGTGGAAGTGCATTAAAAAATTTGATACAATTATAGGCTACACCTTTCTCTTTTTTTGCTAATCTGTGTGATGTATATAGTAATTAGTTCAGAAATTCTTGTTTCGTATTCATGTCTTTTTTCGTCCTTTTCAAAAAGTTGTTTGTTTTTAAAAATAAAAATTAAACCCTCCACTATATATATTCCGTACACTGTTAATAGGTTTTTGTTTTTGAATATTGTCCGACAAGATTCATTGAAGGGAAGTCCGAAAATTGTTCGAACCGCTCTTTTTTGAAGAACAAAAATCTTCTGCATATGGGGAGAGGAGTCTCATATTGGAATACCGTACTTTACAGCCGATATCACGTAGGCATGATATATCATTATCAGAGTTTACCGATTTGTCACTGATCTTAATATTCTTAGCGCGTAGCATGCATTCCTAAGCCTCCGACAAAGGTTATCAATATGGTTATTCCATCCCATTTTGTCATCAATAGTGATACTCAGAACTTTGCAATATCTATACAGTGGAATATTATCTAAAGAAAGTGATATTTCAATAGTATCGTTTAATTTGTAAAGGATAGCTTGGGTTTTACTTGTATTTACTATCAGTTCATTATTTTTAAACCACTGCAAGGACTTACTTGTTACAGTAAGAACCTGATTCTTGAAGATTATAATATCAGTGCCCCAGAAACAATAAATCCGTATCATCTGCAAAATTCACTATTTCATTGTCGGCAACAACATTTAACATGATATTCATTTATGAATATTAGGAACAATAAAGGTCCTAAGACACTTCCTTTGGTTACACCGTATAACAGTTTCATGTCCACTCCGAGTAGACATTCCCTTGAGGGGAATTTAATTTTTACTCTTTGGCGTCTACCACCAATACGACTCAAACCACTGATAAGAAACACCTATACCGTACTTATATTAATTTATCCAAAAGTAATCTTGTGCGACATTGAGTCGATGCTTTTTTTCAAGTTTAGAAGTAACCCCGGCAGTTAATAATTGTGTTTCAAACGCATCCAGTATAAGTGACGCTCACATATTCATACAAATCGGTAATCGTAGATTTGTCGGCGAGAAAACCTGCTGATGACAATTAAATACTCTGTTTTTTAAAAAGGGTAAAGTTGTTGTAACATCATTTCGTAAATTTTCGAAATGACGATAGAGACATATTGGCCTATAATTTTTATTAACTGACACTCTCTTGAATGAAGGGTTTAACGATGCATATCAATGCTTTTGGAAAGTTCGCGAACAGATTGATTCGTTTTTGATGTTACACAAAGGCTCGCATATTATATCATAACAGCTTTCAATAATGTTTAGAGGGATTTCGTCGATTTCAAGACTATGTTTATTGTTTAATTGTAGAATGCATTTCTCAATCTACGCTACCACTGGTTTAAAATAAAAGTTCTGTGAATGACTATTTAGAGACACGTGACATTCTGTTTGAAGAAGGAGCATACATTGAAAAAAATTATTAAAGAATGCTAAACTTTAAGATTTTTTTGAACTAATACACTTTTTCTTATTCCTACCATTTTTCATTATTTTTTTTTATGTGTTTCTATGAGTAAGTTATTATACATTGTTTAAATGTTTCAAGTAAGTTTTTGCATTCTGGAATCTATTACGAGTTTCGGCGAAAACGCGATCTATTTTAAGTGCATAATTCAGGTGTATTAATATTGAGTTATTTGACTTGTTTATTTTGTTCTCAGAGGAACGGCATTAAAATACAATTTAAAATATTAAGATCACACTAATAAAGGAATCACAATAGTTTAGCGGTCAGTTGAAAATAGGTGCTCAATCCCAATTTACTCAATGACGATGATAAACGCCAAATGAACAATAAAAAATGATGAAATCCCATAACGCAACTGGTTTTCTTCCAAATTAATCGTTTTTGCCGCATCATTCTTGAAAGATTCCCATTCACGACTTATTCACATAATGCCAATATTTCCGGAATTTTAACTCTATTTATAAGCAGCAACTCCCATCGCTAGTGAATTATATCAATAAAAATAAATCCATTCATCGATACACATGGGTTTATACATACGGCCGCAAGAGGAAAAGTCAATTTGCGCGTAAAATTCCGGTCACGCGACCTATCTTCTCACCGGACGGCGCCCACCTTTCCGCCATTTGAGGTTAGGATAGGCATGTTTCGGCGAAGCATTTTTTTTTTTTGCAACACATGCCGTACATTATTGGCGATCCGCCAGCGCTATTAGTCATTAGGCAATGCAAAAATAATAAACAGTTTTTTTTCGCCGCTCTCTGAGTGAGCTCTACGGCGCACGTGACCTTGAACGCGGACAATTCTATTTATTATTCGCAAAGGTGCAGAATATTCGGAGCTCGCGGAGTTGCGGTGCGGTCGGGTGAGCAGACGCGTGGGCTGTTTGCCGTTTTTTCTTTTTTCGCGAACGATGGCCCGTTTGAAGCGTTCGCCGGTACTACAGCTGGATTTTCGTTTTTTTACCCTCGAAATCTATTTGTATTTACATAGCCGGATGATTACACGGATCGTAAGCTTTTAATGTTTAATTTTGGAAAATGTGTTGATAGGTTTTTGCCAAATTAGGAACATCGATGATGCGGTAATTAATTTTCGGAAACGAGGATATAAATAATATTTTATAGACCTTCAGCGTTTGGATTTTCTTACTGGGAATTTCGATTAAAAATAATACGAATTAATGTTCGTAGTTTCCATATTTTCATTTTCTTTTTGGTCTTGACTTATAATACATTGCCGAAGCTTTGATCTTCTATTATAGGATTATTCTCTCACCTTGCGACCTTGAACACCGAGAGAAAAAAAGTGTTGTATTAACTAATAAAATAGTGTATTGAACACTTACTTCTTTTTCAAATATGAGCAATGATATTTTAGTGTTAATGCAATACGTGAAAAAAAAAGTTAAATTGCGTTAGTTAACTAGAATAATAAAAAATGTTATAAGAAATAGACTACGCGTGATTCTCCTCTGAGAACATCAAACGTTAATTATATCATGTAAACAATTTCTTTCTGCTAATTCAATAATACAACATTATCCACACAGCTTACTGTTGTAGACACACGAAGTAAAAATTTGTCTCTATAATTTTATAATAACAAATTATAATAGTTTTCATTTAACCTACACTGTAGTATTCATCGAATAACTATTTGCATGCAAATGCAACCACTTTGAGGTCATCATATACGTAAAGAATTCTTGCTAGTGGAACCATTTGTCGATTTTAGCTTAAAATCACGTTACGATCGGGCGACAGTTTTTAATTTCATCGATATGGATCCATCGATTGACTGTAATCATATTAATGTAGTAAACAGACAATAACTGTAATCGATGGATCCTAATCAATTGAAATTAAAAAATCCGCCCGCACATTCAGCAATTAGTCCATTGATAGCAACGCATCGCCTAATAATTGCCTAATTAGGAAGAATATAGTAAGGTAATAGAAGAAAAATATTTACGGCATATATACCAAACTTATATTAGCTTAATAAACATAACTAATATTTATAAAGGTATTTATTCAACATTTGAAGGAAAGTACACATTGAACGATTTCCATAATAAAACAGTCATAAACAATATTTAAAACAAAATTCGTTATCAGCATTTACCGATTCGTTACCCACCAAATAATCATTATTTTCAACGAATTGTTTTATCTATAAATCGATTTACTTAAAACAATCTAGAGGCAAAATGATTTTTACGATTACATTTATCACATATTTTACCAATAAGCGGGCACTGTTTTTGCGCATGCGTAAAATTACACCGTATACACCGACCTGTTCTAAAAATTGTTCGAATCGTTACAAACGATCTTATTTGAATTTGCCGACACCTCTTTTCCAATGATCTTTCATCCTTGTGCGGCCTTCGGTGAAACGTGAGTCTTCTGTCTTGCTCCTGCATCCGGATGTCGATCGATGTGTTTTACAGCGTAATTTTCAATATTATTAAAATTTAGCGGTAGAAATAATTCTCAATCTTCTTTTGAATTGCCTTACAACTTTTTGCAATACGGTCGCCTCCATTTTCATCTTCTCGGTTGAGATATATTCTCCATTTTGTTTTGTTCCTTTCTGACACTTTTTTTTATAATTTGTTGCGATAGTAAATATTTAAAGATCACCTTTTTCAAATGTCAAATCGACAATTTTTGGGATTAAACCAACAAGATACAATATTGGCTACGCCTGAACACTATAATCTTGTTAAATTACACTCTGGAACGTGTTGCAACAATATAAGTATGTTTGTTCTCAATAGGTGCAATAGTGATTCACTAAATGCAACATGGTTAAATCAATGCTCAAATTCGTGAACTACGAAAATTGTTAAAATAACCATTTTATTTCTCTCAGTGAAAAGCCTTTGATTGTGTAGAGCATGGAATTCTGCTGATACGCTGAATAAAGCTTAGATAGCTCATGGCTATCAGAGGACCCGCACTAATAGTATTAAATCTTACCTTCAGAATAGATAAAAGGTGGTGTGTTGGAATAGCTCCGGGTCTGACAGAGTGCCTGTACCCCTGGAATCCATACTTGAATCGTTGTTGTTAATGTTGTATGTGAATGATATGCCCTGCAACATCTCGGCAGCTAGAGTGATTATGTACGCCAGTGACACATTAAGCAATCAAGCTGGAGGTGGATGCCTGTAACGTTATTGTGGAGGTCAGGAAAGATTCAGAAGCAATAAATTAAATTAAGAGAGAGTAAACCAAACAACTGTTACTTACAACAAAAAAGAAAGTCTTTTTGGATTTGAAACTCTCCTGCAAGATGAGATGAGATTACCATATTGACAGCATGCGAAAGCAACTTGCTTCTACACCATTTAGCGTCCGCTGCTTGATGAGGATAGCAACATACGAAGCAGAATGAACCTCATACCTTGCACAATTTCAATCGCGTGCACTCTACGAAATTTTTGCGCCTGAAGCGCATCGACATCAACTGACATAGTGTTTCGCATGCAGAAGCAGGGAGTAAGGGTTCTGAGCGAAGTATCTGCAAGAACATCATAGGTATAGAGAGCTGTTTAAGAAATGTAAAATAACGACAAATACTGGCCAGTTTACGTTGCCTACATGTCCACTTTTTTCCTAAAAACGTAGAAAGAAACACTGGTAACTAGCAATGGCTGGTGCTTACGTTTTACAAGGGCCAATACAATGATCTAATTTCTTCGTATAAGTTCGTAACATGTCGTATTTCGGACGATAGCACTCTGCCGTGGATGGTAATGGATGCATCGTCAGCAAACTGACACACATCTTTAAGACCCTTTATGTTACATTGTAAATTGTTTACTTACATTATAAAAACAACAGGCTTAAAATTTATCGCTGAGGGACTCCTAATGTTAAAAATTTTTATTTCGACTACCTTGTGACATTATCTTGATTTATAGCTGACGTATGACTGCGATGATCGAGGTAAGGAGAGATCCAACTGTAACAATAGCCGCGCACTCCCAAATTGTATGACTTATCTAATAATAATAAATTATGCTGGACCAAGTCAAAGGCTTTCGTAAAGGTAAGAAAACAGACTTTACACTTATTGTCTATTAAATTATGGATGTTTTGCAGTATATTAAATAAAGCATCATTTATTGATCTGTTTTTAAGATATCCAAACTGAAACTCTGCAAAGAACGATCACTCATCCAGGACGTTATACAAACTCCTATACATGACTTTTTCAAAAACCTTCGAGAAGCAAGATAAGATTGAAACAGGTCGATAATTATTAATAAGATCTCTGCTACCTTTTTTATAAACTGGAATAATTTTGGTAGATTTAAGCATTGATGGAAAACGGCCCTGCTCAAAAGACTAAGTAAGTTAAAGGATAAGTAATAAACGGCGCAACATGGCGTAGAATACTACAAGGTACTTAATCTAAGCCTGCCGACGTCTTTTTAGATACTTCAAAGATAATATTATATATTTCAGATTCATCGGCAGGGTAAAGAAACATTGTTTCCTCATAAATAGTGTGTGTCTCATCCATTCATTCATTCATTAAGTAAAGGACCTATAGTCTAGGCACTTGAGCTAGGTGCTCATTGTACCGGCCCTATTAAATCTCTTGCTTCCACTCTTGCAGCTTGGTGTTCTCTATAAAACCAAGTATCTTGCCCAGTGGAAATTTGAGAACCTTCGAAGGTTCCAATAGACCCTTCCCGAAATATTTCGGCCTGGGTACTTTCAATTCCTCATATGTGCAGATTACATGTGAACTCGTTTCCTTCTGTAGTTCGCATCTTCTGCACCACGGTTCGCTTACTCGACCTGTGTTGTATAAATGCTTTTTCAGGGGACAGGGTCCAGTTACCAGCCCAGTAATGGTTTTAGCTTCTTTCTTGCTACGTCTGAGTAGGTTATAAGAGAATCTAGTGTCCGCAGCCCCTATTAGTGCTTTGGAGCATTAAGTTGACCTTGAGTCGACCTCCATTTCTTTGTATTTTTCACATCTAACCAGGTCTAGATCTCCCTTCTTGTGGAATCCTTAGTAATCTCACATACAGGCTCTTGACCCATGAAGTGTCTTTTAAGCCCTCCTTGGCTAGTTCGTCGGCTATTACATTGCCCTTTATATCCTCATATCCCGGCATCCAAATCAGAGACACCGTGTAGTCTCGTGCCAGTGCATTGAGGGATTGTTTGCAGTCTCTAACTAGTTTCGACCTACTTACAGGGTTCGAGACTGCCTTGATAGCAGCCTGGCTATCAGTTATTATATTTATTTTCCTCCTCATGTAGTTTCCCTAGCAATCATTTCTGCATAGGCTGCAAGGGCGAATACCTCTGCCTGGAAGACTGTTGTAGGCTTCCCCAGGCTTAGGGATATCCTTTGATTAGGGCTGTGCCCACAATTACCGGCTTCTATGCCCTGGCTGGATTTGGATCCGTCCGTGAACCAGTTATCAAGAGCAGTGATCTCACTACGTACCTGGTCTCTGGTCGGTATGGAGATTTTCACCTTTTCAGTGAAAATAATATCGGGTGCCATACTGTCCGTGGGCATTTGCAGCAATGGCCCGTCCAGCATCGTACCCGTGGTATCAGTGTGCCCTCCGACCCTAAAATTGGAATACCACAAGTTATTGGCTTTCAGTCTGAGGATGGCATTCATAGCCTCTGCTTTCAGATAAAGCTTCAGCCAGGGGAGGCGTAGTATTAGTCTGGTGAAACTAGTAGCTAAAAAGCTCTGCTATATTAACAGGATCATCAATCGATAGTTTTAATGCCCAATTTATAGTTCGATTTGTTATTATTTACAGTATGGTTCACAATATTCCAGACACAACGGTTTTTGTTAAAATTTTCGAGTATTAAATTTTTGTTATACTTTATTTTAGTTTCTTTTATTAATGCAGAGTACTGTTTTTTGAATACACTGTAATCACTCGTTGCACACAAACTGCATTTTACTAGTCTATTTAAAAGTTTCAGATTTTCAGACGCAAATACAATCTCGGGAGTAACCCAGTCCCTTCAAGTGTTTACAGACGATCAGATTTATAACACAATAAGACATTATAAACACTATTGGCCTCAAATGGAGTGCCCAGAGGTCTGGGATGCATTCCACTACTGCTGTAGGAATAGCCTTCATTGCGCCTGTTATTCCTAAACACGCTAGCCTTCGTATCTTGATAAATTCAGTTATAGCAGTTTACCGATGCAGCTTTGTGCCCCATATAAATGATCATGGGTCTGACCACCGTGATGTATATTCAGTCCATCGTATTTAATCTTAAACCCTATGTTTTTCCGTGTACCCTTCTGGTCAATAAGTGCTGTTTCTGTTCTGGTGTTAATTGCTCTAACCAAAATCCTACATAGCTATCACTGTAATTTGTATAGGCTTGTAGCTCCAATGCGTTTAGAATAACATAGAGAGCATTTTTATTTTTACTATAATAAAATTTAAAGTTTTAAAGTGTGTTTTTTTTTTAGATATTATGACTTACTCCATTATTTTATAACTGCGGATTGAGGTTTATACCTGAATATGGCATGTGGGCCGAAAGATGTTGTGTAAGATTGTTTAAATATATTTATCAAGATTGGAACACGAAATTTAGTGTTATTTAACGTCATCTTTACTGTAATTTGCTTGAATTACAGTAATGACAACGACACGAATTCGATTTAGACTTTATAATTTCTATAAAACATTAAACAAATTTATGTTCCATTAGAAAACGGTTTTAAACATATGTAAACAGAATAGAAAGGCATTTTATATTTACAGCACATTGAATTCAAATACTTCTTCACCTTTGGGAATATATTACATAAATAAATTTCAGTTTTTAAAGCAACGGTGGCAGACGTAAAATTTGCCATTCCATAAAGTTTCCATTGACGCATAGCGCCTTTTTAATGGATATTAAGAGTTCTCTTTAGTTTGCGATTGAAAGCTGCTTTTGAACGTATGTGCTTACATATGTATAAATATTTAGCAATTTTGTAGTAATAATAATATACGAATCTGTAGAAATTGTCGATGTATCGATTAAAGTAAGTATATTTATTGCAAGGAGATAAATTTATGCATAACATGACCTTAATACTTCTTTTAATGTTGCGTAACTTTAATAAAAATAGAAATAAACAAATGAGCTGCGCCCACATATTATATAACGGAGGAAACTAGTATCTAATATGCATGCGTATAAATTTCCTACTTTGTTATTGTTTATAAAGTAGGATTTGTTTCGAGTAGCAAATTAGATATAATATTTCACAAAATTCATATTATAGTAATCTTGAGCAATTACGTACTCAAAAAAGAAATATGTACGTAATGTAATACATTATATTATCATTATTATGGGAAAAGTGTTGCCAAAATTAAACTAACGACATACGTACACAAATATAAAAACGTATTCGAAATAAGACCATGATCTGGGCCAACGTGAACTCGCTTACAATAGAAAATTTGGTCAGTATATTTCGCGATAACGTCCTAGTTATTTTTAGCCATAATTCGAGCGAAATCCGTTCAGAATTTTCTACGTTTACACGCTTGATAAATATTGAGTAAACGCGGCAGCTATTCATGTTTTACAATCACCTGTACGGATTATACGAACATTGATTGGACACTTTGACATTTTGATTACTGAGTGGGATTAAAATCGAAATATACCTAATGAAGACATATATTATTGATTATTGATGTGCTAAGATATGTTAAGCTTTTACGTAAGTGACTGCGAGCATGCACACGATTTATAAATTATCTGTATAGGTATAAATTAATGCGGTTTATATGTTTACAACTGTTAAGCTTAAAAGACAATTTTTTTCAGAAATTTGTGATCAATCGTAGTTAGAGTTTGTGAATTTTGCAATGCAAATAAGCATGCAGCTGACATGATGGAATTTTTATTTTGACCACCACATGAATCTGAATACCTACATAATTATGCGAGTGACTCTTGAATCCAAATTCCTTGTTAGGCATTTATAAATGCATGACACTATTTCATTTCGTCCCCTCTCACAAGAAGCCTGGGAGTCGTCACAATCACGCACTTTTAGATTATACGTCCATAATTGGCGCTTATAAAATGATTTCCAAACTTTCGTGGACTAGAGCTCATGTAGGTACAATCGGTAATGAATGCGGCAGATCAATTAGCGAAAGAGACGGTTTCTAGGAGAGATAGCTCCATTATTAGATTTGAGCTAATTTCGGCCAGTGTAGTTAAAAAAGCGTTTAGGGATAAATTTGATAATGATGGGCAGAGTAGGTGGGATAATACCTTAAATGGGGAGGTGGCCTAGGAAATTTATCGATAGCGTTACACGTTTTAGGGAAATGAGGGCTAATTTATCGTATCAGGCGGTAGAATTAATAACAGGTCACGGTAATTTTAAATCATATTTATGTAGAATTGGGATGGTTAATGACTCGCTTTGTGAGTTTGGTAGGGTAGATACAGCGGGGCATGTCTTATTTGAATGTCCACTCACTGATGAGTGGCGGTCACGTACGGAAGTTAGGGTATTAGCGAGGGCGTTAAATTGGCCACCACGCGAAACAGATATTAGAGATAATGTGTGAATTTTTTAGTAATGTTGCTAAAGAACTATATAGGTTTATGGCATGATATTTAGATAGTTAGTAAGGTAGCACGTGTCTATGGATGAATATTTTATGCTTTTTAGTGGTCGGTATTAGTGTTAAACTACAAATATTTAAAATATAGATCTTTAATTTAATTACTCTTGGTTAGAATAATTAGGATTAAGTTATTATTAACTGCTGTTGTTTTGTTTGTTTTTAGGTCATTACTGCTTTCCTGTTTCAACTTCCAATGTGTGAAAAAGGGAGCAACTGCGCGAGGATGGCAACGCTGTCGGAATTTGAGGAAACTCGGAGGCTACTTCTTCAGCACTCAAAAGGATAGTAATAATTTGCGGCTATAAGACCTGGAATTTCTCCCAGATCCACCCGAGTAAGGTTTTTGCCAGGGTTTTCCCTGACTCCTTGGCCATTGATTTTATATAAGAATATTACATGTAATCAATGCCCTTGGGGAATGTTGGCCCATTTAATAATAACTGATAGCTGACCGATTTACAGTAGACTCGCGATTATGTGAACTAATCACATTTTAAATATTGCTTCAGTAAATTTTGTCTGCACTTTTGGAAGTATATCCGTCGTCAGCTTGAATCTTAATTTTCATTTAGTGTCGTATATACAATATCTATTCTTACTATTACTACTTCAAAAACTTGTTGCTGATGTCAAACGTTTTACAAAAACATCCTTTGCACGTTTTATTTTATTTTCCGTTTACTATGGAATTGTAGTTTACTGTTTGCGTTCTTAATTTTTGTTTACTAGTGCCAGTTATAGACAGAATTCGCATATATTTCTTTTTTTGCACTTAAAGTGCTAATATGGTGAATTCTTTTATTAAAATTGTACATCTCCCAGATATTTCTAAAAACTTGAAATTTTTTTTGAGGAACATTTATTTCTGCACATTTTGAATTACTTCATTAACTTTACAGGTACCAGTTTATTAGTTTTATTTATGGATTCTTCTTAAATTTTCCTTTTTTTTAATATTGGACCTAGAATCGATGTTTTCTGATTGTTCTTCATCTTGTTGCTCAGTAGACACCACTTTATTTACAATACCTTTTAGTATTGCATTACCCATATGTGATTTTTTCATAATTGAAATCACCATAAAAATGAGATTCTTCTTCTGAAGGAACAAAATCCCTATCTAAGTCACTACGGTCAGATTCGAAGTATAATTTGCTATTTGCTTTAAACCATCACGCAAATGCACAATATCTCTTTTGCATCTAGAAAAGTACATTAAAGTTAAATACAAATATCCTGCAACTTCTAATCGTAAATCACCAATTAGTGTATTAGAAGCTAATTCATTATCTATTTTATTAGGGGTTGAACAACCTGATTCAGAAACATAATTTAATGCAGCAAAAAATGCCGGGATCGAAAGAATAGTAACAGTATTAAATAGTAATTTACGTTATAAAGTGAAAATATATAAATTATTAATTTTAATAGATAACGCAATATAGTAACTTATCCGCGCTACATTCGGAAGCTTTTTAAACTATAATTAATATTATCATTAATATTATTACATAAGAAAATGCAAAATGTACACTGGAAGTATATAGTCGGGAAACAATCTGTTTATATTTTGGCATTTATTTGTTTAAGTTGATTCATAAATTGTGCGTTTGAATACATTTATTTGTGTATAAGCGTAGTAGATGCTTTCTTACTACAAAGTTTATTTTCACACAATATTTTAAGCACAATAAATGTAGTAAATTGCACACAATACGATCCTTGTAACCATCCTAAACACAATTTGTGCACACTTAATGCACAATTTTTTCTCAGTGTATAAAGAATATTTAAGGACAAAATCTTCGAAAACTCAACATGCCAGTTAGTTACTTGTTGCAGAATTCCAACGATATATGAGGAGTGACGTTCCAAAACGCAGTTTCTGACCAAAGTTCGAGTTTTTAGGTAAAGATGGTGTTAGATGCTTTTAATGCATTGAAGGCACGGTTTCAAAACGCTATAATTCTTATAGCATTTCGTAGTGGAAATTGAAGCTACGTTTCAAAGCGCAGTATTGGGTTACATTTATTCGTTTCAAAACGCAGTTTTTGTTTTTGACAATGCGTCACATGCTTTGTGTGCCTGGTTATTTGTGAAATAGTAAAATAGTGTTATTGTTTCCTATTTACAATGAATGAGGGTGAGGTTGCCGTGAAGACTAGATCTGTAGGATCTAGAAAAAGAGCAAAAGTACTACATACAAAACAACGTGAAAAGCAGATAAGGTAATAGTGTATTATCTAGGTTATGTTCATGTAATGTTATAATGTTGCAAAAACTTTAGGCACTCTGATCATTTTCCCTAATTTGGAAACATTTGAAATGCTCTGTCAGCACGCAACAAAGACATTTAATCGTACAGCAATATGTCGAAACGCCATAATTCGGGCGAGGAGAAAACTTTATCAACAACCGAACCGAATTATTCAAAATGAAAAAATTGCAACCTTGCTACATGTAAAGCATCCAAAAGCAAGAAAAAATAACAAAGGTGTTCAAATCCAACGTGTACAATACCGGTTTTTTTTATATTAACAGCAAGTTGCAGCCTGTTTTCAAAAGTTTTTTTGTGCAGCGCTAACACTTTCTCAACGTCGAATTTTAGCAATATCGAAACAAATTTTGCAAGAAACAGGTATAAAAGAAAATAGAAGCGGAGACGGACGCTCAAAAAAGTATGCCCAAAAGAGGCAAGCAGTTATTAACTTCCTCGGTAATCTGAAAGGTTCTGAGTCGCACTATAACAGGCAAAAATCGGTAAGGCTTTACTTGTCGTCCGAATTAAACGTAACAAAGTTGCACAAAATGTATAACGCTTCAGTTGGTTCTCAACTCGCAGCGAAAAAAACATTTTTTCCGAAATTTTTTCAACAAAATTTAATTTAGGATTTGGCAGCCCGGCTACCGATGTGTGTAGTTTTTGCTACCAAAGAAAAAATCAGATCAAATTGGCAAAAACAGTAGCCGAAAAATCCCGTGTCATGACGAGAATGCACAAGTTGTCTGCAAACCAGTTCAACATATTAATAAAAAGCACACCTCAAGAAGAGTCTGTCTCTTTGCTTCGATCTTCAACAAGTGCAAGCACTGCCCAAAGTACCAATTCAAGATGCATTTTATTCTACACAACTGGCGTTGTATAATTTTTGTGTGACTCAAGCTGGCCGCGGCTCTAGTGAAATTGGATCTGCGCTTTACGATTTTCTAAATAAAACTACTTGGCCAGAAAATTGCACATTATTAAGACTATTTTGTGATGGCTGCTCCGGCCAAAATAAGAACTAATTTATTATTAGTATGCTAATGTTTTGGCTTTTTCATAAAGCTCCCGAGACGCTCACAATAGTTCTTTTTGTGTTCCCGGTTAGAGGACACTCTTTTATTCCTGCAGACCGAGTTTTTGGCCGCATTGAAAAAATTTCAAAAAAAAAGCAGAAATTCTCACGAAAGAAGATTACTGGCAAATTTTCTCAGAGGTTGGCGAGGTTAGATGTTTAGAAAGAAAGTGGACGTTATATAACTTAAAAGCATTAGGTGAGTCTTTAGGTCTTTAGGTGAAGTCTTTAAGAAAATTGATGGTATACGAGATGCAAAAAGAATGTATCTTACGAAAGATGCAACAAACAAACTGAAATTACGAGTTGAACCTTTTTACAGAAATGATTTAAATGAAGCAAAGTTGTTACTAAAAGCAGGTAAATCTTTGCAACGAATAACATTAGAAGAAGTTGTAATACGTAGAGATATAAATCCAAAGAAGAGAAAAGATATCAATAATTTACTTGATAAAGCTTATTCAACAATTGATGAAAACAATAAGAAAATAAATTGGAGAGAAATCAATAGTCTACAATTTTATAAAGACGTTTTAGATACTAAAACTGCACCTGACAGTAATAATGCGAACGATCAACAAAACGATGAACAATGGGAATGTGACTGTACCGAAGAGGATGACGCATGCGCATTTGAGTTTTTGCACACACAGTAGTAGTGCTGATAGTGCGCTAATGCCCTATAGTTTTATAGAATGTAATTTTTGTTTATGTTGTGTTACTAACTTACTTATGTTAGATATTATGCATAATAATGTTTTTTATTATTAATTTGTTATAACCAAAATATTGTTTAAATGAATAAAAATTTTAAATTTATTCCATAAACTATAAATTTTTTATAAGTCACTTTTTCAATTTCCAAATCGCAGTTTTTTACATTTTTGGAACAAAACGCGTTGCTTTCCATTTTCCGCAACAAAACGCAGTATTGGCATTTGTTTCTTTTATTCTGGCGCCATTTTCATTCCAATATTTTGTAATGGTATGTTCAGTGGATTTCTACGTCATAGACTTCACATTGTTCTAACAAACTGGCTCAAAATATCAAAAAGTAAATCATAATAGTAATTCTGTAATTACTCAAAAACATAATCGACTGGAAAACTGCGTTTTGGAACGTCACTCCTCATATGTCAAATAATTCACTCATACCGAAGATCTGGCGATGTGTCATCAGCGAAAATGACTGTATGATCATTGGTCATTTGGGTGAGCATTGCGTTGTTAGGAAATATACACTCTAACTATAAATACCAACCAAATAGAGTAAATCGTTATTATACATAATTAACTGCCGTGAAAAATCAAATTTTAATCGTACAGGAACGATTTTTCACAATCGAAGGACTACCACAACAAATTAGTTTCGCATTACGTGTTTCACCGTAACAAACTCGCCCGATTACGTTTGCAGATCCAGGAGGCGATTCTAACTTGCCTCTTTGATCCGTCATTAACCGCCGTTAGTAATTTGCCCGTCGGTGGATTTATTCCTTGGCGATCGGCGCCCAACCTTGGCCAGGTAAAAATTTCCGCAAAAAGAGATCGGGCCTTACGTAAGCGTGCAGCGGCCAGCGCAAAGTAGTGCTTCACACTTCGTTTAATCTGCCCAGTTCTAGCTGATAAGCGGTTTCCGTTTCAGTCGGACCGACGGCGATTTGCTGGACGGAGCAACAGAGACGGCTGGGGGCCCACTGACGGGGCTCGCGTGATCCGAATCGGGCCACGGATATGCAACTATAGAGAGAAGTCTAGATGATCCACGGAGCGTGACAAGTATTACGATCGCTGAAAACGAATTACGGAAAAGGAGAAAAAAAAAATAGGAGCACTGGAGTAACTGTGTATGTGATTCAACAACGTTAAGTGGGAATATTAAAAACGTTGTTATAGGTTATAGCAGCAAGCTGTAGCGCGTGTAAATTTGTAGAACAATCCTACGTTAAATACCTTTTATAACAAGCTTATCCTTTGCCAGAGCATCTAAAAGCTTTTTCTTCCAAAATATGAAATCCTGCGTATTTCTACTTTACACGGAATGAAATATTTTGTTAATTTGAGCAAATTTCTTGTATACAGGAGAACACATGGAACTGCGGTAATGAACGCTAACGTGATTGGCTTACAGCGATGAGAGGAGAGAGTGGGGGGACCACAGTTAGAGGTTAAAGCGATGCCTCGATGATTCAGGGATAATCGTTAATGAGATGGGACACCACAATACTAATAGGTTCGTTCCAAGGGTGAGACTCTAAGTATATAATTATAACATATGTAAGATTTTCTGTAAATCTGTAAGCATCTAAAGTAAATGCCTTCAGATTTACAAATAACCTTGCAAACATTATAATTATGCATACAATTCCACCATAAAACATACAACAGTAAATTTATCGAATTAGTTATTAAAAAAGTAGATATATAAAACAATAAAATATAAATTATTATATTGTAAAGAGAAGAGAGTAGAGAGATCACAGTTAGAGGTTAAAGGGATGTCTCGGTGATTCAGAGATAATCGTTAATGGGACGCCACGATGCTAATAGGTTCGTTCCAAAAGTGAGATTCTAAGCATATAATTATAACATCTGTAAAGTTTTCTATAAATCTGTAATCATCTAAAGCAAATGCTTTCAGATTTACAAATAACCTTACAAACGATATAATTGTGCATACAATTCCACCATAAAGCATACAGCAGTAAATTTATCGAATTAGTTATTAAAAAAGTAGATATGTAAAACAATAAAGTGTAAATTATTATGTTGAAAAGAGGAGAAAGTGGGGGGACAACAGTTAGAGGTTAAAGCGATGCCTTGGTGATTCAGAGATAATCGTTAATGAGATGGGACACCACAATGCTAATAGGTTTGTTCCAAGGCAAGGGTGAGATCCTAAGCATATAATTATAACATCTGTAAGTTTTCTATAAATTTGTAATCATCTAAAGCAAATGCTTTCAGATTTACAAATAACCTTACAAACGTTATAATTATGCATGCAATCCCACCATAAAGCACACAGCAGTAAATTTATCGAATTAGTTATTAAAAAAGTAGATTTGTAAAGCAATTAAGTATAAATTATTATGTTGTAGAGGAGAATGTGTGGGTACCACAGCTAGAGGTTAAAGCGATGCCTCGGTGATCCAGAGATAATCGTTAATGAGATGGGACACCACCATACTAATAGGTTTGTTCCAAGGGTGAGATTCTAAGCATATAAATATAACATCTGTAAAGTTTTCTATAAATCTGTAATCATCTAAAGCAAATGCTTTCAGATTTACAAATAACCTTACAAACGTTATAATTATGCATACAATCCCACCATAAAGCACACAGCAGTAAATTTATCGAATTAGTTATTAAAAAAGTAGATTTGTAAAGCAATTAAGTATAAATTATTATGTTGTAAAGAGGAGAATGTGGGGGTACCACAGTTAGAGGTTAAAGCGATGCCTCGGTGATCCAGAGATAATCGTTAATGAGATGGGACACCACCATACTAATAGGTTCGTTCCAAGGGTGAGATTCTCAGCATATAAATATAACATTTGTAAAATTTTCTGTAAATCTGCAAGCATCTATTGTAAATGCTTTCAGATTTACAAATAATCTTACAAACGCTATAATTATGCATACAATTCCACTATAAAACATACAACATTAAATTTATCGAATTAGTTATTGAAAAAGTATATGTAAAGCAATAAAATGTAAAGGGTTAAACTTAATTCTAGGTAAAATAAGTACAATTTTTAATAGAAATACAAACTTTGCTTGTATAAACAAATATACGTACCAAAATTATAATTGCAAAAAATATACAAATTTGATTCAGAAAGTATTTTTAATTCTTCCATCAAATTAAATTCAAAATATCTCAGTTCACTTTCTGGAATAGTGCTTATCTTTAGCACCCTACTCAGCTGTTTCATGTAGTCATTATCAACTATTTCAAAGAAGTCTTTGCAATACACTTTACACTTTATTTATGAAAAGCCAAATAATTACAAATAATCCTAACCTGGTGCTCCATCTAAAGGTACTACACGTAGCTACCTATTATAATTGAAATGTTCCTATTCTAACTAAATAATTTCCCTACGAGTATTAATAAGGAAAATATAATACATAGTACCCTCGCAATTATGTGCACTGAGAAAAAAATTAATAAACATAAATAAAAATATAATTATCGTAAGTAAAAAGTTCAGCTAGATAGTGGACAAAAGCACAGATTACTTAGCACTAGTAAAAAAGAGATGAAGTAAGTAAAAGATTTGCCCCTATCAAGTAATAGGTGTATCGCTGTGAGTGAACTGTTCTATAAGAGCTATCACACCTTCATAATTAATACAAGCTATTTGGATTATTTGTGAAAGGAAACAGTATCATTAATGGATGTTCACTATAAATACCTGATATATAGAAGGTAATGGTTTGCTACAAATATACAATATACTTACCTAAATTATTCAATGATACGAAACGAGGAGGTTTAGTAAATATTTATTAAATAGCTTACTGTGTACTCTTTGTGAATAACTGATAACACAGAAATAAAAATTGAGGATCTATATCTCACAAAACGCTATTCAGCAACTGTTTTGCATCTGGTTTCGTGTTAATATCTTCAGGCAAGAATTGGTAATCAATGTTAAGTTAGTTTTGGACAGTTTTTAACGGTGATTATATATCAATTCTGGCCTAAAGACTAGGTATGAAACCGGTTCCAAACCACTAATATATAGAATTTT
Source organism: Protaetia brevitarsis (assembly GCA_004143645.1). Lineage (NCBI taxonomy): Eukaryota > Metazoa > Arthropoda > Insecta > Coleoptera > Scarabaeidae > Protaetia > Protaetia brevitarsis. The sequence continues at coordinate 1,336,185 of RXPK01000183.1, forward strand.
GTGAAATATACATCCTGAAATTTATTTCCACGATATACATTTATGAATTTCATACATATTTTAAGACTCGTTTTAAGATTATACAATGTTAAACAGCAATATGAAAAGATGTCTTATATTTCCCTGTTAAACTAAGAGTGCAGTAACAAAAAGCGAATGGCACCATACTCATCTCTTACCAACTTGCAAATTGTAAAAAAAAAAAAATTGTATATAAAATGTTATACCATGAGTTGGTATAATATTATTTTAATATAAACAATAGAAACGCAAAATGTTAATAATCATGACAGAAAAACATAATTTCTATAATTTTAATTTACAATACAAACACTTTAATTTAAACCATATATATACCGTTAATGATTTTACTAGCTACTTAATAAGTAGCTTACAATCAATTTCCAATATTCTCTCATGTATGTAGCATCTTTAACAAATTATTGAAGCTCCACAAATCTTCTATTATTTATGCAACCGAAACTATAAGTACTGCGTACCTAGCAATACGTAATTCAGAATTGTTTGCAAATAATTTTTAATTACTATTTCAGTGCGCTGTAGCTTCGATTGCATTAATAATCGAAGATTAGTATGGTACATGATACTTATTATTTAAAGGAAAAAAAAGCAGTATTATTAGTAATAGTTTTATTTTGTATAGGAAAAACACAGTGACTACTTAATGTAATGTTTAAGCTACATAATAACAGCAAGAACAAGTAAATAACCGACTAACCTGAACAGACGTTTCAAAACAATAAGCTTTAGAAGGATAACAGTTACTCCAACTGATTGAATGGAATTTTTATACAACTTGCCGGTATTTTTAAATGATTAATACATTTGTAGTATATTAGTATTATAGTATCATTATGAAGCGTACCTACATATCAAAATATGATCTACGTATTGCTGTGAACTGATGGTCCAAGCATATAAGTAAAGGGAAATTAAAAATGACAAAATTAATTTAGCTAGCTCAGCAAAAATGAATTCAAAAGGGCGCCAGAGATACTTAAATCTCAAGGGTACTTTTATTAAAAAGTAATAGTGGGCGGTTGCAAAAATGACTTTCATTAAAATACCAAAAAGAATTGAAATGGCAGATTCAAAAATAAAAGAACTAGTGATTTTAAAATGATATTTACAATCATTAACTTTATTTTAAAAAAAAAAAAAAAAAAACATTTGATACAAATTTGCAGGAGAAATGAAAACCTTGAATATAGGATTCTGGCATAAAACAAACCTGCATATGACTCTACAATTAAGAAAGGACAATGCAAATCCTTTAGCAAACAAAATGGAAGATTCGTTCTAGAAGGAATTTCAAGTACCACAAAAAAAAATCACGTGGTTGTAACAAAATACAAAGCAAACTAAAAATTTAATCCAAATGACGTAAAGAAACAAGCAAAATCAAAAATGAAATATAAACAAGCTCACAGCTTCACTTCACCTTCCCCGAGGTGATAAATTAAAATTAAATTAATAACTACAAAAAAAAAACGGAAAATTTAAACTCTAAACGCGCTTACTTCTAGAACGAATAATTAAAAAAACCTTACATGAATTATGCACAACTACATAAAACTAATTTAACTAAAGAATTACAAGATAGACGATTTTACAACCAAAAACGAGCTACATCTTAACTGAAACGGAATACCATTAACAGTATCCGAAAACAACACACCTAAACGCGGGCTCGTCTATCTGATAACTCCTCCGGAACTCAAGGTAACATCGCATATATTTGAAATATACAAACTCGTGCGGTGAACACACAGCGCAACTCTAAGAAAAAACTAGCAAATATACTATACAAAACAGGAGTACGCAAAAATGTACAAATAAATGAGATTGAATATACAGCATTGTCCAAAAAGAATGAAACTAACAATTAAATAAAAATTCTTAACGAAACTCGCGGAAACTCTATCATTGTTTTGACAAGGCTGATAAGGAATAAATAAATATACACATTTAAATTTCCGAAACCCGGGGTGCCAGACCATAGCAGTATGTTACCTCTGTAAAATTCATTTAAGTAGTGGGGTTGAAGCACCAAGATGAAAGCAATTCTTCTATTTCTAACTTCTAACACAGGTATTGTCGAGTATTAATAAGCAAACACCTTTATTAATCACGGGAAATTTATGCACGTGATTCAATATGATTTATGACGGTTAGGCATAAAACGAGGTGAAACTATGGATGGTGTCCGAAAACACTCGAGGTGCAGCAAAATTCAAATAATCATAGTTGTGACAAGTTCTTACCTATTTAAGAAAACACATGAGTTTAATAGCGATCAGTATTGTTGTTACTTGTACTAAGCTGTAGTTGCTGTGTATGCTGTAGTTAGATACAGTACCAGTAGTCACAAGTAATACGTTATTTACCACAAATCAACAGTTTGGTTACGATTATTACATAAAAATTTGTTAGGTACGCTGTGTAATAGCCGTTAACGAAAGCACTATTTACAGTACAACTTGCATTTAGGAAACTAGGTTTAGTTGCAGGTATTAATTAAGGAGAATAGTTCCAAGTAAAACTTTATCTATTGTAAACGATTCTTTATCAAGTAAACACTTTACTTAACCCATTTTTCTGAGTGTGAATACTGCTTTATGCGAAACGCTGAAATATGTGACAACCGAATATGTATTAGTTCACAGAATCGCGAGTCTACTGTAAATCTATCAGCTATCACCTTATATTGGCGCCCATGGAATATTTTCTTATTGTACAATAAACTTTTATATATTCAAAATAAAGTCTGTATAGGTGTTATATGTTATATAATAAAAATTTATTTATTTTATTATATTAAAAGCGAAAATTTGATTTCAAGAGCACATTTTTGCATAGTTGCTTTACTCCTTTTTTTAGCCATCCAAGAAGAGATTTTAACAAAGATTTTAATATACCGTATTGCGTATTATTTATAGCACTGACACTTCCACATACGGCGATTCCACATATTTCCGAATATGCATCGACTTCCTTTGTCATAATATGTTGTGACTAATATTTACTGTTCCCTTTTTTTATTTCGAATCTTAATGTCGAGGTCGTTGAGGTAAAACCTTTACGTATATTATTATTAATGGCAAAAGTGCAATTGTCTTAGTATCGAGCAATAAAAAAAAACTTTAATTATATTCCGACAACTGCCAGGTGCATTAATACAGCGCTGACCTTCGATATAAAGAATAGCATTTAATACGCACAGAACAATCATTATCAAGGACGAGTTGATTTTGTCACAGTAGAAATATTTGTCAACACAAAAAGTTTTGACGGATAAATAAACACAAACACGGAGGAAAATGATTTCTTTTTTTATTTGAAATGGTTTAGGCCCGCGATGCCCTATTGTCCAGTTTTGTTCTTCAAATTTTTTTCTACTCCTACTTATTATAGAAGTTATTTGACTGTTATGCATAATCCTGAAGTGAAACAAATTTTATGATTTTCAACGTACTTTTACTACTTGTCATATATTTGTAATTACCCTATGACATTAAGGAGAAAAAAAAAAAATAAAAATATCTTCATTAACGGTTATTTAAGGTTTTGATGCTGTAGTAATTAGCCTAATAAAGACTTTGTTAATGAATTTAAATTAGCCACTAGAATATAAAAATTCTCAAGATCTCATAGCAAATGAAAAATAAAATTTAGGAAGTAGTACATTTGCATGTTATTGAAATTTTTAATACCTCACTATGGTATTATTAATATTATATAGTGAAAAACTATTCATGCTATCAACACTGTTGAGGATTGCCTTGAAATTTCAGGTTTCAAAAAGATGTGGTGCTTCCGGACTATGATATGCGAATTAGAATCACTTTAGATGCTACATAGCTCATCAGATCCATGAAGTGACTTACAATAGAACACAGGCAGGTGACAAATTCCGATTTCGATGAAACTTCACAGACTGAAAGAGTACCTTAAAATAAAGAAGTACCTACGTACTTTTTTTTTAGCGGCCCAATCGACTGATTTTGGGCCTCACTCCCCTCCAAAGTTTGGTGTCTTATTAAGATCTTTTTTTGATTTGATGCAGTGTTTTACAGATATTCCGTTGTCTTAAGATAAAAAACACCCTGCATGATTGACAATGAGTTTGATGCAAAGGATTAAAACAATAGTTACATATTTCATATTTTCGTGCAATGTAGATGTACAGGTCGGTATTCAATGGAGCATAAATATAACTAATGTGTTTGTAACAATAATAACATATCGGAAACAAAGGAGCAGAATTACAGAAAAATTATAATGCTTATGAATGTTTAAATACCTGATATATGGTAATGTGATTATTAAATACCTAGCGAACACGATTAATCTACATGCAGTAATTAACTTATGTAATTATTACAATAATGGTAGTCTGTGTAAAAGTGCTCAAAACACAGATTTTGCTTACCCCACGAACAACGCACAATAGCAGGTTTATCACAAATACTACACAAGGGTGTAGATTGTGCATCTTTGGCAAAACAAAACTCTACAGGTTTTTCGTCGATGTATCCACTCTTATACCATGAACACGTCGAAAAATCTTGGAGAAGAGAACTGATTGTGGGTTAGACTGCAGTTTAATAATATTATCTCTTTGATGCAAGTCTAAATCACAGTTCATAAGAATCATTATATTAGAAAATGCTCTAACAAAATTTTTCCACAATCTAAAACCAAACACATCTAGAGGTAGTACCATTGTTGTGGTTTTTTGGTACATTGAAAATGTTTAACGTTTTATCTTGCGGTACCAATTTCTGAAATTCAGCAACACAATGCCCAGTCCAAGACACAATCGAAAGTAGACTGCTTGGTGCGGTATTTGGGAGGAAAACATCAGTTAGCCAGATTGATGACTTGAGGTGAGCTTTTCAGACGTCGAAGAAGAAATATGCACATTTAAGATCAAACAATGATTGCGCAGCTCGAGTCCAAACGTATTCGTAGACTCCTCTAATACTAAAAATAATGGTAAAAGTAAGCGTACATCTGCAGAATAACTGGCAAAACTGTGTAACCATGTGTTGTAGAGTGCAAGGATTGCATAATACCCTCAACAGTTTTTTGACTTTTTGCAGCTAAAGTACGATCAGAGTGTATTTCGAAATTAAATCCACTCTCGTCAGCGTTAGATATATTTCTTCTGCCAATACTAGTGATATAACGTTTGACTTGATTAATAAAATTATGACCAACATTATGTTCCGTATCAGTGTGCGTAGAATGAGTAACAAATTTTATTATCTTTCGCGATACAATATTATGTACCTTCTTAAAAAACCATATGCACCAATGTCCTGCTTTAAATTGCTCATACCCAATTTCTTCTTTAGCTTCCAGAGCTCCCCGTCGAAGATCCATGTCATGAATTATTTTTCCATCGATAATATTACTTTCAAATTTTGTTAGAACATATTCAGTAATAAACCGTAATTCATTCCTGTGAGTATCACCTCTATTAATACTTTCTTCCCATCTGTACAGCTGTCGCAGCGATTTCACTTTTTTGAATTTATGGCTGACACTATACAAAGAACGTCGCTTGGATTTACCACTTTTCCAAAACTCTACAGCTCTTGTTTTGTAATGTAGGACGATAACACTATCGCCGTCTTCAGGAACACATGCTATATTGTCATTACTGTCATCTTTATCTTCTTCTGTTTCTTCCACAAATTCGACTTCGTGTGGTTCACCCTGACGAAATTTCCGTAATGATTATCTCTGCCGACATGCTCGACATCCTTCAGGATATTTATTACATAAATGTTGTTGTTGTTACTAAAGTCAATAAACAAAACCACACTCATTATATTAGAGACTTACGTAATACGTATACAGTTAAAGCAACTGTGCGATTAATATCTAATGCAAAAAAGAAACAGTTTTTGAGGCTACCACACATTACAGTGAATATTGATGCAAATCTATATAGCGTTGTGGTTTACAATGGGATATAAGACAATATTGTTCTTGATGCTTGCCGACTGTTTGGTTGGTCTAGACTAGTATACCAATTTTTTTGACAATCATAGAACACACAAAATAGCAGATTGATTTGTAGCAACGCGTCACTATTATTTGTGATATTACAATTATACAATATTTAAATATGCCTGCAACGTTTTTGGTAATAGTTTTATTTCCCAAAAAGAAAATCAGGTATAAAATAAGCAACCTATTTTCATTAAATAACTATTCTGTAATCACTTCTCACTTCGCAATTACAATTAAAGCAAATTCGAAAGCTTCATAAACAAACACCTGCAGAGCACACATAACAAGGCAGTATACCATTACAGAATCCTCAACAACACGACTATTTCTCACTAAATGCTTGATATAAAAGTCAACATATATGCCAACGCTATTACATAAAAGACCTTTTTTACGGGTAAATATGACATAAGAAATTCCTCGCCAAGTTCCTGGCGTTAATCATTGACAACGAGACGTTAGTCGTGTGACGCCGCATCGTATCGTACTTATGTTGCATATCTTCACTTACATTATTTATCGCGTAAAAGACGAACAACGCAAAAAGGTTAGATGCACGGCATTTTTTCCAATTAAACGTGATCGTATATGGTCTAGCACGCACCAGGTTCGCTTTTTCTGAAAAGCATTCTTTCGCCTTTATATAATAACATTTGCACAAGACTACAATTGATTTCTTATAATCGGTGAATAAGCCGAGTATCACCGCGAAGGTTAAAAAGATTCCGCCGGTTTAGAATGTATGGCGTCGTTAGATTTTAAGGATGGCGAACAAGAGATTTGACGTAACTTTCCATGTGTTATGGAATTGAATTGTAATTGGATCTTTAACATCACGATTTGTGTGAATACGAATCGATCGAAGAGATAGAAAAAAGTTGTACAATCACCGACATTAATATTTAGCACCATCAAAGTGTCGAGCCATACATTGGAGTGCTAAATAATAATGTCGGCGATTGTACAACCTTTTGGATACAGAAAATAAATCTTTTGTAATCTTTGTTGATATCTGTTCGTCTGATCAAATATCTCGTTTTCAGGACTTTTAAACACATTATTTAATATCCTATTAAAAAAAAAATTGGGAAACTTCTAACCTCTGCCCTGCCCCCCTACCCTCTATTGGCTATACCCTCCTGCATTCATATTCATATTCATTTATTTAGTCATCAATATTTGCATGACATGTCAATAAACAATAAACAATAAAGATGTTGTAAAGTAATAACAAAACAACATATTAAAATACTTACAAATAATTAAAGCTTAAGAAATCATCTACATCATATATTGCATTGGTAAGTAGGAGATCTTTTATTTGCTTTCTTCATCTCCTTCGGCAGATGATTATATAACTTTATAGAACAGCAGTCCATTTCCTTTTGTGTGACACACAATCGATGATGTGGAACAGCCAGTTTCTCACGGTTACGGGTGAAGTGTTGATGGAAATCACCATTTGTGGAGAAGGACCATTTGTCCTTCCTCATGTTTTCCATATCATACTTCGTGTCTCTTGTAAGTATAGAGATGTCGTTTGCATAGATGATAGTTTTTGCTGTATAAGATGTTACTTGGCATATCGTTTACGTAAACAGTAAATAACAGAGGACCTAGTACGGATCCTTGTGGTACTCCAACATTGATAGATCTTGAGTTAGATACAGTATTCTGCGACCAAACTCTTTGTTCTCTATGACCCATATACGATTTTAGAATATCATACGCTCTTTCTCCGATTCCATAATGCCAAAGTTTTTGCAGTAATATATCGTGGGAGACGCAGTCGAAAACTTTACTTAGGTCACATGCTATTATTTCTGCAGACTCATTGTTATCCCTCGCCGCGAAGATGTTCTCCACCAACTCCAATAGGGCCGTAACTGTAGATCTTTCTGTTCTATCCTATTTTTAATTATTTCCTCAAAGATCTTCGAAATAACAGGTACAAGTACAGCTGTAGGCCTGTAGTTCTTTACGTCTTTAGTATTGCCCTTTTTATGCACCGGGACAACTTTAGCCAGTTTCAGCTCATGTGGAAATACTCCTTCTTTAAAACATCTATTTATTATACATGTTAAAGCTTGCGCCAATACTGTTACTATTTCTTTCAGTACAGCCACTGTCATATCGTAAATGCCTCTAGAGTTCTTGTTTCTCATTTGTTTAACTATTTCCACTATTTCGATCATAGATGTTTCAAATAGGTAACAACTGTTGTAACAGCTCTTGGTGTAGTTGTTTAAGAGTGGCGTTACCGTGACTCCTGCATTATATGTTTGCAAGTCTGCTGCAGTTTGAGCTCCAACTGACGCAAAATAATATTCATTAAATTCACCCACTGCGAGCTCGTGTTTCCCTGGGTTGTCTCGAATTTTCTTTCCACTCTCTTTTCTAATTACGTCCCAAATAGCTTTTTGTTTATTATCTGCGCATGTTATGTACTCCTGATTTTTCTCCCCTTTTTCCGTTCTTTATTACCCGTGAATATTCTAGCTCGCAGTTTTCGTACAGTTTTAGGACTTCTTCAGATTTTGTTACCCTGAAGATGGTGCAGAGTGCATCCAACTTATTTTTAGTGATTCCTACTTCTTCACTTTTCCAGTTAGGTTGCATCTTATTCTTGTTACCAACTTTTTTTTCTCTTCAGATACACATCGATTATAAATCTGGATTAGCTCGGAGTGGAATGAGCTGTACATATCCTTTGCATTTCCCGCATTAAGAGAGTTTGCCCAATTATGTTCTGATATGCATTTTTTAAACGTAAATACATTGTGGTTATTAATTTCTCTTACGTTTAGTGTTGTACTTTCTTTTATATGATTATAATTTTCATAGTATACCTGCACTATCTGTAGTACGTGATCTGTAATAGGTGTTTCTACAGTCTTTCCACCAGCATGTCCTTTGTGGGCATTGATTCTAGCATATGGTCGATTTCCTCGTGAGGTATTGCATATTGTCACAAGCATCCTGTAATTCGTGCTGAAGAGCGTGCAACGTCTGTATAGGATGCACTAACTTCATTAGTCTTCTCCCCATGATGTCCCAAACATGCTCGATGAGCAAAAGATTCGCAGATCGGAGTGGCCATAGCAGGAGATTGAAAGTAGCCTCTGAATAGAAGGTCTTGCAATATGGAGAAGGGCAGTATCTTGCTGGAAAAGTGGATTTTCCAATTGCGGAAGAAATGGTAGAATACTGAGGACTACCACCTTATCCACACATCGCTGGGCGTTCACATTGCCTCGGACGAATTATCAAGGATCTAATCCATAAATTACGGCATTTGATTCATAACCTCACACTTTGGTGCACACATGTCTCGCTACAGAAAATCAAAATTGCGAGGTTCCCAATGGTTTCGTGTGAGACTCGAGATTCATCACTGAAAACCACCATATGCCACTCGTGCCAGTGTACTTGCAACCTACATCACAAGATGCGGCCGATACGAATGCAACTCATACGCTATGATTCTGCGATAAGCCGTTCGAGATCTTAGGTACGATAGAAGTACATCTGACATCAATAACATTTTTTGCTCCGTCAGCGTCAGTAAATATATCAACATTTGCAGAAAATTTTTGGGTGACGTCATTAAATTCCAAATTATTAAAATGAACAGTACGTGACATGACAGAATTAGGTACGATAGGACTGTCTGAGAAGCGCCGGACCTCCTTCTGAGTTAGATCACAGATTGAATAGGGTAAGATGGTAGGATATAACTGATCTGGAGGTCCTATGGAAGATGTTTAAGAAGGAAATAATGAGAGTAGGTATGGAGGTATGCGGCACAACAACCACAGGAGATCGGAAATGTACAGCGTGGTGCGACAACAAAATTAAATTTGAAATTAAAAATAAAAAAATTATGGAAATATTATTTAAACCAAAAAAAAAAGAAACCATGAACTATACAAGGAGCAGAGGAAACAAGTGAAGAAGGTAGTACAGGAGGCGAAAAGGAGGGAATGGGAAGAATTTGGAAACAAAATGGAACAAAATAGCAAAGGAAATATGAAACTATTATATAAAACTTTTAAAAGTATAAGGAAAAACAACAAGTCAGAGGTCCAATATATACGAGATGAGGAAAATAACCTAATAACAACGAATGAATTGATAATACAAAGATGGTATCAATATTTTAAAACAACATTAAATGGGTAAGAGCAAACTATCGAAGTACTAGCTGAAAATAACTGTGGCATAATAGAAAACGAAGAAGAGGGGGAAATAACAATAGAAGAAGTGGAACAAGCAATAAAGAAACTCAAAAACGCGAAAGCAATCGGTCAAGACCAAATCAAGTCCGAATTACTAAAATATATGGGTAATACAGGTAACAGAATATTACACAAAATAATAACACTTGCATGGCAGACGAACAAAATACCCAGGCACTGGTCAGTGGCCACAATCCTGCCTATATATCAGAAAGGTGAAACCAAGTGTACAAATTATAGACCGATCTCCTTAATCAATACTGCCAGTAAAGTTTATGAGTTAATTTTGGAAAAACGAGTTAGGAGAAAATTAGAAGAAACATTTGATGACAATCAAAGTGGTTTTAGACCTGATAGGGGAACTACCGATTTAATCTTTACTTTAAGGCAAATCATGGAAAAGACTATAGCATACAATAGCAAAGTGTATATGGGCTTTGTAGACCTAGAAAGAGCGTTTGATACCGCACCCAGAGAAAGAATATGGAAGATACTTGAAGACAGAGGAATAGGAAAGAAACTACTGAAAGCAATCAAAAGTATTTATGGTTGTACACGAAATATTGAAGACAATAATATCTTCCTGCTCACGAATTTATAACCCACTAGGGGCGGCTAAACAGGTGGATTCTAAGTCCAGTTTTTGTTTCATCACATACTCGGAATACAAATCACGACAGAAATATAAGAACTTAGGAGGAACAGTATGACAGCTGTTGGAAATACTAAATAAGGCGTGGTGCGAAGGAAAAATACCAGAGGAATGGGGAGCAGCACTGATAACTCCCATATATAAAAAGGGAGATAAGAAAAATTGTAACAACTACAGAGGCATAACTTTACTCAACACAATTGTAAAGATATACGAACAACTGATCAATCAATAGACTAACGCCGATAATTGAACCTCAACTGTCAGAAGCACAAGTGGATTAGAGCTGGAAGGAGTACCCAAGATCACATTTTTACACTGAAACAACTAATAGAAAACAACATCAACGAACTAAACCTCTACTTAGCTTTCATGATCTAGAGAAAGCATTTGATAAGTTGCGAGAACAAAAGTTTGTCAGGATTAATGAAAAGGGTACACAAGAAATATAAATAATAAGAATTATAAAAAACTTATACGACACTAACATAAATTATATGATCAAAAACAACATGAAATCGGAAGGGTTCAAGACTGACATGGGACTAAGACAAGGAGGTGGACTAAGTCCAACGTTATTCAATATACTATGGATACCATCATAAAAACAATGCGAACAAAAGTTAATAAAGTGTTGTGGGGCACAGAATTTACAGAGAATTGAAATAGCTAACGGAATTTTGCAGACGATGTAGTAATAATGGCCGATAGTGAAAGACAACTACAAGAAAATTTGAATATATGGAAAAAATACATGGAAGAGGAGGGTATGACAATAAACACAGAAAAAACTAAATTTTGGTGATCGGAAACCATAACGTTGAAACTAAAATTGAAATAAATAATACTAAATAGAGCAAGTTAAGGAATTTAAATATCTAGAAGTAACATTAGAAAAACAGGAAACACAGAAGCAGAAATAAATGAGAGAATTGACAAAACAATCAAGTTATACCACGCAATGAACCAAAAATTTATTAATAAAAAAGAAATTTCTAAGCAAACAAAAATAAAGATTTTTAACACAAATATATCGGTCAGTTTTAACTTATGGATGTGAGCTTGGGCCCTTACAAACAACAAAAAGTAAATACAAGCTGCCGAAATGAAATATTTGAGACGAGTGGTAGGCGTAACACCGGAAAGATAGAATTAGAAACATAAAATACGAGCAGAATTAGGGATACAATCAGTATTGGAATTTATTGAATAAAGAACAACTGAGTGTTGGAGAAATATACAACGAATGGACAGTAACAGACAATGAAAGAAGTGTACGAAGCAAGAATACAAGTCAAAAGAAAAAGAGGAAGACCGAAGCAGATCTGGAATGACGTAATTGGAAGAATACTACGAGCTAAGGGGAAAACATGGCAAGAAGCAACAATCCTAGCAAAGATAGGAAAGAATGGAAGCATTTGGTGTTCCGAAAGATAAAGGTAGACGCCGCCACCTTAATTGGTATAGGTAATATCATTCATACTATATATAANTCGAGCACGGATCCCTGCGGCTCCAGAAATTATAATGGCAGAGCAGAGTATGACCACCAACCACCCACATTGACTCCGTCCAATCAGATAGTTATATATTAAATTAGCTGAGCGTGATCCAAAACTAATACATATCTGACAGAATGGCATACATTAAGTGATGGCCAATGGTATCAAACGCTTTAGTATAATAAAGTAAATACAATAATGTTAAGTTACAATTATCCATCTGTCTTATAATGTCAAATCAAATTATGTTATTTTCCGTAACAGATGATAAAGTTTTTAATATGTATCTTCCTAATTCATTAATTTTACTACCATTCTTTGCGACCGATTTCGGTTTAACAAACCTTCAAACTGTTTACTATGTAATAGTCAGAAAAATAAATAAAACGCAAAACCACATAAGTAGAAGGGGTTGTCGGGTCACCGCAAGCGAACCATCTCTGATGACCTCTACTTCTTATTAGCGTACAAATTACATCTAACGTAGTTTAAGCTTAAGAGATTTGTAGTAAAATATATGAATGTGGAAGTACTATATTTTTACATAACCTAATTATGGACTTTCGAACATATAATTATATAAAATAAAAGGTTTTTCATTAGAGATTTGGGAACACATACAACGAATGGATAGTAACAGACAAATGAAAAAAGTTTATAAAGCAAGAATGCAAGTCAAAAGAAAAAGAGGAGGCCGAAGCGGATCTAGAATGACGCAGTTGGCTATATACTATGAGCTAGGGGAAAATATGGCAAGAAGAAAAAAATTTAGTAAAAAAATCAGAAGAAATTGAAACAAATTGTGTTTGAGAAACAAATGTAAACTCGACATCTTAATGGCATAAGGGTAATATGATTATATTACTATTATTATTAGAGATTTGAAAGTTGTCTTTAGTCCTACCCAAATTGTGTTCGGATACGAAGGCATAACATTCAATAGGCTTCCTCGAGAGAATAAATTTCATTCACAACCTCTTTGATTCGGTACCTGGTTGTTTTAAATATTGGATTGCCTTATGACAAAAAAAAACACATCATGCACAATCTATTTTATCTGTTATCAAGCAATTTGCCTTTCTGAATATGATGACCCTTTACATAAAAAATAAGAATTTTACTACTTTCCACTTGATTGTGCCATCAAACATGATCCCAGCCCAGATTTTTCTTTAAATTTTTAGGCACTTTTTTTATCGGTTTGACTGTCCATTGGATTAAAGTAATGTAATTTCTTATTACCGATAAATAAATAAATAAATAAGTGCCTTCTTTATCGAATTTATTTAATTTGTTGCTCTATAGGGAAAAGTTCTCCTATATCGACTAACCGCCAATATTAGTCAAATGTTGGTAGAGTCAGTTTAACACTAGATGGCAACACAAAAAATATGTTGAAAGAAAAGAGAAGCGTCGAAGCAAAAGCAATCAAAATGGGCAAACATTTCTAATGACTAAGGTGGACACTAAGAATGGCAAAGTAAGAATGAAAGCAAACCAAAGGAGGTTGTAGTGGATAAAATAACGTGCCCCTTATGTCAAGAATCGTACAATGAAGTCTGGATCCAGTGTGGAAATTATAAACGATGGGTTCGTGAAGCTGATGCTGATTTCTGAGTTATCGAAAGATTATATCTGTCATTTCTGCAACATTTAACAATTTCTAAGTCTGGCAGATCCTATCTAATATGTATGTTTGCTATAAACCCGGGTTTGCAGTAATTAGTTTTTTTTTAAGTCGTTGTGTAGGATAAATGCTAATAAATTCTATTTATATTTCAATATTATTTCAGCAATAATTTGAGAACCCTTCTTCCAATTGTAATAAAAGTTTAAGGTGTAGATACTGGAGGACTTCCCCCTACTATAACCGATAAAGAGTAGTAATTACATTTTAAAACAATCATAATGCTAGTTTCTTAATTCAACAACGACAATGCTTATAACTAGAGGTGCCTATTTTTCATCGCGCAGTGCAGTGTCGTCCAATTTATGGCGCACCAAGTAGCCAATAAGTATTTCCGCTCAATTTCGATTGCAGTTCCTTAACTGTTAGTTGTGCACAATGTTTTCGATACCAATATTTCAGCGTAGCAAGGAGCCAATGATTATCATTTATTTTATTTCTCTCAATCATTAACAAGCCATGCACGTGACGTCTTCGGTACGCCCAATGAAATCGCAGTTTTATGATTTGGTATGAGTCTAACTGAAAACAAATGCATGTCTTTCTAATCAATTAAATTAATGCTGCGTGATGTGACAAATATCATATACAAAAATAAACCACACTTGCCACTTAGAACAAATAAAATGCCTTTATTACTTTACAAAAATAATTTATTATACCTACTTACAAGAACTTACATCTAACACAAATATTTGTTTCACCTAGCAGGCACACATTAAATCAACTTATTATTTACATTCTAAGATTTTTCAATTAATTTATCTATACACATTTACATTATCAAATGAATGATTTGTGTTGCATGAACGATTAATTTGTATTTATGTAATAAAAAATAAGGATTCTGAAGTAAGTGCGATTGAGTATAGTAAAAAAGAATTATGGGGACAAAATCCTGAAAATTCCCACAAATACAAGCAATTTCGAAGATAGTATTAACTGACGACAATCAAATGATATAAATGAAATTAGATTAAATGAATAATAATATGAGCATGTAAAATCAAATTATCAAGTAATATTAGTGAATGAAAAGCAGCGAGAATATTGGCATGATTAAAATTGCATGCTTTGGCAAGTTCATTGTTCTGATCGCCATGTGTGTATCTTAGAATACACAGTTGTCCTAAAATTCCATTTAAAGAATTCGCATAGCGGCCAAAACGTTAAACAATAATTTAATTTTAATTAGTACTTCAATAACGTATTATTATTTTTTTTTGATATTGCTAAGAATCAATCCATCTCCAGTATTTTCCTGTTAGCACCTATGGCTTTCGAATAAAAACATCATTTTTTACAATTATCAACAGGTTCAGTCACATCGTACTGAGTTAGAATAGTGACAGGATCTCCCGTCTTCAACCATCTTTCCTTAATCATATCGCTACCTTTCTCTGCGATCATGATAGTGGGAGCGTTAGTGTTTCCTCTAGGTATTAGCGGCATGATTGACGAATCAATAACCCTCAGATTAGCAATACCGTACACCCTCAATGCTGCGTCTACGACGGCATTATCGTCATTTCTAGGACCCATCTTGCAAGTGCCAACCGGATGGAATATTGTCGTCGTGTACTCCATACAAATACAACCCCAATAATCGTCAGAACCAAATGGTAAGTGTATGCAAGCGGGGAGAGGCGTGTTTACCAATTGCACACCAGCTTTTTGTAGGGCGCTCGTTCTGAGGAGATTCAAACTTTGTTTAATCCCTTCGATCATAGTGAGTAAATCTACCCTCTCCTTAAAAGTATTCGCGTAAATTAAGGGATCGCCAAATATTGGATCTGTCGTGTTTAGCATCACAACACCTCTGCTCTTTGGACTCAAAAGGATGGGCCTCACCATCAAGCCATCATAATAAGCAAGCGGAGTGACTCTAGTCTCACTCGTCAGTATAGGGTCGGTGATGAAGTTATTGACGTTGGAACCTTCGATTGAATATTGAATATCAGGCCGAATAGCACCAGCGTATTTAGTTTGAACCATCGCGTTAACTTGAAGGGCACCAGTGGATGCCAGAGGTCCATTTCTGGTGTCTCTATAAACTTCGACGTCTTGCCTCTGGCGAACATCGTCTGCTGTTGTAGCAGTTTGGTTAGTCAAAGCAAACAAGACACCGTCGATTGTTGTGTGATCATGCAAATTATACCCGACGGACAAGTCTTTCAATACACTAATACCAAGGGATTGAAGTTGCTCTGACGGGCCAATACCGCTAACCATGAGGATCTTTGGAGAATTTATACTACCAGCTGATAATATGACTTCTTTTCTAGCGTAGGCGCTTTCGATTTTTTGATTTCGGAAATACTCAACACCGTACGCTACGTTCGTCTTCGGATCGATTAAAATTTTCGTAACAATCGCATTTGTCCTTATCTCCAAATTGCTTCTCTTACTCCTTATGGGCCTAATAAATGCTCCGTTAGTAGTTAATCTTTCACCGCCTCTACTTGTATGTTGCAACAACATAGTGCCGATCTGTTTATCGGTATTCATATCGAATTCCTGCAAACCCAACTCCCTATATCCTTGAAGGAGCATATTCACATTGGTGTCCTGATAAGGAAACTGTTCAACTGTTTGATAGCCTCCGGTGCCGTGGAAAGACGGATCTATATATTCAGGATTTCGGTTGTCTTCTGATTTGATGAAATATGGCAAGACATCGTCGTATCTCCATCCCGGATTACCCTGTGCAGCCCATTCGTCGTAATCGAGTGGCGATCCTCTCATGTAGATCATGTAATTCAAAGCTGAGGAACCGCCCATCACTTTTCCCCTAGCCCATGGACATCTGCCGCCCCTTCGAGCTCTGCAACTCTGCGGAGAAGGTTGTGTTTGATAGCCCCAATCTACGCTGGAGGTCTGAAGCAATGGTGCGAATGCTGGAACATCAACGACTTCTGGTTCTTCATCTCCAGCTTCCAGCAGAAGGACCTGGAATAAAGAGATAATATCAATGAAATGTAAAACACTAGAAACAGTATTTAAAAGACGCAGTTCTTATAATAGGGGTAGGTGACGATTCCTAACAAAAGAAATTTTCCAGAACTTATACATTAGAAACCAAAGGAATTGAAATAATAGTCCACTTTCTTAAAAAGAAATCTCTTTAATTAAAGTTAACGATTTCGCCCAAAAGAGGATATCATCAGGCAAGAACTAAAAGAGGACTGATTTACTCGTTTGGACGAAATCGGTAACTTTTATTAAAAAGGATTTGTGAGAAAGCGGAGCATTATTTAATTTTTTTTTTAATTAACTCACACAGAGTCGAAAATTGATTAGAACTTCTAAATTGTGACCTTTTTAAAACCTATGTAATAATGTATGCTTATAGCATTACATTAGTGGCTGACATCTTCAAGGCGGAGAGTAGAAAAAAGTCATAGCAGATGTATAGTCATGTTGGTCACTTTGGATGTAAAAATCAGTGCAAGACAGGATACAATTTTAAACGATCTTGAAAATAGGAGTTATTTCCGAAATGGAGCAAGAAAGGGAGGCGGTCTATTAAGGACACGGAAGAGCTGCTCCCAAGTTCGATTTTATGCTCTTTTGTATTTTTTCTTTTGTGTAAATGATGATTCGGATATTTGCAAAGCTATAATGATAATATTACTGCAGTAATTGTCGCTAAAGATATTATGGATGGCCAGAGAAAAATTAAGCTATGAATCGAATAAACGTCTGGGTTGGAAGAACATGGTTTGAAACTAGTGATGCATACGATAGAAATGACGTTTTATTGAATGTGCCTACTGCTGTGGTTAGACAACCCATTTTCGCTGAGTGTATTTTAAGTTGCATATTTTAGTTGTTTTGATTTCTCCGTTCAGCTGTTTTTCAATTTACCTAGAATTTTCACAATTTTATTTTGTTCTGATTAATTTTAGTTTAAGAGTTTATTGTATGTTTTTATTATGTAGTGTTAAGTTTTTTTGTTTATTTAATTCATTCATTAAATTATCTATTGCTCGCTTGTGCTGATTTAATGCGTATTCTATTTAATATTGTCGTTGTAATGTTATACGTCTGCGTTGTACGATTTTGAGAGAGGGATTTTTGTAAGAAAAACAATTGAAGTATTTTGTTAAGGACTTCCTTGTTCGCCTATTGACGCGAGTAGACGTATTTTTAATTTATTACGTATTTGTTGCCATTTTGTAATTCATTTTAATTCTGTAATTATTTAGTCAATCAAAGAATTCTTATTGTAATAATTGTTATTATATTGATGTGTGCACTTTATAGATGTATTTTAAAGGGTTAATTTTCTGTTATTCAATTTTGCTGTTTAATTTTTATTTTTCAATCACCTCGTTTGGGTGAGTAAAAGCTTTGTACTTTCTTTTAGCTTTTTCATTTTTGTAAATTTCTTGCATTTGTCCACGCTTTGATTTTAATTTGCGAAACCACGCAGATAGAAATTCAAAGGTTGTGTATTTTGGATAATCTTCCTGAACAAACAAAACTTTTGCTTTGCATAGGAAATATCATTGTCCTATTTTAATTTAGAGTTAAGTGCAGTTTTTATTTTAGGCCAGAACCTTCACCTCAAGGTTTTTTTTTCTGCACCATTGTAATTTAATTTTGTAAAATAAATTGATTGTTTTGTAGCGTCACTGGGTTAAAAATTCTGTTCTTTTTTAAAAATCAGTTTTGAATTTTTCATTTTATTCAATCAGTACACAGCAGTACATTATCACATATAAGCAATAAAATACTTGAATTTCACGTAGACAATAGAATGACTATTTGGTAACATACAGTATGGTGAAAATGAAAGAATAAATTCATTTTATGCAGCAAATTTTTATAACGTAATTCTTTTTAAGGTTGCCTTTTCCAAATTAGTTTTTGGATATCAATTAATATATGTTTTAGGAAACCTTCTGGAATTAAATTTCTTTTTCAATATGCAAAAATTTACATTCCAGAAACCTTTCAAATGTTGTATTGCAACACCTACATTTCTATTTAAAAAAAAAATAAAAACAGGGATTTCAGGATTTTTCTGTAAAATCGGTGAATAAATAAATAAAGAATTTATCTCTTTCATTTGCGTCATACTCTATATGCTTTGTTACTAACAAAGCAGCGCGAATGCCTTCTTTTCTGCTCAGGTTGATGACAAATACTATCCGATCATGTTCAGAAAAGTACAAGTTGCTTAAATCTACAACCAACATCACCTCACCAAACGGGAATGAAACCGCAGCGAAGAAATTGCATAAGAAGAAATGCAGGAGGCAAATGTCCGTTGTCCAAAGACGAAGCCCTTGGCTGAAATTTCAAGAATTAGCGACAAATGTGAACCATTCTACCCCCATAAATCTATGAAAATTGAGTGATCGAGAGTTGCCAGTTCCCTATTTGAATGTTTTTTTCCATATACAGGGTGTTTCACCAGCAGGGAATTCCTCTATAACTCGTAAACAGTGACAGATAGGAAAAAAGTTTTTATAAATTGTTGTAGGATTATAATTTTTCTATAAGCAAACACAGATGGTTTCGTAACCTCGGAAGAAACATGCCAGTTAACCGTCGGCAAATACATACAAAAATAATTAGAACATCGGATTTTCGATATAACCGCCATTTTGTCTAACGCACATTTGCAATCAGATGTATTGAAATTCAATAGAATTAACTACATTATACGTAGAATGAGGTGGTGCTCCATCATGTTGAAACCACATTTACAGTCTTATATCAAGAGATACTCCATCCAATGTTGCGCAACGCTGGATGATTCAACTATCCCACAATGATAATTAATGACCTCTTTGCCATGAGGAAAGTAGATAGTGCTGCTTGCCTATATTAGGATTTTGTGAAGGATGCTGTGTATATATCATCCAATTTTTCAATGCGCACGTTGGCGTTCAGAGAAGAAGAAGATTTAAAAGGATAGGAGATCTTTTATAATACCAGAAGATATAGCAGATATACCTGGCAGGAATCATTGGAATGAAGGCTCTCTCTATGTCGAAAACGCTTCAAAAATTATAAAGGCTGAAATTTAAGATGCTAAAATTAATGCAGAAACCTCTTTGAAAGCTGT
Organism: Protaetia brevitarsis; assembly: GCA_004143645.1. Taxonomy (NCBI): domain Eukaryota; kingdom Metazoa; phylum Arthropoda; class Insecta; order Coleoptera; family Scarabaeidae; genus Protaetia; species Protaetia brevitarsis. Next base: position 1,356,388 of record RXPK01000183.1, read on the forward strand.
ACGCTAAACGCTTCCAAGGTGGATAACAATCAAAAATGAAGATATCTCTCCATCACAACAGAAAAGAAATCGAATCATTGGAAATAGCTTATTAAGTTATTAAATATTTAGGACGCGAAGGAATTAAAGAACTCCAAAAAATAATGAACCTCACAATTAGATCAAAAAGAATACCAAGGGTTGGAACACGGGAATAATCTTGCCAATTTTTAAGAATGGTGATAAAAGGGAATGCAAAAACTACGGGAGAATAACGCTATCAAGTATACCGAGAAAGATATTAGCAAGAGTAATGGACATACGAATTCGAGAAATAGTGGAAGATATACGCAATATGGATTTAGAGGTGGGAGAAGTACGCAAGTCTTAATCTTCATAGTAAGGCAAGCCAGTGAAAAATGATTAACAAAATAAAATAAAATTAATTATGCTGCATCGACCTACACAAAGCGTTTGATAGGGTAAGGAGAGTTGATATATGGAAGTTATTAAAAAAGAGAAAAATCGATGAAGAAACTATAGAAGCCTTTAAATCAATGTACAAGGATAACATAAATATAGTAATAATAAATAATGAAAAGTGGAAAGGATTTAAAACGGAAACAGGTGTTAAACAAGGATGTGTTCTCAGCCCCATTTTGTTTTCCTGTGTATTAGATGACGTAATAAAAAAGGCAAAACCAAAAATTAAACAACTAAAATTGGGGTATTGGAAAATGAAACCCACTAGTTGATGTATGCCGATAATATGGTGGTATTGGCAAAGACCGAAGAAAACCTGTAATTTAATATAAACATCTTAAATGAAGAACTTACAAAAATTAATATAAAAGTAAATACAGAAAAGACAAAGAGTACGACATTGGCAAAAGAGAAAACAAAACATAACATTAAAATAAACGGACAAAGAATTGAACAGGTCAAGGAATACAAGTACCTCCAGGACGATAATTGCAGCCAATGGAGAGATAGACAAAGAAATAGATAGAAAGATGAAAGAAGGGTGGAAAAATATAATACGATTTGAAAAAGAAAAATTCCTAGGAAAAAAAGAGGTGCAAAAGAACGTGAAAGTCGACGTAATAAATAAAATAGTAAGGCTAATGCTGATGAAACCGAAAAACATAAATCCAGAATTAATTAATGGATATGAGATTCCTAAGAAAAGTAGAAAATAAAACCAGAAAAGATAGAAGCAGGAATGAGAAAATAAGGGAAGAATTGGGAATGATACCAATACGAATGAAAATAAAAAGAAGGGCAGCTAGGATGGTATGGACATATTTGTCGAATGTCAGAAGAAAGAATAACGAAAAAAACTTGAAAACTAAAATATCCTGGAAAAAATAAAGAGGAAGACCAAGAAGAACAAGTAGAACGATTGAGATAAGGGTAACATTGATCGAGAGAGAAATGGCATGAAGCAAGAGAAATGACAAAAGACCAGAATAAGTGGAGAGAGAAGATAAGGGCAACAAATTAATCTAACAGTAGAAAGGTTTTTAAAGGAATAAGAAAAAAAAAGTTATTGATATTTAAAATAGCTTTCGCGAATGTGATTCAAAAACGACATTCCCCAATTACCAATGCAAAATATTGGGTGTAAATACTTTCTTTTATATATGTATATGTATATGCAAAATGCCTCAATTTAAATATATATTTAGTTAACAACAAACAGCGGTTACGGCAGCAGCTTGATTTACATATAATTTATGGAACATATCTGCTGTGCAGCAGTTTACTTTTGCGCTTTTAATTTATTTTAGTTTAAAACATCGATAAATAAACATTATTACTGCAGTTATTTATGATATCTCGTCCGCTGTTAAAACAAACTGTCCTTGAAATAAATTTTCAACCAATATGCAAGCAGGAAACACAATCCAGCAATAGCATAATGTCGCATCCATTTACTATTAAATTGTTAATAAAATGAACAATTCCAATTAATTAAATTGATAATATATTATAATATTATTCGTTTAACGAATATTTTTGAATATAACGAAACTGTTAACCACAAAAACTTTTTATCGTGCTCCATAAAATACACAGTTTATACTTAAATAGAACATTCAATTTAGATCTAGTTGAGTTAAAGTAGTTAGATATTAGCCGTACGTTTACGTGATATATTCCCAAAAGTGTAACGTTACCTTTCCCGCTAGAAACGTATTGTTCTTTTACATATATCAACCATTCTAATTAGAAATAACCGTAGGTACTCGATACATTACGTAAATACATATGTATTTTCGAAAGTGTTCTTGTTGTAGTGGCATAGAAACTATTGCATGGGTGCCGATCAGATAAACAGGAATTTTTGTTACCATACATATAGGCAAGTGCACCTTTTACTCTGCAGTTAGACCGGATATTTGAAACGTAATGACACTAGCTTCAAACGCTGTAATGTACATATGTACATTCACCATGCCATTTTGAAAAATGAGGCTTTTTTCAGAAAGCACGTGAATTCGCTTTTGTAGCTTATTTCACCGTCCATGAAAATAGAATGCAATATACCGCGCTTATACTATGCGATTTTAATTGCTAATTCCAAAATGCATAACAATACGGGCACTTCTGCGTTTAATGCAAAATTTATGTAATAACATTTGCAAAAGAATTGCTCAATTGATAAATTAAAAATAAGCCCGTTAAATGAATAAATTAATATTTTAAAATTATATTATTGCTGGGACATAAATGTCAGCAGAACAGCACTACTGGAAATAAATATTTTTTTCTAATAAAATTGTTAGATAATTTCAATTTATTCAGCGTGTCGCTAAATAGATTGCATCCTAAGTCAGAATTTTCTGAAGTAATAATGTTCTGTTGACAGATTGTGCACAAAAGAAAAGAGATGACTTAATTTAACAATACATCCAACAATTACTAGTTAGGCTAAGAACAATCAAACAAAAATGCCTCTTGAATTACGCAGCAAAAAAATATAATAAAATCCACTATTAGATATATTTTTTTTGGACAAAACATCAGCCACAAGGAGATCTCTGGATCACGGTTCCAGCTCGGAAGCCCAGCAGAGTATATATAGTATTAGAAACAACCACAGACGGGTCCACGTGTTTGTTTAATTATAATTCTACGACGTAATTATAATACTGCTTAGGATAATGGGTTATTAGGTTCCTATTATATATTCCTTTCTATTTAATTTTATTTTTTATTCATCATTTATTTCGTTAATAGAAAAAAATTGTTTTAATTTTATTTTTGTAAACATATATGTAGAATTTTGGGTGTATTTTTAGTTGTAATCTGCATATGTATGTGCGGTGGCGGAAGCTCCGTCAAAAAGTAGCAATTGCAATGAAAAACGTTAGCTATGATCTAGCTAGGATAGGGCAACATCTCCTGAGTGTGGGAGAATGCGAGTACACAGTAAGGACAGAGTCGGTTCCCAACGGCCAAGCAGAACGCACGCGTTGCAAGACGCGAGAGCGATAGCAAAAGGAGCCGCCATTAAGCACACATAAAATATATACTTATATATTCGTAAAAGTAAGTCCCATAGAGGGTTAACACGTGCCCAGTGCCTTGGCCGCCTCGCCACTTGTTATTTAGCGCCGAATAACTTCATAAGCGAGGAATTTTGCAATTGTGGTAGATTACGTACCTAATATCAGCAAGTGAGCTGAGTTTGCACGTTTGCTCGAAAAAATTATGACACAGCTTGGTAAAACGAATTCGTAAGCGTAATTCTAACGTATCTACAGTAAAAACTTTAAATGCAATGCCCGTAATCTGCGACGGAGAGGACTATCGCTTGAAAGATAATACCCTTTACGGTGCGCAACAAAGATGCCACAACCTTTTCGACCTACCCAGCGATTTACAGCCCAGAATTAAAACCTTTGTACTTGCCACTAAAGGATTTTATACAGTAATCCTGATTTCTAATTCTCTTGTTTACGTCAAAATTTTATTTCAATCAACTGTGTATTTTTCTTCTGATATTTTAATTATCATTAACTTTATTAGTATATATTAGTATTTATAATGTATATATTTAAACAATAATTTATTTTTGTAGGTAGTTTTAGTTTAAATTCTTTGATTTCAGTTATAATAGGGTGTATATCACTTCTTAGTACATCAATAAATAAACACAACCTTTATATTTTATATATCTTTTTTTACCTTTACAAATATCGATGCCAGTTTACTCGTTTAGTTATTTACTATAGATATACTATATCAAAAGTAAGAATATTGAAAAAGAAGCGGTTTACTTGCTTATTTCTCATTCAACTGAAGGGAAGAACTTTCTATGGAAAAGTTCCTAGAAGAACGAAATAAAATTATACTACATACTGCTGTGGCAACCCGCGTTACCGCTGAGTGTATTTTAAGTTGCCTAATTTGTCATGATTTTCCGTTTTGCTGAATCTTTGCTTGAATCTTTTGTTTGTTTTTGCTGAATTCTTTCGTTTTGTTGTCTTTGAGACTTTTCACATTTATAATTTTAAGTTTGTATTAAATATAGGTAAAGAGTTTATTATTTATTTTAATTTAATTTAGTGTAATTTTTTTTTTAATTTAATTCTATTCAATTAGTTGTCCAGCGTTCGCTAGTTTGTTTCAACGCCTGTTCTACTAGATTTTGTCGGTGAATTGTAAGAATACGATTGTAGAATTTTGTCAAGCAGTTCCTTGGTTGACTTTAACGTGAGTAGACGTATTTTTAAATATTATTGATGCCATTTTGTAATTCATTTTAATATTCTAACTTTTCGCATTTGAATTTTATTCTGTCCATCAAGGAATTCGTTTTATAATGATTGTTATTATATTGATGTGTGCACGTTATAGATCATTTATTATTTGTGTGCAGGAAGATAAATTCCAGTTTAATTTTTCTCAATATATTTTAAAGTGTTAATTTTACCGTTTTTCTATTTTGCTGTTTCGTTTTTTATTCATTCACCTCGGTTGGGTGAATAGAAGCATTGTTCTTGCATTTAGTTTTCATTTTTATATAATTTTGTGTGTTTGTCCACGAATTTATTTTATTTTGTTGAAACCACGTGGGTTAATATTGGTGTATTTAGGATTATCTTCCTGAACAAACAAAACTTTTGCTTTGTATAGGAAATAGCATTGTCCTATTGTAATTTAGATTCTAATGCAGTTTTTAACTTAGGCCAGAACCTTCAGTTCAGGGTTTTTTTTCTACAAATTGTAATTAACCCTTTTTGTATAATAAATTTTGATTGTTAATTATCTTCGTTGGGTTAAAAAAATTCTGTTCTTTTAGTTTAAACTGAACCTTTTCAATTTTTTGGATAATTAAAAGAGTCTGATTTCATTCACTCACAATTTACTTTTCGTGGTTAGATTCAAGTTTTAATTCGCGAGGGTAACTCTGAGGTTAATTGTTCTTTTGTTCAATTTTAAAATTTTATCCGTTGAGCTAGCTAATTTAATTTTTCTTTTTCATTTTTAAAATTCATTTTGCATTTTAAAATTCAATCAGTACACAGCAATACGTTTAGTATGTAGTACTTGTACATACTTTAGCGAGTAATCGATGGCTAAAATAAACAACAAGGAAAAGGTTTATATGCCGACAATCGATCCGAAAGATAATCCTCTTGATGTTATGCGACAAAGATGTCACAACCTCTTCGGCTAGATTTACATCCGCAGTGCTTTACTTTCAATAACAAAATAAATCTTGAATCTACGCATGCACAATCGCTGGTAGATTAAAGGAGATGTATCTTGCTTTATGTTTACTTGTGGCTTACTTTCCCTATTTCATCTTTTTTTGAGTCGATAGTACCTACGGAGCGGAATACAGCCTCTGTAGGGAACAAAGACCAAGCTACCTCGGGCTGATCTACGGACAAAACCTGCTGTGTGCGCTGAAATTTCACCGACCACACACAAAGCCGAAGGACTACCAAAATGGCAACTACTACTGTTTATTTTACTTATTTATTAGTTTGTAAAGTGAGAAATAATAATTTTACTTGCATTTGCTCTATGTTTAATAATTTAGATTAGTTATTAATATTCGGGGTCCCCATCTTTCATTTCATTTTAGTTTACGTTGTAAACTAATTTTTGCTTTCGTTGTTTGAATAAACTAAAAAAATGCTGTAAAGGTGAAATCAATTTACTTTTATTTTTTTTTAGGGGGTTGGATTATATTTTAAATAATCATAGCACCGCACGATCTGAGAGCGATTAATTTAACCGGTAAAAGAATTTCATGCTTATTATTTAATTCAACCAATCAATAAATATTATAATTTAGAAATAAACCGAACATATGGCCCCCAACTTGAGAATATAACATTTGGAAGTATATTAGAATCTTTACAATAATAATAATAATAATAATAAGAACTTTATTCATAGAGCCAACATTAATTGGATTGATGCGTCAATTTTACATCTAATTTAGTACAATATTTGTACGTGTCAATACATTGATAAAAAAAAAACAGACAAGACAGAATACATGAAAACATACTTAATTATCATAAAAATCTACATATTAAGATATTCGTTAACACTGTAAAAGGCATTCAATGACAAGTAGTCCCTAACTTTTTCCTTAAACATATGAACTGATGAGCAGGTTTTATATGTATCGGGTAACTTATTATATAACTTTGCGCATATGTAGAAGGGGGACTTTTCATGCAGCGATAAATTGTGTCTCGGATAAATGATGTCGTGTACATTTCTTGTGTTATATTGGTGCGGTGTTTTAAACTCGTTGAATTTATGTATGTTTTGCCTAACAAAAGTTAAACACTTGTACACAAAGATGCAGGGAAAAGTAAGAATTTTGTGGCGAATAAAAGTATCTTTACAAGTACCTCCAAACTGTATATCGAACAACAAACGAATAAGGCGCTTCTGCGCAACAAAAACTCTCCTCCAACCTGCAGCAACACCCCACACAGTGACACTGTATGACATTATGGAGTATGCTAATGCATAGTAAACATCAATCTGATTTTGCTTTGGTAGAATATGCTTTAATTGATTAATGACGTAATATGCGCTACTCAACTTGTTGCATACATGCTCTAAGTGCTGGTCCCAGGATAATCTACCATCAACCTGAACACCAAGCAGCCTCACGTCATCACGCATAATAAACTGGTTTCCAAGATTCGGCAGAGGCTTCCTCTTATAGAAGTAAACAAAGGAGGTTTTATCGTTATTTAAAACAAGTCTATTTGTCACACACCACTGCCTCATGTCCTCCATAGTATCCGTCATGCGTTGTTCAAGTTCTACCCCGCTTTGACCCGATATAATCACAGATGTGTCGTCTGCAAAAATTACCGGATAACCGCTCCGAAAATGACACGGCAAGTCATTGATAGTTAGTAAAAACAAAAGGGGACCCAAAACCGATCCTTGTGCTACACCGAGAGGTACATTATATTCGTTAGACATTGACTCACCCATAGTAACAACCATACGCCGATACGTCAGAAACGATATTACCCAACTCAACGAAATGCCGCGGAAGCCGATTGCATACACAATTGTTCTTTAATAAATCAATATCAACAGAGTCAAAGGCACGTGATACATCGAAAAATACCACCGGCCACATAATTGTTTGCATCCAATTCTCTATAGATGTGCTCCATACTATCAAACAGGCGGTCTCGGTGGACTTCGCTTAGTAAAACCATGTTGGCTGTTATGAAGAATATCATGTAGTTCTAAAAAATTGTAATTTGATCATGTGCAATTCTCTCTATTACTTTGGAGAAGGAGCTAAGTAGTGAAATCGGTCTAAAATTCTCCATTTTAGTGGGATCACCTTTTTTATGAAGAGGTATAACTGACGCAATTTTTAACCTAGATGGAAACCTACCAGTTTCAAAAGATTTATTTATAATATACGTCAAACTTTCACCTATATCAGAAATAATATATTTCAGTAAGTCTTAATTTGCTTAAAATCGCCGTGAACATCTTTTACAAGCTCCAACGCTGCGGATGAAAAATAATTTGCAAATGCATGTGATATCTCAGACTTGTCAGATGTCAGAACGTCATTAATAAGTAGTTCGAAATTATTAGTTTGTGCACTTACTTTATTTCGAGCGGTGTTCACAATTATTCCAAACAGCCTTGGATTTATTTGATGCAGTCTGGAGTTTCTTGCTGAGATATTTTTTTTTAGTATTTTGTATTAATTTTATTTATTGGTTTCTTTTATTTTCGCGATACAAGGTTGTTTTAGCCAAAAGAAGCTCCCTCAGTGCTTTGAACTTTGAATTACATCAGGTGATACCCACGCTGCATTCCCTGTCTTACATTGTTTTGTATTTGTATAGGGGCAAGATGCATCCATGTACCAGGTAAGGGTAGAAAAGAAGTTTTCAAATGCTGTATCTACATCATTACATTGTTGTAAAGAAGACCAATCATTTGAGCGTAACAACATTTTTAAGTTATTTAAATTATGTGGATTAATGTTTCTGCATGTCATTGATACATGATGTTCTCTATTGCCTACATTACATGAAGTATTAATGTTTAAAATGTGAGCTAAGTGGTCAGCAATGTTCGGTTGAATAACATAACAAATTGTTCTATCTACAACTATACTTGTAGTCATATAATCTATTGCAGTCCTCGTTGTCTTACCATTCACATCAGTACATATTCGTGTGGGCCTCATTCGTAAGTTGTTCTAAACCAAAGCAACTAAATACATCTAATAAACTGCTATAGTGCAGTGAAAGCTTTAAGGAGTCTACATTAAAGTCACCACAAACAACCAAATCCCCACATAACTCACTAAGTTTTTTCAACGTGGCTATCAGACTATTTGCAAAATTATCAAAACAACCCGCAGGTGATCGATATACAGTCAGTAACCCAATTTTTTGGTTCTGTATGTCAAGCAAACAACAACATGCTTCAAAATCAAACTCTATACAATCTCTAACAATCTCTCGTCCAACGCGGAACAAGAACTAATCTGTTCCATTTCATCCTTTTTTGCGAAATAAACTTATTATCATCATTAATTGCAAACGTTTATCAAAGTTTCATGTATTTCTAGAACAGTTAAAGTATTAGTGAGAATCCACCAAATAAAATAAATGGAGAAAAAAGATGTTGGTAGATAACTGCGTGCACATGTGCATACTCGGTTCAAATTAGATTCAATTAGAAGATGACATCTTTGCTATTAAGGCGATCTCGTATTTCGCAGAACAAAAATAAGAAACGTACGAAGCCTGATACACTTCGTTAGATAACAGTCTCCTGTTTCACTAGTAAGTAATTTATGCATACATGACAACAATATCACTCACCCTCGCTGGGTGTATCAGGTTATAGAGGAAACGTAATGGTTCACACTCTGCAATTGAAGCATACCTACATGGTAATGTAATGTAAAACGCCAGTTACATAAGGATATATCTATATGTGCGCAACATGCATTAATTTCGAGAAGTGTAAGATCAGTTCTCGTGATATTTTGTTGTAAAGAATTGTTATTTGTGAACACATTCGAAATTCTTATTTGTAGTAAATATTTTTAGGGAAATAAGCGTTTTAAAGATATAACATATTTTATGTATGTATATCGCTTTTCCTGTACTAATTTTTAACAAAATACCCAACATACTTCCTAGATATTGTTAGAAATACTTTTTAGGAACCGCTGCAAGGATTTAGTGTGAGAATAAATACAGAAATAATAAAAAAGATGTGAAACAAAAAAATCTAAGCTATAAAGATAGCTGCTCTTTGTGTTTTTTTTTTGATTTAACATTCCTTCCTAAATTTTGTTGATGTGCAGCATAAGTGGTCTAGAAATTATATACACAAGAACAGGTTTTAGCAAGTGCTCAGAACAAAATAATTACACCTTTCAGTATTTCAAATATTTCTACTACTTAGGGTAAATGAATATACGCCGAGTACTTGCAAATTCCACCAAATATTCAAGTTACTTGGAATTAGACGAAAGTACCTTAGGTACTTTTAAACTATACCTAAGTGCTTTGATAATTACATTGATTGTTAAAAAAATGAGAATGTTATTTCAACTTTTTTAAGTGTTTGTCCATTTATTAAATACACCCCACTAAAAAAAAATAAACTACATACTTATACCATTAAAATAACATTCTAAACGTAAATTTAAACAAAATGAATATTGAAACCGCGATCTTCAAACTTACCGTATTGCTGTGGCACTGGCACCCCAGGGCTTCGGCCGAATCTAAATGTGTAATTTTTACTCATCTTCCAACATCAGCCTTGTCAAAACAATGTTAGAGTTTCCACAATTCTTATTGTTGTAAATTTTGCTAAGAATTTTGATTCAATTGTTTGTATCATTTTATTTGGTCAGTTGTGTATAGTTAATTTCATTTATTTGTACATTTTGCGTGTACCAGTATTGTATAGTTTATTTTGCTAGTTTTTTCTTTGCGATGCGTTGCGGTCATCGCACGCAGATTGTAAATTTCATATATATGAGAATGTTACCTAGAGGCCCAAGGAGTTACTAGACGGACGAGCGGGAGTCTGTTTTGTTTTGTTCTCTCGGTTACCGTATATGGTAATCCTTTTTCAGTTTAAGATGTAGTTCGTTGTTTGTATTTTAAAAATCGTCTATCTAGTAATTCTTTTGTTAAATTGTGTTTGGGTATTTGTGCACAATACATGTAAGGCTTTTTAATAATTTTCGTTTTAGAAGTAATCGCGTTTAGAGTTTAAATTTTCCGTTTTTTTGTAGTTATCAATTTAATTTTAATTTTATCACCTCGGGGTAGGTGAAGTGAAGCTGTGAGCTTGTTTTAAATTTCATTTTTAATTTTGGTTGTTTCTTTACGTTATTTGAATTAATTTTTAGTTTGCTTTGAGTTTTTGAGACCACGTGATTTTTTTTTGTGGTATTGAAATTCCTTCTAGAACGAATTCACCATTTTGTTTGCTAAGGGATTTGCATTGTCCTTTTTAAATTGTAGAGTCATATGCAGGTTTGTTTTTTTGCCAGAATCTTATATTCAAGGTTTACATTTTCCCTGTAATTTGTATTAAGTGTTTTTTTTTTTTTTCTTTTTACAATAATAAATTAAATGATTGTAAATATCATCTTAAATAGTTCTTTTATTTCTGAATCAGCCATTTCAATTTTTGGGGATTTTAAAGAAAGAAAATTTTGCAAAAGCCCACTATTAATTTTTCAAAAATTTACTCTGAGATTTAAGAATCTCTGGCGCCCTTTTAAATTCATTTTTGCTGAGCTAGCTAAATTAGTTTTGTCATTTTTAATTTCTTTAAATTTGTATGCTTGGACATTCAGTTCACAGCAGTATGTACAATCACCCACTACGCAGTCTGGTTCTTGTTTTATACCAGCACATCCTGTGGGAATGACAATCTACGAACTACCCGATTAGATGAATCACAGCATTGCCAGTTTTATGCTACGATCGCAAATTAGGACTTCGGCATGTGACTCTTAGGAGCACACAAGCTGAACTTTCTTTCGTGTAGTGGGTGATTGTACTTAAAGCTTGAGATGTGATAGAGATGATAGTGTGCTTATATACTCAGAGGAGCACTCGAATTGTATGGTGATGCCTACAATAGATCATGAGCCCATGGTGGCCTTTTATCGGTAAATTTGTTTTTAATGATTAAAATGTATTGTATCCTTAATATTTATACATGTCTTCCTCTCAATGTGCATTTTCAAGTAGCTTTAAAGCAAAGTGGTAATAAATAGTTAACGTTTTCAGTTAATAAAGAAAACTATAGTTATTGTATATGTAGTTCTAACACTAGTTCCAAGTATTTTAAAGTAATTCAACTTAAGAATTGGGAGCGGAGACTAAAGCAACTTTACTTCATTTTAGTAAGTGACAAGAACCATTTGTTTGTAATTTTTCCATTCTATTGTCTAGAGATATGTAACATACCTACATATATCACATGCCTTTTTATTTAGAACAAAAAATAAAAAGTACAACACACATAAGCAACAGCTGCCAACTGCAAGTTTTATAAAAGTACTGAATATTTCGCTCGAAGTAAATTTTTACTGGGGGTACCTCAACTCTCTCAAAGTTTATACATTCTGTTTAATCTATTTCCGATTTCTTATATGTGTTACATTACGTTATTTAATTCAAACATATACATTCTTGTATACTCCTCCCCAGGGAACATCTTTCTGCAGTAGATAAATTCGCTGTCCGTTGTAGTGAGGTCCCACTGTATTCTTACAAGAAAAATATGGAAAGAGGATAGTCAACTAGTGTAATTATTTGTTCCTAGATGTCCCATTTATGAATGTTAGTTATGTACTTAAATTAATTAAATTCTTCCAAAACGTTTTTTTTTTAGCAAATTATAATAGAAGGAACTTAACATATATTTTTATTAACTTTACACCTATATTCAAATCTCAATAGTTTACGTAATTTCTGTTGCAAAAATTTCTAAATCAACTTCATCACAAAACATATTGTCAAATAATCGCTGAAAGTGCAGTTATTTAATCAATGTTAAATGTAGCAAAAAACCGCAATTCACTGGCAGATATCACAAGCTAATAATTGTGCAATAAAATACATCTAAAGGATCTAACCAAAATAAAAGTCATAAAATTCCATATTCAAATCGCCCTGGAGATTATTAAGGTTATGCATACATATACATTAAATTCGTAGTTACATGCACAATGAATTGAAGCAATGAAACCCAATAGCGCGATCAATAATTGTACTATACAATATACTAGTGGTTCTACGTGGCGTATTATAATAAATTTTTATAGGATAGCTTATATTCGGATTTGCATTGGTTTCGTATTGGTAAATGTACAAACACTACACAACTACCGTCCGAAACAATTTTATATTGCATTGATATGCCTGGCAATTATATCAGCATATCTGCAGTTTTTGAATTCACACCCAATGATTGAATGATATAAATGTAGGTATGGTCGAAATTTCCGATTCGTAATTGAAATGGGATTTAGCCGGTAGTGGGATTAAACGTTTCAATACCGGAAACAAAAATGCTAGTCGTATATACATTATTGTCTAACTTACACTATTATATATGTGTCCTGTAATTTTTCTCACACACTCATTTAATACTTTCCATAAAAAAATAAAAAATCCATAATGAATCTTTTAAACATCCGTCTCCATATTATCATGCTATCGTTAGATAATACCAAGTTCTATTCGAATGTCTGTAAAACAATCAAACAAATGCGCATCGACTGTTTATAACTAAAATCTGGAAAATAATATCATCACTCATCTGTAAAGGGATTTCAATAATAACGTAATTGTTCACGCAAAAGTATTGATAGTACATTAGTCTTGCTTAATTACTAGTAATACAGAGAATTTGAGGAATTCTAAATGATTGAACTAGAAGGCACCGTTTTTGTATTATCTAGCTCCCTTATCTAGAACAATTGAAGCAACTGAGCAAGTTTTCTTTCATCAAATATCTGCGACATTTTATTACAAGTTGATCAGGTTTGTTTTATAAGACAACGATTAAATGTGAAATCTTGGTTCACCAATTTGATTTGAAAAAAGTACAACTTCTAGCTAAGGAACAAAAATTACTACAGTAGAAATATTTTAGGAATGACGTTATATTATACAAAAGATAAAACTAGCGTAAACCATTGTAGTGATATACAGTGACCGGCATAAATATTGCAACATATGGGAAATTTTTTTATTATTAAAATATTCCAAATTCTTTTTGGAGGGATAGGTTGTGAATGTCTAGGAACCCCAAGATTTATTTTGACACACGTCACGTGACCACTAGTACGGCGGTAAATTTAAAAAACATGTCATAAATTTCCAAAAAGTGAGGTTACATGACATGATATCGAAAAAAGTTATTTGAAAAAGTTGGTTAGAATTCAATTCTGAGACTATGTACAAATTTTTGTGAAGATATTTAAAAAAAAGTAAAAATCACAACTTTTGCAAATATTGTTTAATTGAATTACATATTTCCATTTTTTCCGCTCTTAGCAGCTCAACTGCAATGCTATTTCTAAATTTGATTGATACTCAAACAATTTCGTCAATTTTTGCATAACTATCATAGCGAAAACTGAAAAGTACGTTTTCAGTGTGACAATTGTTGTTGCAAGGGACTGTATCTAGTAATAATAATTATATTATATAATATCTAATAATAAAATTTTACAAACATTTTTCTCTATAAACCACTTAGCAGACATTAATTTTACTGAAAATTATTATATTTTTTATTTGTTTTCGGCATTAAAGTGAAAACCGTTAGTCAAAAACTGATAATACTACATGTACGCACCGAAGGTTTTAAAGTAGATTTTGAAATTGGAGAACAACGAATAATAAACAGTAGGTAAAATAAAAATGGTAGTAATTGCTTATTTGCCAAAACGTTAATAGTATATTTCAAATTAAAGGAGGAAAGTGCTCTATTGAAGGTCGCGTGCAAATAGCACTTTCCTCACGTGGTTTGAATACTATTTTTTCCCAGCCAGTCCCATTAATCATAAATATTTTTTAAGAACTGTCAAGTTAGCTTCGTTTTAAAATTGTTTAATAATAGTTTAATTGAAATTTAATACCTAAAAATTTAGCAATTATCTCATAAATGGGCTCAGACTGGGCCGAATGTACTAATGTCATCTATCAATGATGTCACATGTTATAAGATGTACAGTTTCATCTTGTCAGCGTTACTTACTTTTCCTCCCTAGGGAGGTAAAGTACAACTTTCCTCCCTCAAATGAGGGAGGAAAGTGTCCACTTTCCTCCATCATTTGCTGCTGGGAAAAAAAAATAGTTTACTACATTATTTTGTTTCTAATTTCAAAGCCTACCTTACTTATAAGAAACAGAACGATATGTATGTCTAACAAGTATGCATTTTTAGAGTTTCATTTCTTAGTTGTTCATTACTGCTAGTGATTGTTTAAATATTTTTGCTTATTAAGTATTACTATCATTAGTTAAAAATACTGGTTATTTATTTCTACTGAGTTTTGTAGTTTCGAAACAGACATACATACCTTCGATGCATGCAATAACATTGTGAGGGCTTAAATGTTTAGTGTTATCAGGTTTGGACTACTGACTTCACTTTAGCGCAGAAAACAAAAAAAAATATTATAATTTTCAATAAAAGTAATGTTTACTAAGTGGTTTAGAGAGAAAATGTTTGTAAAATTTTATTTACTGCTACTAGATACAGTCCTTTGCAACAACAATTGTCACACCGAAATCATACTTTTCAGTTTTCGCTATGTTAATTATGCAAAAATTGACAAAACTGTTTGAGTCTCAACCAAATTTGGAAATAGTACTGCAGTTGAGCTGGTAAAAGCGAAAAAATGGAAATATGTAATCCAATGAAACAATAGTTGGAAAAATTGTGATTTTTATTTTTTTTAAATATGTTTACAAAAATTTGCATGTGGCCTCAGAATTGAATTCTAAGCAACTTTTTCAAATAACTTTTTTTGATATCATGTCATCTAACCTCACTTTTTGCAGATCGACGGGCATATTTTTTAAATTTACCGCCATACTAGTGGTCACGTGACATGTGTCAAAATTAATTTTAGCGTTTTTAGACATGCACAAACAATTCCCCCAAAAAAAATTAGTATATTTTAATAATAAAAAAAAAAATAAGCCGGTCACTGTTATATAGATTGCTAATCAAAAATGCGTGCACTTTTATTATTTTAAATTTATTTGAAACTTTTATCTCCCTACACGTTTGTTCAAATTTGTTGCAAAGAAACAGAGTTTTTTTAAGTTTAGTTCGTATTTCCGTTGAATGCGTTTTGACTTTTGACATAATTTTACAACAGTATTTTAGAGTGTTTCAGTTTACTGTTTCTACCTTCTCTTTTAATTTACTGACTGATAAAACATGTTTACATTAGACAAATTCATACATATTAACAACATGCATAATATTAAAAATGATAAAAATATATTAAAAAAGATATAAAACTAGCAAAGGGCTATAACGTTGTAATAAACACAAATAAAAAACATCTGTTACCCAAACATCCAACGTCATCTCTCGTTTAAAGGAATATACTTACAG
Organism: Protaetia brevitarsis; assembly: GCA_004143645.1. Lineage (NCBI taxonomy): Eukaryota > Metazoa > Arthropoda > Insecta > Coleoptera > Scarabaeidae > Protaetia > Protaetia brevitarsis. The sequence goes on from RXPK01000183.1 coordinate 1,372,531, forward strand.
GTACTTTTCTAAATCTATTTGACCTGTTGAGATACCAAGAAACTAGACGAATGTGAGTAGTCTTACCCCTCCATATATCCATCACTGTCGACTAGTGGAAGGGTGTAACTGTCCAATTTAATAAATTATTTGAATGTTTTTTTTTTTCCATGTATTTGTTGTTTTCTTTATATTCTATACTACATCTGTATATGAGTATAACCTTTATCGATTGTTAGCTTTCTAACGAATTTATCTAATCTCGTTTTGTTATAGGAAAATGTAGAAAATATAAAGAAAATCACTATAAGCACTGTGTAAGAAGTGCTACGACCTTAACCTCAGAAAAAAACCTTCTTACTCACTTAAATCTTTCAAGAGGATTTTGAAAGGTTTAAGTCATACTTTGAAAGAAGATAATTTGAACATACGTTTCACCTCGCCAAACACAAAGAGACACCTTTTAAGCAGCCTCATCTCAATGATAGTCTATAAAATCGGATGTAATGGCTGAAATAAGGTTTACATTGAACAGACGAAACGTGCTAGAGGAACAGACAGCAAGTTATCGCTATGAGACTTAAACCATCCAGCGTAGCACAACATATAAATGACACCGGACATAGTATCGATATAGGAAATCTTGAATTAGTTAAGAGTGCACGTTGATCGAGGGTATTAAACACATGCGAAAGCATGTAGGTACATGCAAAATATCCGGATAACTTATTAAATCCGGAAGTTGCATCCCCCTACATTGATGAATTTATGAGGGTAAGAGGATATACATTCACCGCTAGTTCTTGGTTATTTCGACAGACCAAGTGGACGTAGAAAAGCACTTATAAATATATATATTATACTAAATATTTTGTTCTAGAGAGAAATAACTTTGCAAGTTTAGGCAATTGATTATTTTTTTTTTAATTTTAATTATAGTCCACGTATTTCAGAAACATTGTCTCAAATTAATAAAATCTCGTGTACCGCAGATATTTTATGTGTATGTTATACTCGTACATTAATTGAAATTACGTAGATTGGCTACAAAAAGCGCCATACTATACATCAGGTAATCCATTTATCCTCCCCTCCTACACCCCCCCCCTTCAATTTGGAAGCAGTCAGTTTTACGAAAAAAAAAAAAATAAAGTAGAAGTTTTAATACAATAAGGCACCTACCTAATGGTTACACTACACAGTCGTAGCCCTAGGAGAGCGCGTGAAAGGCAGATAAAGACACAATATATGTGATATACTTTGTTCAACAATTAACCATTATTTTTAGATTGGAATTTGCAATAAACAGGGTTCTATTAAAACAGCCGTTAAATTATATAAAAATTAATCGAGACCCGGCCGTCTCTTACGGAGGTTGGTTAGTCAATCTTTTTGAATTGAAATCCTCTAACAGACTTCGATAGCGATTGTCTTTCGTCAGGGGAGCAAACTGCATTTGAAAAAGCCGTTACTTTTACCGAAGTCAGGGGAATATAAGATATTTAATACATGAGAATGCCCATGTGACCAAATGGAACTCTGGAACGTTTACACTAAATTGAAATAAATAATTATTGCAACATTATGGAATCACCCTACATTAATTATAAAATAAAAGTTTACTATGTTAAATTAACAATCTTAAAATTAATTGCTGTACAAAGGGTATGCAACCTTACATTCACGTCAATTTTTGACTAAACTGAATTTCAGAAATTTTTCCTGTCTCTTTGGTCGACATATCAATGCACTTGGATTGCAGATACATATAAAACCATAATTATACTAAATTTAAGTAAACTAAGTACACTGTAAAAAAAAACATAAAAATGTTCTTCGAAGTGAATTTAGATCTAACTTTCATCTGTCAATATCTGTCATAAGAATGTACTACTCCAATTCTAATATTTAATTTCCATGTGTAGGTATTTCACTATTGACCATCTTCACCTTCCGAAGGGAACATTCTGAAGGAAAATGCCCTTGAAGGACTTGCCAAACGCAGAGGTTTTCTACATCATTTGGGCATCGTCTGGTTGTCTACTGCTACATTCTATATCCTTTTTTGTTATATCCTTATTATTTTTTAAAATACATAAAAGTAAAACTAGTAACTTTACACTTAAACAATATCAAAAGATTAAACCATGACAATAGGTATATTAGAAACCACAGCTGCATTGCTAAATTTCACGAACTTGCATAAAATATTGTTGTAAGAATTTCAACATTAAATATTCTGCTGCAAAGAAGAATATTTCTATCCATGCTTTAATTCAGATCATTCTCCCTAATATTTTATATAGGTATGTAGGGGTGTGTTTTACTGTTTCGTGCGCACATACGAAATTCCGGACTATCCATCCTTAGGGAATTTACTAGTATCCGTCTATCACTGAAAGGGAACTGCTGATGGGAATTAGCGAGAAAGCAGGAAAAGGTTGTGCACATTCTGCCGTAACGCGGCTATAAACTGTTCAATAACCGTGCAACAAAGAACGCAGCGTGTATCGCAAACCTCGGAGGGCGTATCAGGTTTATATATCAGGTGCGAACGTGATGTAATGCCGTGAGAAGACTGCTTTTACGAGCCTGCCTACAGTAGGAACCAATGATAACAACAATTGACAATAAACGTTTTATGAGAAAGTAATTGATTTAACTGCGCTAGGATCGACACGCAAGCGAGCACTGTGTAAATATAAGTAATAGCATTGCAACAAGATTGAATGCCGTAAAAATCATTTCATCTACGAACAGCTACATACCTCGTTATGCACATGTTTGACAAGACGCTGCTGATCGTATATGAAATGGTATACGTTATTAATACAAAAGCTTTCCAACAGAAGCATTAACTAATAACCCGAGGCTAACTAATAGTACAGTTATTACCAGGTTAAGTAAGACACTTCCATATTACGGTTTAAGCAGTTAAGTTGAAAGTATATAAAAAAAATCTTATTATTAGTTTTTAGAAGCATTAATACAATCTTAAAGACCGTTAAAATTAGAATATAAATAAAGTAATAAATACAGGCTGTTCTATTTAAAATAAGAAAGTTACTTGCCTTTAAAGATAGCGAAAATTAAAAGTATGTTTTTGTTCACCTTGCATATTTTTTTTTTTGCTTTATATTTATTTTATTATCAAGTCTAATGTAGAATAGTTTAAAATATCTAGCTTAAATATGTATGACAGGCATGCCTCATAATTTTGGTCTACATTTGAAGAATAGTTAATTAAATAGTCCTGTACTGTCAAACTATACAGGCTGTTCCATTTAATTTTTCACAACTTTTGTGTGTAACTTTTCTTTGAATCACCCTGGATACTGATTTTGAAATGTGGTCCTTCTCAACCTGTATAACTCTTAACAAAACAAAAAAAAATTGAAAATATATTACCACTTTTCGCACATAAACTGACGCGCCCATCCTGTATAATTCCTTTCATAATATTAGTGAAATTTAGGTGTACAATGATAAATTACTTAGTATAAATTACTCTTGTCGACAGCCATACTAATATATCTATTATTACTTGCAAATTCATAAAAATGAAATATAATAATGAATATATTCCTTTATTTTGTACCCGTGAGTTACATACATGTAAGGTCCATTTTTGCTAACCTAAAGAATTCATCCAGCAGAGATGCATTTAATATTAACACTAAAATTTTAAAGACCATAACAAATATTGTTATCTATCCTTTCACTAAACTCATTAATGAAAGTATTAATAAAGGAATCTACCCAACGGCGCTTAAAATTTCCTCTGTAACTCCGATATTTAAAAAAGGTACTATTAATGATCCTAATAACTATCGCCCTATTTCTATTACACCTGTTTTTTCCAAAGTGTTTGAAAATGTACTAAAAGATCAAATAACAAATTACTTTGAACTGAATTCACTTTATAGTAAATGTCAATTTGGGTTTCGCAATAAGCTCTCGACGACTCTAGCTTTACAAAATCTAACCAACATTGTACTTGGAAATTTTGAGCTTAAAAAACATACATGTATTACTCTATATGATTTAACAAAAGCTTTTGATTGCGTAAATCATAAAATACTACTTGAAAAATTAAAACTTTATCACTTCTCTGCACCTTCCTTACAACTACTAGAATCGTTTTTATCAGACAGATCTCAATTTGTAAAATATAATAATAGTTCTTCCAATATTACAAATATCAAGCATGGTGTACCACAGGGATCCGTTCTTGGACCATGTCTGTTTTTAATTTACATCAATGACCTAGAGCATTGTGATATTAACACCGATTTTTTTCTATTTGCTGATGATACCACAGCTATTAACTCTGACTTCTCAGAAGCGGGTCTCAGTGCCAGTACTGAGAACATGGATACTGCTATAAATAATTGGTTTTTAGCCAATAAATTGTGTGTGAATCCAACCAAACTGCAGAGGCAGATACTGTCACTGAGACCAACTGGGAATCACCTAATTAAACCTGTAAGATTACTCGGTGTATTGTTGGATCCGAAGTTAACTTGGGAGAATCATATCGATGATCTGTGTACAAGACTCTCAAGCAAAATTTTCTTGATTAGAACTTTAAAGAATAAACTATCCCCCTAATTATTTATTAACAGTATATTTTTCATTTTTTCATTCAGTTATGAGCTATGCCATTTTAGTTTGGGGTCATTCCAGTCACTTATTCAAAGTATTCAAATTGCAAAGAAGATGTATCAGATTGGTTGCAAATTTGGAATATAGAGCTGATTGCAGAGCAACTTTTATTAAACTTAAAGTTTTAACTACACCATGTGTTTATATCTTGGAATGTATCACTTTTATAAAAGATAATTTTGATAATTACACTCTTAATAGTGATTTCCATAATTACCCTACTAGATTTAACGAAAATATTAGATTACACCAACTAAGATTGAAAAGAAGTCAAAATAGCATCAATTATTTTGCCATCAAATTTTTCAATGTCATACCCAGCTCCATCAAAAAATTACCATTAATGTCTTTCAAAAATATTATGAAAAAATACTTAATTTCGAAAAGCTTTTATTCAGTTGAAGAATTTTTGAATAATAATTTTAGCGATATGATTTAATTTGATTTAAATTCATCTTTGTTACTATTAATAATTCTATTGTTTCATTCTTTTTTTTTTTTTTCCGTGACGTATGTAAACACTTTGTGTACTAGCATTAATAAACTTTATTATTATTATTATTATTATTATTATTAACAAATCCTATGGTAAGTAAACTGGGCTGGTGCGAGACCAGTTTCAAGGCCATTCTCCTTTAGATGGCCTCGAAGTGAATTATGAGTAGGAGGAAGAGCTCATGGTGATGACACACAAATACACCATCTCCTAGCCAGTTCCTTCCACCTACAACTCACCTCGGGGACACTTAAAGGAGAGTAGCCTTGAATCTGGTCCCGCACCGGCTTAGTTTATCTATTTGCTGTCTTTATTACCAGCCTAAAAAAGAATAACAGCGTTATAAACAATACTTGCAATAGCTACATTTTGTATTCGTCTCCACTTAAAAAGAAGATTGCCGCTCATGGAAGAAATAATTTTCTTTTGTAAGGGCATTATAATTTTGCTACCGATATTCATTACGCTGCTAATACAATAATGGAGAGGAAAGATACTAGTAGTAAAATAATGTTAATGCAAACTTGACACCACTTGTGATTGTTTTTAGTACATATGTCAAATCCAAATTTCGACAATTGGAAAGGTTGTATGAATGCTTCAAATCCCTGTTATGCGTTTCGAAAGTTATGTTTGACCGATATCTATTTCAGGTAGAATTATTATAGTAATTAACATGCGAACTTAGATAAACGCAAGAATTTCTTTGTCTTCAAAAATACAGTGCACGTACCGCCTAAGTTGGCAGAAATCCCAATAGTACTGTCGAATCTTTAACCACAGCAAAATCAAGAAAAGTGTATGAATTTGTCACATATAATCGATTTTTGGAATGGGCTCAAGAGCATAATGTTGGTAACTATACCGAAAACGTTCTGCTTGCATACTTTTCGTGGTTGTTGTAAAAGATGAAGAATTCTTCACCAAGAACACAATACTCAGTGACAAGGTCTCAATCGAATATCAAATATAAGGTAAGTATCGAGAAATATACTAAATCGATTGTTTTTTCCGAAACAACAAAGTAGAGGTTAGAAATCTAAAGAATCGAAAGTGTTGTCTAAACAAAAATTTGATGACTCTTACATAATGTACCGACTAGCATATATTTTAGCCACAAAAGTAAATAGTATTACAATACTCAAATGTAATTTAATGTTATAATTTGTAAGTTATATATTAGTATTTAGAGTAGCAGGTGCTTATTACTGCGATGAGCTTATATACATGAGTATAAAAGATTTTGAAGATTTGGTACATGTAAGTCAGCTTAAAGACGGAACACACCGACTTGACTAGAATTTCCATAAAGTACCAAAATCGTAGATGCCATGGAGTTGATAATAATGAGTACTCATAAGATTGCAAATGTCCGGCAGGAAATAGCATCATGCTTAGAGTTAGTACAACATAACAAGTAGGTAAAAGGTTGCCTACAAAGATTTTCAGCAATACTTCTCGTAGGTAGTGGAAACATTACCTCAATCAACAGACGGTAAGTGCAAGTCAGAAAGCGTTGTTGAGGAATATATAGATTATTCTAAAAAGTATAAAAATCAAACGGTAATGAAAAGTTTTACCTCCTTGAACTGCAATGAACCAAATACTTCTATAGAATCTCGGTCACAAATGTAGAAAACGACTATTTAACTAATGTGCCTACAATGTGTACTAAAAGTATTAAATTAAGTAATAATTTTGCACCACATCAATAAAATAAATGCGTTATGATAGAATCGTTAATAGTGGTTTAAAGTTTAAATATGCAAAAAATCTTAATCTTAATAACTCAGCACTACAGGTCTTGAAGGCCCTTGGCTAGAGTGCCGGAACACACCGAGCCACTGAGAAGTGTTGTCCGAATAGTGTGACCCAACCAACAACCAGTACCGCATATTGCTGCTTGACTTTCAAGATTGGCAATGTTGCACCCTCCCTTCTCAGCCGTACTGCCCGCGTATGCAAAAAAAAGTTCTATAATTAATTCTACTTTCAATATTACAATAAGAAATAAATATTATTCCAATCAATGATGTCGTTTGTTGTATCACTCGCAAAAAAAATTGCAATATTAAAACACCGTGGCTCAGTACCTGAAGAAAAAAATATAATAAATGTCACTCGAGACAGAAAGCTTTTTTCGTGCTTGCCTCAGATTGCTTGGCCTTTTTTGTATATTTGTTGTTAGTTTCTTAAAAAAAAGAACATGGATATTGTCTTATTATGGTTATTTTACAATAAAAACTGCTACATAATAAAACTAAAAACAAACGTTGAACGTAAATATAATATTATTATCATATCGTAAAATCTGTGTTCTAATAAAAAATCTTTCAACAACTTCTTAAATCGTTGGTGCTAATTTAATTTTTTCAGGCAGTTTATTGTAGTATCATAACGATCGATATTTAGGACCACATTCAAAAAGTGAAGTTTTGTGAACCGGAATACTAAAGTTATTACATGCTCTGGTCGTCATTGTGCCATATACGTCCGAATTCTTTAAATATTTATTAATGTTTTGCCTACAGAAAAGTAATAGTTCGTATATGTATAGGCTACAAACTGACAGAAAACCCAATTCCTGGAATAATGGACGGCACGGCTGTGTGGAAGTTGCACCTACCATGCACCCAATTATTTTTTTTTTTTTGTAGTAAAAATATTCGTTGCAGATCAAAATATGATTCCGTAGCACAACCTGGACTCTACATATGCAAAATAAAACATTCTCAGTGACTGAATACCCACGCTACCTCGAAGAGTTCTTATCCCATAGAAGGCTGTAACCAATTTACCTTCAAGTGATGAACAATGTTTGTCATACCTGAGCCCTTTATCTACTGTGATACCCAAAAACTTATAATTGTCTTGCTCAGGTATGGACTTACCGTCGCAAGATATATATATATATAGACTGCTGGCTGATGGATTTCGGCCTCAGCTGAGGGCTCGATCACAACCATCGGTGCTTGTGATGAAACGAATTTTCTACTGCTTGAAACAAAATATACTACAGCAATTTTACATCTAAATAATGGTAGTATTTCCAAAAATTATTTTTGGAATATTGCTATTTATTTATTTCATTTTAACGAAATTATTAAATATTTTCAATTGAAAAGCACTAATTAATGCATTTAGTTTCAGTCATTAACACCATAATTCACAAACATCTTACAATTAGTCTAGTCGATGCAATTTCGTTACCTTCTCTGGCGGCGGTTTAAAATCTGGTTTGCACAATAAAAAACGAATTTTGCGTGATAGTAAAGCACCTCCACCTCAGACAATATCGAAAGTTGCAATAACAAACTATTACCGTTATTAGCATGCTCCTGCCAGCTGTCCTTCAATATGATGAATATGTTACACTTTCCCATTAATTGAATTAGATTAGAGATTTGATCGATAACCTGCTTTATACTAGGTCACTAGCTTCATCCATCAGGATTCATATGTATTAGGAATTCCCTTGGTTTGTTATGTTTTAGAGCGGTGAGAATGATGTAGAGATAATATACTTATAAACAAGCTAGATTTGATTCATTCTACTCTTATAATTCTGAATTTTATTTACATTACTAATCCATTTCAAAGTATGGCCGTCAACTTCATAATTTTATCCTTCGACCTTTCGACATTCATAAGCAGGCACCGGACAGACGCCGGCAGTATCGCATCACGCAGGCGGTCGTACAGGGTCGCCCGTGCATTATACGGCTCCGATAAGCGAGCTGCAAGTTAGTATGCCAACGACAGTCAGCAGTTGTGCACGTCCGATCTTGCCTTATATCGCGTCTATCGTTGAATACACAACATTACATTTTATATTAAAGTTACTTTCAATTTCTTGTCTCGTTTTTTATATAAATCATCATAGAATTAGTTGTATCTGCGTATATACTTCTTTGTTTTTTCTTGGAAAATCGTTAGTGTAGTTACTATTTGTGTTTTTTCTTGTTTATTTTATATTTATATTTATTTATCCTTATGTATACAAAAATGGCCGGCTCTTCCCTTACCTCCATCTCTAGTGGTAACGAGGTGAGGAACATGGTTAGATGCAGCTTTAAAAGATTCGTCTTTACAAAGTAATTTAAATTTTATTCGCGAACACTTTCGCAATTTATCTAAAAAGATAAAATTTTTCGAAGCGCAAGGTATAAAACTAAAAGGGGGAACAAAAAGTTTTTATTATTTATTATTTTATTTTTATAATTACGAAGCATTCCTGGGATTTTGGAACTGGTTTGAACAAAAAAAATCGACGCAGTTTTGGCTCGAAATCCTGATCTCAATATACTTCAAACTTTTTACAATGGCAAAGTGGAAGATAATGAAAGTATTAATAAATATAGTAACAATAAATTTGGTCTCATTTTCGTTACGCATCTCTCACCAGTTGCGATCTCAAGAGAAGTTTCGCTATATTTAAAGATATATTAAAAAACAAGCGCACAAATTTCACTGAGGAAAATCTAGCATATGTTTTAGTAATCAATATAAATAAATTATGCCTATAATATGTACTATAAGTATATACAAAAAAATGGGTGCTGATTAATTTGTAATTTAGTTTATACGTACTTAATATCTTGATTCCATTTTACAAAGTACATCAAAAAGTATACAAAAATATCTATTCAAATTTGGATATTAAGAAGTCCCTCGTAGACTTTTTTGTAGGTAACACGAAGTTGTAGCGACAACTTACGTATACAATAGGTTCAGTAGCTTTGCGAATTTTTCCACGTGCTGTACTTTTTGTTCCAGCATATAGCAGCCTTCCCGCAGATTTTATTAAAATACAGCATATTAACTATCAGAAAGGTTCAAACATTCCAACGGTAAAAGAATTTTGTAAATCGGTGTAGTAGTTTTTTAGATATTGAATTTTATTTATAACGCGCGAGAGCGAACCGATTTTATTCTTCCGCATAAAACCGCTACGCCACTGGTAAGTTAATCTTTGTCGCGGCGTCGCTCACGTCGAAATTTGAAACAGTTAGTCAAACACATACATATAATGCAAGCGCATACTCGGGCCGCTCTCGATTTCACATACCGCAGCTGGGCCAGCAGAGCGACTGCGATTCAATCAATGCGCGCGCAATAGTGCCTGGGCGTCTGTCCGGTGCCTATTCATAAGTTTCAAATATATTAATAGGTGCATTTTAATATTACAATTATATTGTTTCAATTTCTAAGACTGTTGGAACGTAGGGCCAATCATCTTCATACCAAAAGCAGAGAAAAAGAACATTACGCATCTCAAATCCCACAGAGCTATCAGCCGTACATCATTCTTTTTAAAAACGGTGGAAAAGACTGTAGATAATTATATCAGAACAGATATCTTGGAGCGAGTGCCGTTGCACCTCTGTCAGGACGCAAGGGTCGTGACTTCTGTATAGAAACTTCCCCGCAATAAAAATTGGGTTCAAGGATATTTAGTAGTATTATTCTAGGATGACATAATAACTATAGTATTTAAAATCAAAGTGAACTACCATTCATATCTTTCTTAGGGTAAAAATTATGAAAATGAAATAATAAAATATAATAAAGGAGTTATTCCTGAAAAATACATTATAATACCGTTTTAAATTAAAAAAAACAAGTCATTTGTATAGGTAAACAAACAAAGAAAATAAAAGTTGTGTTTCCCATTCTTTGTAAGAAATACGTCCGCTTATGTTTAGAATATCCATTATATTTACTCGACGATCTTCGCTTAAATAACTCATGTGCTCTTTGTAATGTTATGCTTTCGTCGATATAAAATAACAAAAGCACCTGAATAATTTTGCGTTAGTTAGGCGGGCGAATCTAAACAAGTGACCATGTATGTACACTTCTCACAGGAAAAATCGGGACACCAGCAATTCAGAATTTTAAAATTTCTTGCAATAATACAAATGCACACAAAAAAGTGATTTATGGCTTTGATAAGTGCATATATCCTCTGAAAGCTGCATTTACACCCAAGAAATTTTTAAATTCGCGATTGCTGGTGTCCCGATTTTTCCTATGAGAAGTGTACATGAAGTTATTATTATTAGGAAATATGTTAGTATTTATATTTAGGTAGATAAAAATTCCCGTATTTTTCATTTTAAGTTGGCTTCTAAGCTTGTATACATTAATTTTTTGTGTCGGTATTAGTTTAGTTAGGTCCATTATTACAATCGCGGATTAAACTGTAGATCAACAACCTTTAGTTTAAACTTCACTTTAGACTAATAATCGACCTAAATAAAAAAAAAAGAAAAAAAGAACCTTGCCACATTTAATTTTTAAGTCGCCCTTAGCAATAAATGAGGTAACAAGTTCCTGCAAGATGAGTTAAACTGATTTAAAACTTAAAATAAATTATTGTAAAATCAATCAAATTTAGGAAAGGTGAAAGTGATTGACCGCACAACTCAATATTGTCACGAGCCGCCACTGCTTATATGAGTTTATCTATATATTTACAAATCTTTTATTAATATTACAATCTACATTTTTAATTAAATTATTTAATTCAAAACTATTTACAAAAGCACAATATCCGAATATTTTCCTATTATTTGTTAATATGCAACATGAAAAAAAAAAAACATTTTGCCGAAACCCGGGATTGAACCGGGGACCTTTAGATCTTCAGTCTAACGCTCTCCCAACTGAGCTATTTCGGCTGGATACCTGAAAACCTCTTGAAGTGAAATGGAATCGATAAGTTTATTAATTTAATTTAGAGACGTTATTAAAAGATACGTTTCTATGTACTACATCTTATAAAAGTGACTACATCTAAAGATAATCCATCGAATTCTGATAACTCATAAATTTATACATTCACATATTTTCTTGTAAATGTGGAATTAAATGACTAATTTGTGAGACTTATTGTTGTAGCATCAATTTTATTTTGGATTTATTAATCCTGGAAATATATAAAACTCCTGTACGTCTAAAAAGCCTATTTCCACAAGAAAAAAAAATATATTAACCACGTGCCAAATAATTTGTAATACCTTGAAGGAGGTTAATCACAAAGATGAAATCTTAACAAATCAACTGGCTCCATGTAAAAAGTCGAGAAATTCTCCCCTGGCCTGCTCGCTCTCCGGATTTAAACCCGATCCAGCATTTTTGCAGGTACTTCGTCGTCATTTACAGCAAGCCTGAGATGAGATCCCACAAGATGCCATTGGCCATCTCATTCACAACATATCTCGCAGAGTTAGACAGTGCACAAACAATCGCAAAGATGTGATGCTTTATGGATAATTTTTGCTTATTGTTGGTATTTTTTCCAGTTGTTATGATTTACTACCGAAAACTACTAGTTATGATTTATTACTTGAAACTTGCTTAAAAGTTCAACTTTGTGACTCAGCTGTTTCAAGGCGTTACAATTTTCTCGGCATCTAGTTTGTAATCACGATAGATCTCTATCAATAACAAGCAATTAGCAACCATTAGGCAACCATTAGGCATTAAATCGAATAATAAACAACACTAGCATATGGCGTTCTAAATAACTATCCCTCTCTCTCTATAGCACACCTAGTACCTAGTATTTTAATAACCTTTCTGTTCAAACAACCGACATTAATTTAGGCCTAAAAAGTTTTAACCGTTAGTGGAATGACATTGCTATAAATTTCCAAGAACTTAGCAATTATAATCTAAAAAATTCTTTAATAACATTCGATTTGCATTAGGGCTGAGCTTAACGCGCACTCTATACCACAAAAACTGTGGTAAAGTTAATGTCAATGTTTTACTTTCGATTTCGATGCAAATTTCTGTATTGAGGTTGGAAGTTAAACTTTCGATCGATGAACGTGAAATAATTGATTGTCTGGATAGAATAAAATATTAACCATCAATTCTACGGCACTGTGATTGTATGGCCGACATGGGCTCGGTGATGACACCACTGCAGTATTTATTTAAAAGCTTAATCAAACATAGTGTTAATTACAAGTGTAACAAAACCAGATGTGTGTCCAATAACCGCATATTCTTTTTAACTCTTGTCACAAGTAGGTAGCAATATTAGTAACCACATCAGATAGTCAATTTTCTAAATAACGAAAATTTTATTTTAAAAAGAACTTCTACTAGGTGCTTAAATCCTTAGAAGTTATTGAAGTGGAAAAAGAAGTTATCGTATTTGATGCTCACCACAAGGAGAATGAATGTAGGAAGTAGGAAGCAACACAGTACCCGTAATATAAGTTTCGTGGGAAGATTTGCAAATTATAATATAATCACCAAGTGCCTGCATAAATTTAATTTGTTATTGCAACGGTAACTTGTTCTCGGGCAGTTTCTGAAAAATATTGACTGGTAAACCAGGTGCCTAAGTTATTATAAATTCACGTGTAAGGTTTCAAATTATTATGTATTTTATTTAAAACTAGTGGAGTCAAATTTAGAAAGTCATTGTTATAACATTAATAATCACATATACTTATGTATTCAAGTACGCTCATAAAAAGAAATGAATCAGTCAATTGTTTCACTGTACTAAATACTATTCTCATTCTAAGTAGAACATTTTAAATAAAATTATTCAAATCTTTCTTCTTATTATTGGCTGGTTCAATGTTTTTCAAGCGGAATATCTCATCTACAGTTACCAATCAATCAATAGGCAAATGGATATTTTATAGGAATAAAAAAGTAACAAGCGTCATCTATTTTTAATAAAGCTATTAAATTATTGAAGATATACTATACCATTATTTACCTGACATTAATGATTACGTAACCGTACCTGTTCATGGCTACAATTTTTATTTTGTATTTTAAATTACTTTTGAAAAGTTTTAACGAGGCATATTAACTTCACTGTTTAATTCTGATATCAGTAAATAAACCTTTAAAACTGCAAAAATCATTTCCACTTCTCACAGTCTCTCATCACCAGAAAGTAGTGATGGGCAGTTTCGAAAAAAAAAGTCTATCAAACAAGAACTGTTATACTCGAAAACCTCATAACACCTTTTTTTTTTACAAATCAAGAAGTATGATTCGATAAATGATACTGGTAGTAATTAAAGCATGAATAGTTGTAAGTAACCAAGATCGAAACGAAAATCTAAAATCCTCTTTTTGGAAAGCTTTAACAACAAATAGGAAAACAAATATTATATGCAGTTATATAAATAAATTGAAACGTTTTCATAAATTGTGGCAAATACCTCTAAAATAAATGTAATTTTTAAGTCTACTTACATGTGATTTTTGTAAAAATAAGGGTTCGTTTGTTGATTTCAGAAATTTCAAACAATACGTAAATCTTTAGGGATGTCGGAAATGCCAGCGGATATAATTATTGATGTCATCAAACCTACACATTTCTTAACCTTAGCGGATACCTTTATACTGATACTACTGGCCATTCTTTGGCAAATATTGGTAATTGACGGAAAAAAAATAAATATGATTTTCACGACTTTAAGGGTTTGTTTATTGGTTTTAGTAACGAAAATATTGAGGAATGTCGAAGATGTTAACGAACTGCTGTGCACTGATGGTACCAGCATAAATGCAAAATGAAAAGTAAAAAAATGAAAATTTAAATTTACTAGCTCAGCGGATAAAAATAAAGGGCGCAAAAGAACAATTAAACTCAGGGTTACTCTCACAATTAAACCTATCATGAAAAGAAAAATGTGGGCGTTTGAAAATTCGACTTTCTTTAATTACTCCAAAAAATAGAAATGGTTGATTCAAAAATAAAAGAACAGAAATTTTGAATAACGTTAACAATCATAAATTTTATTTAAAAAAAAAAAGGAAAAAAACATTTAATTACAAGTTGCAGAAAATTTAACCATGGACTGAAGGTCCTGGACGAAAACAAAAACTGCATGAATCTACAATTACAATTACAGGACAATTCAAATCCTTTAACAAAGCAAACAGGTAAATTTGTTCTAGAAGAAAATCCTTTTTCACAAAAAAAATCCACGTTTCAAAATTTAACGAACTAAAATAATATAAACGTGAACAAAACAAGTAAATTTACAGAATCTAATTACAAGCACAATGCTTCTCTTCACCTAAACCGAGGTGATTAACTATTCAAAACTAATCAGCAAACTAGAAAACGGAAAAAAAATTAAACTCTTAAAACTTAAAATACCTTCCAGAACAAATATAATAAAAGATCTTATATCTAAATTGTGCACACAATAATATAATGCCAATTATTATTTAACGAGTTCCTAGATGGACGAGAAAAATTAAAAAAAAAACACGAATTCAAAACTAAAATCAAAAAGTAAGGACAAAATGGCAGCAACGAATAATAAAATACATGTACTTACTCGCTCGTCAATAGAGAAACTGCCTTTGAAGGTAAACCAGTCGCATGTATATAAAATAAAAAAGCTGCGTGCGCTGCACCTAACGCACAATGATCATAGAAAATAACTACTTTTGAACAACATAAATAAAACTGGTGAACGCAATATGTACAACAGAATGAAATTAATTTAAGCAACTGAACAATTAAAAGAATAAATTCAACAATCAATTCAATTAACAAAATCCTATTTAAAAATAAAATATTAATTTCTGAGAAAATTTGCTCGACACATTGATAAGGATTAATCTCAACAAATAAAATATCACTGAATTTACGAACCCCGGGGTGCCAGACCACAGCAGAACGTAACTGTTATTATCGCCAAACCAATGCGCTCTTAATAATAGCAAAAAAAAATATATTTTTTTGGCGGACTTACGGGGTTGAGCGGGAAAAATGAAAATAATTTTAATGACTACATAATATAATTATTGCTTGGTTTTCTTTGTCGGCTATTGTATGAATAGATTATCTTTTCCTAAACTCTCTTTGTGTTGTACCTCAATAAATCGATAAAATGCTAGTTTATTGAGGCTTCGATACACTTCGCTTACGTCATCGAGGTTCATTGAGATCTAAGTGGTCTAACAGATATATTTATTTTATATACACATGGACCATTATATTATTCATTCTAACAACAGTTGGAGTGAATATGTTATAAAAATGCATAAAGAAGAAAAAGGAACAGTAACAATGAATTGCAATGCCATATAAAGTAAAAATTACTTTATCGGTACGTTCCAGCTACGTAGCAGCTACTATCCGCCACGTTATGATACACGTTATGCCACGTAACTATTACGTCCTGTAAAAGTAATGATTACCTTGCCATAGCGTTATTAGAACCTAATATTTCTTCCCCATTTTCATAGTAGTTACGGATATGTCACGTAATTAGAGCGTAACAGCTACTAGTAACTTTTACTTTGTGGAAACCTTTACGGTAACAAATACGTCATTGCGACTAAATGTGCTACTTGAGACAGTAGACCATCAACGCCGCTTGGTCGCATTTTATCGGTTCATTTTATTTAAGCATTTTTCTTTGATGTTTTGTGCTTTAATTGTTATTTTTGGTTTTTCTTCTTCTGTTATTATGTCATCTTCCTTTGCAATTTCACTCTCGTTCTCTTTGGAATCTTCATTTTAGCTCCGTACTTCTACTAAGCCTGTTGAGTAAGTCTTCAAAATTTTTTTTGCATTGCTTTATTATGGCTTTCTTCTCTATTTTATCATTTTTCTTTGCTTTGATTTTAATTTGAGTGTTACACAGTGTAACTCAACGCTGGAAGGTGTTAACCCATTACGTACCAGTGTCATATATATATAGTATAGCTAAAATAATATTTTTTTTTTCTGTGAAGATACAAAAGAAATTAATCTTTCCAAATATTGTGTTATTGCTTATAGTTTGTAGTTTTAAAATGCATTTTTTCAGTTTTAGAAATAGCTATTTATTATTACTAAAAAAATATGACGTAAGAATGGATTTGCAGTTGATTGTCTCCCGTCTCATGTTACCTGTTTTGTATAAAATGTCACAGACTTACGTCTTTGATGGGCACGATAATAAAAAAGGGAATGTTTAGTCTATAAAAGCACATAATCTTTCGAAGTTCATTTCTGTTTATAAATAGGAATATTCGAGCCTAAACTATGATGTCATATTTATAGGACACTGGTCTAATGCATATACAGATATATACTAAGTATGTCCGATTTGTGAGTTCGGCGGCACTTTTCCTTCGTATTGTGCATATAACACACACAGCTTTGCAACTGTCGCGTCGGCATTTTGAACGTTTCTTACTTTTTTGTGAAAAATATGGATAATAAGCGGTTTTTAAGTGTAAAAGATATTGAAGCTTTATTTGAAGACGAAGAATTTTTTAAAGATTTAGAAAGGGCAGATAGTGTTGACATAGCGGTTTTGCTCCCCGATTCCGACGTTTTGAGTGATTGTGATGAAGGAGATGATGATGAAATAGGTGAATATGAAGTTAGCGATGTTTCAATTCAACTACAAGGGCCTAATGTAGCTAGCGAACGGCACCCAAACGGTACCCAGAAACAAAAGCCTAGCAAAAGCTCTTCAAAAAATTAACTGATGTTCCTTCGCGCTGGTGTAAAGCATACCCATGATATTCGGATGAAATACGAACTACACAAACAGAAAACGAGAAAATAAAGAAGGTTAGTGAAGAAATATATGATTTATCCCCGGTGCAATTGTTTGAAAAATTCTTTTCTGATGATGTTTATGATTTGTTACAAGTAGAAACTGAACGATATGTACAAAAAAATTTTAAAGATTTTACATTAACTTCTAACGAATTACGAGTTTTCGTTGGGTTCTTGCTGTTTTCTGGTTACCATATTCTGCCTTCAGAAAAATTATACTGGAGCGTAAATGAAGATGCTGGGCAACAAATAGTTAAGGAGGCCATGTCTCGAAATGCGTATTTAAAATTAAAATCTGCTTTTCACTGTTCCAATAATAATGAGCCCGATTTAACTGACAGGTAATAAAGATAGGCCTTTTCAAATACTTTTCACTGTGCATATATATTATGTTGCAGATGCTACAAAATTCGCAAACTGATAAATAAAATGAATGAAGCGTTTCAACAATGGGGTGTGTTCTCTACTCACCTATCAATCGATGAAGTGATTGTAAAGTATTACGAACATAATCGCCTGAAACAGTTTATTCAATCTAAGCCAATTTGTTTTGGATACAAATTATGGTCACTATGTAGTTCAGATGGCTACTGCTATAAATTTTCTGTTTATACCGGCAAAGCTGTCAACTCTACTCCGGGTATACTACAAGGTGCTCAAGTCATCATAAATCTTTTGAATGGTAATCCGAATCCTAACAACCATTTTGTATTTTTTGATAATTTCTTTACGAATAGAGATATACTCATTCACTTAAAATCAATTGGATTTCGAGCTACAGGTAACATGTGCTATTATTATTGTGTACTAAAATTAACTTTGCCTCAATTAGGGACTATGCGTGAGAATAGGACGAATTATGAATACAAAGGAACTTTCCAAGAAAAATCGTAGTGCATATGATTCCAGATTTGATAGAAATGGTGAGGTTTTGATTTTAAAATGACATGAGAATAAATGTGTTACAATGGGCACAAATTTTGACACCATTGAACCACTGGGTAAAGCTTCAAGGTGGTGTAAATCTCAACAACAAAGAATCTCCATTCCGCAACCCAATTCAATCAAAACGTACAATAAACACATGGGAGGTGTTGATCATTACGACTGGTTGGTAGGAAAGTACGCCATTCGAATTAGAGGCCAAAAATGGTATTGGCCTCTAATTACTAGAATGATCGATATGGCAATTACGAATGCGTGGATTTTGTATAAAAAAAATCACGGGTCTGGTTCTTTATCTTGTTTAGATTTTAGAAGAAATGTTGCGACGTATTATTTAAAACTGGAATATACGGGAGTTATCAGAAAACATAACGTACACAGCGTAGTTCCTGATATAAAATACGACGGGAACAACCATTGGATAAGGCGAAGAAATAAGCAGCGAAGATGTCAATTCCCGAAATGTCAAAAAAACCCTCTAACGTACTGTAGTAAATGTGATGTAACACTGTGCGTGGAATGCTTTGAACCATATCATACAAAATAATATTTTTTAGTTAATAAGTATGTGTACGGTATATGTACACATATTGTACCAGTGTCATATATATAGGACAGCTATTTTCTAATAAACAAAAACCGATAAATAAAACTTAAACTGTTATTTTCATTTAAAATACCCTTGAGACCAATAATCAATAAAAAACAAATGGCAAAAACTATTATTTATACTAGTGGTACTTAAAGGGTTAATTCTGGAGAAATGACGATCGTGGAGTTGCACTAACGTCTTTAATGTATTCTTACGATCTATCAGTTTTTAAGTGTTTTAATTTTTGACCTATTACATTTTTTAATTTAAAATAATTACTTTTGACTACCACTTGAAGAAGGCAGTTAGGCGAAACCAGTAATGCAAGAGAATTGTTATTATTAGATTGCAGTAAATTTGAATAACTGGGAAGCATTTCTCTACGCCTTTTCCAATTTACAGTCTAATCCAATTATTGACATAAAATCACTATTGAATTAAACTACACACCGTAATTGCAGAATACCTTAATTACAGTTAATTAATGTACTACAATTAAAATATTTGAATACTTGAGTTATTCAAAAAAAAAATATATTTAAAATATTATCCCACCCCCAGACAAATATTTTATCGATTTAAAAATAAGAGCATGTATGAGCTCACGACTGTAGTAATGCAACTATGTTACTGGATGCTACTTACGATATTTTTATTGCTATAAATATTAGATAGAGAAGTTTTGTTAAATGTGTTTTATCATCAAGGCAACGAACGAAGTCAAAGAACTATATGCTACTTAATTCAGATAATGCGGTATGGACAAATGCATTTTATCGTTTAAATAAAACACGCAAACAAGTATTTTAGGTAAAATAAAGTGCTATAATAAAGTTATTTTTTAACCTTATTTCACCTTGCACTTCGATGTCAAGTTTTATTATTATGATATCGATGATACAGAATTAGATATTCGTTACTTTTTTTCATTATTGCCTCAATATCTTTTATGCATTTTTTAGAATGAAAGTAAAAGGATATTTATTTTTTTTATTTTTTATTTAATTAATTCAATAAACATTTTCGTTGACAATTTATTTTAAAACAAAAACATCTCTTTGATACATTCAAATATTGCTGACAGTAAATTCAAACACAGACTGAAACTGTAAAATTGACTGTTGTTACTGATTTAATAGCTTAAAATTTTACCACTTTAATTTATACCGTACTAAATTTCTTCGGTGATCATTCATGAACTATGGAAGTTGCATATGTGACCCCAATTTTGTTATTCTCGTAATTTATAATTAAAATACATACTCTAACTGTAAGTTTGTTAAACATATTCTGGCGCAAAACCGCTGTTTTTCACTTCCAGTTATACGTTTCAGTTTAATTTCATTTATTTTTATTACCCATAATAAATACATAATATATGATGATTGAAATACAAACTCTAAATAGGTTTATCACTCATTTTCTGCGGCAGTAGCTTTTTTTGCTTTCGCTTGAATTTACATATTTGACTCATTTTCATTTTATTTTACTATATCATGAACTCATTACAAGTAGGCATATATCTACTGCAAACATAAAGGAACATAACGTTTTTTTTTTATTAATTAGAAACGAATATTAGCATTTCCAATATTTAGTAATACCATTTTTCTATGAATTGTCTCGCTCTAGTAAAGATAATAACGTGCATTTTTTTTCCATTGCATGCACGCAAAATAGCTTATTCAGGGAACGCTAATTTCACATATCTCGCCTACTACTGTATTCCACTATTACGTGTTTACGTAAATACGTAGATACAATAAAGCAAAATATATGATTAGCACCACAACCATGTTCGTGTATTTACGACAGTTCGACCGTCCAAAAAAAGGACATTCCTCAGCAATTCAAATGGAGACATTAACTTTATGTTCGCATAATGTTGCTGCTAATTTAAACGTAAACATACATAAATAAACAACGGATCATTACTCCGAGTTTAATTGTATCGATTTGCAATTATCGTTACCATTTAGTGTCTAACAATTTCAAGCAAATTCTCCAAATAATAACTCCTTTTATATTCTGGCGTCTCTCTGTGTGTAACACCCCTGTTTGTATTTTGATTGTTAATTAAATTACTATGTGTTCCTTTTAAATAAAGTTTTAATTTTATCGAAAACAGAGAAAAAATCGTTCATTTTTTATTTAAGTCTTTCAAAACTCGAAACCTTTCTGAGCATAATTGCAGGATCACTACTCTCCTGAGACATCGCACTTATCAACACATTTAAACTAGTGCAAATAGTGAAATTAATAATAATAGGTGTTTATGTCAGTCGATAATTCACGATGTTAGATAGATAGATAGTTTTATTTGTGCGTGACAAAAAAAAATCGTATGCACATGTCAGAGTTGAATTAACAAATAACATTAAACATTAACAACAACCAAAGATATTAAACATTAACAAACAAACAAAGATACAGATACAGGTCCGGGGCCAGGGACACACGCTATTCCACACCCACAGTAGCTGTATTACTAACGAATTCCTGTTAAGTTAAAGACAATTGTTTGTGTTTTGTTTCTGTTGAGGCACAATTTAATACTTGCAAAATAAGATTCAACTTCCTTAAGAGCTTCCTCCGATAGATCATCAAGTTATTCTATTTTCTTATGACTTATTAAAACGGCTTATGCTACGTGTTTAAAATTGATAAAATCATTGATGTCGTTAACATAGATAACGAAAAGAATGGGCCCTAAGATGGAGCCCTGAGGGACACCATACAAATTATGTTATCAAAGATGATATTTCGTTGTCTTTAGTAACACACTGATATATCTTTTTAATAAAACTCTCAATGAATGACAGAGAGGAGCTTCTGATTCCGTAATGGGCTAGTTTTTCCAATAATAAATCATGTGATAGACAGTTGAATGCTTTGGTCAAATCCAAAAAAACACGCATGCTTACATTACCCAATTCCAATTCATTTGTAATATATGTAATAATGTCCACTAGTGAGTTTAGTTAAATTACTTATTTAACTATAAACTCTACAAAAAACTACATTTTTGTTTTCTAAGTATTTAACAAGTCTATTTTTAAAGACAGTTTCTAATAACTAAGATAATAGATAATAGAATTAGATTGACGCGATTGTACATTTTAAACACTCCTTCCATCACACGATTCTATTTGTTATTTTGCTCTCCTGTAATTTAATTTGATATGTATTTTTGTTGTCTACATTTAATTTTAATTGTAACTATTTTCATGTTTAGATAATTTCAATGACAAATGTTTTTACATGGCATCCGACTCATTTATATATACATATAAGTATATAAGCAACCGTTGTATTACATAATTTGTAATCTTAAGCAATTTTGTATTAATTGTGATCAGTATTTTAAAAACTATCACACTAACAAGAAAAACTACCCAACTGATCACCTCCGGTTTTGATAAAATTTTGCAAGGTATGCAGAGCAGTGAAAAAGAATCGACCCGTTTTTTTAGCTGCTGATATTCACTTGCAGGAAAGATACAGATCCCTAAAGTTACACCCTTAAAACACGTTTTCAACAATATCTTTGGAACCAGAAAATATATCGATCTCAACTGAAAAGGAAAATGTTTTTCAAGACAATTCCGACATTTTGGTTTAATAAGAATATCTGTAGTGCATGATGGGGGGTTGTAAGGGATTAAAATAAGGACAAATATTAATCCCCCACCACGTAAATTAGAAATTCATATTTTTCTGCTCTAATCCATAAACTACATTAAAAAATAAATATTACGTGTTATTGGAATTCTTCCCAAAAATATATACCTAGGTTATAGCCATGTCAAAATGTCTCTTATTCAACTCTTCTTTTTTCTTTTCTATCTCAAGAACGCAATATTTGAGAGCATTCAAGATAATTGGGTTAGGTATCCTTAGAAAACGCGACAGCAAAGTTTTGATTGTGTATGTATTGCTGTGTACTGATGGTACCAGCATAAATGCAAAATGAAAAGCAAAAAATAAAAATTTAAATTGACTAGCTCAGCGGATAAAAATAAAGAACGCAAAAGAATAATTAAGCTCAGGGTTACTCTCACAATTAAACCTATCATGAAAAGTAAAATGTGAGCGTTTGAAAATTTGACCTTCTTTCAACTCCTAAAATTGAAAAGGATTGATCTCAAAAATAAAAGAACAGAAATTTTGAATGACGTTAATAATGATAAATTTTATTAAAAAAAAAATGTTAATTACAATTACGCAGGTAAAATAAAACCTTAGACAGAAGGTCCTTGTCGAAAACAAAACCTGCATTAGACTCTAATATTTACAAAAGGACAATGCAAATCCTTCAACAAACAAAAAGAAAAACAGTTCAGGAAGATAATCCCTATTACAACAAAAGGTCACGTGGTTTCAAAAATTAATACAAACTAAATTAAACGTGGAGAAAACAAGTGAACTAAAAATAGGAAAACTTAATTACAAACACAATGCTTCTATTTACCTTACCCGAGGTGATTAAATAAAATTACAAAACAGCAAAATATAAGAAAAACGAAAAATTAACTCTTTAAACTTAAAAATATATCTTCCTGCACGTAAAATAATAAAAGATCTTATATCTAATTTGTGTACACAATAATATGATACCAATTATTATAAAAATGAGTTCTTTGATGGATGAGATAAATTCAAAAAAACACGAATTCGAAAACGAACACGAAAACTAAAATCAAAATGTAAGGACAAAATGGCAGCTAACAAAATAAATTTACATGTACTCACGCGGCATTTCATCAAAGAACTGCCCTTTGAAGGTTAAACAGTCGCATATATATAAAATAACAACTGCGTGTGCTGCACCTAACGCACAAAGATCATAGAAAACAACTACAAGAATAGACATGAGCTAATCTGAACAAATAAAAATATATTAAAGAGTGAAAACAATTCAAAACAACTGAACATTTAAATTAAATTTAACAATCAATTCTATTAACAAAATCCTATCCAAAAATAAAACATTAATTTCTGAGAGAATTTGCCCGACACATTGATAAAGATTAATCTCTATAAATAAAATAACACTAAATTTACGAACTCCGAGGTGCCAGACCACAGCAGTATGTGTATATTGGAAGGGTGATATTACACTGCGATCTAAAAGATCTATTGTGTCCCCTGTTCTTGCTGTTCTACAGCTGGCCTTCCAATCCTATTCCTTTCAGAAAGTATAGGATATCAGAAGGCCCTAGGTTAGGTAAGCATCCCTCTTAAAGTTTTGGTTAGAAAGGGCCTAAGGGTTAGATGAGTTTACACTACCGATTTTTTGGTTTGTTGATATTTTATTTCTCAAAAACGGTTCTAACGATTATCTTTGAAATCCACAAGGATTTCAACATTCAAGGATTTAGGTGACGTTAAAAACGTGTGTAACAGTTAGGTAGATATTAGCATACATATGTTTCACCTTACCAAGGATCACCAGTGCCACTGGTCTAACCTAATGTATTATACGCAGAAACACACGTTTTTAACGTCACCTAATTCACGTTAATAATGAGATTTCCATCTTAAACTCTCATGCATTTATTCTTCCATCCATTCAAGGATTTGCTACATTTGGTACAAGCTTCTATTTGCCTATGCCACTTTTTTTTTCACTCAAAGTCATCTGAAGAGGGTTTTGCTCTTATGCTTAATATCAGTATGCGCATACATCTGCGTAATCGTTCGATGTAGCAAATTTTTTTTCAACAAAAATTAATCCTCATGAAAGAATTAATATTTACATTAATAAAACCAGTTTTCTTGAAATTATTAAAAGTGGCATATTACTCTTGAACCAACAAAATATTGCCAATATTTTTTTTTCAAGTTCTGTAACAATATATTTTGTTAAATTTGGTTAAAAATGTTGTTAATTCAATAATATTTTCCCAACTCTACATTCTACATGAAAAATCGTGAGTGACTATTTATTTTGTAAGAAATAGCCTGTTTATTAATCCAGCCGCTAAAAGCTGTTTTCTTCTTATACCAAGGCATTCTTTTAATCTTTGCAGAAAATCAAAAGCGAAGTGCATCGATTTCTGTAATCATAAGTGAGTTTACTTGGCAATGAACGTTAATATTCTTAAAACCCGCTTACTATTCTGGATTCTGGATTGTTGGTTGGGAAGGGTGGCTAGCCACGCGCACTTAGGCCACTCTAACCGGGTCCATTGTGCTACCTTCCTTAGGCGGAGTCGTTCACCCGCAGCCTACTCGAGCCAAGCCAAACGAAGGATGAACTCGAGCAGTACAGCATGTGAGGCGCCACCAAAGCTGGCCATACTGAGCCAGAACTCCCCCAGGATGGAACCTCTAAGTTGGGCAAGCGCAGGACAGTCACATAAGATGTGCTCCGGTGTCTCATCCTCTAGGTAACATGCACGACAGAGTGGGCTGCTAGTCAGTCCTATGCGGTGCATGTGTTTGTTAAGTTTGCAGTGACCAGTCAATAGCCCTACAACTTGACGTAGTTTACTGCGAGAAAGCTGCAGACAATATCTCGCTGTCCTAGACGACAGCTTGAGTATGGCTTTGCGCGCCTGACAGCAGGTGGTTATGGATGCCCATCTCTCCTCGTATAGAGTAGTGGTCCACTGGTTTATTAGGGTATTGAGTGTAGCCGAAGAAATGGGAAGAACAGGCTCCGGTCCCACGTAAGGAGAGCACGAACCCCGTCTCTCCAACCTATCGGCAGCCTCGTTTGCCAGATTACCTTTATGACCTTTAACCCATCTGAGTACCAAGTCATTATCAATGGCGATCGCTTCCAAGGCACTATGACACTGAAGTACTAGGCCCGAAGCGATCTTATAACTACTAAGGGCTTAAAGGACAGCTTGGCTATCACTGTAATGGACAATGCGTCGTCCCTTAATGCCCCTTGCTAAAATTTCTTCGGCACCATGCACGATCGCCAAAACCGTAGCGACCCTACCTAGTGCCAACTCTAAGTTGAGTTTGAGGTCTGAAGAGAAAACTCCCGCACCTGCCCCTGTTTTTGTCTTTGATCCGTCTATATAGACAGCAATCGAAGGCAGTGCTTCGACGCAGGGGTCGACATGAACGCGGTAGTGTCTACCGAAAGCAAACACGGGAGGCACACAGTCCTTCGCGTCACCAAGAAGAGGCGCTTTAGCGACGCCCTCATGGATGATGCGCACGTGACCGCGACCCCCCCACTCCCCGATCAGAAGACCCCGGGACCGCAACCTTATAGCCGCTCTAAAAGCAGTCTCCTCTACGAACAGATCCAGGGGGAGGGACACATAGGAGGGCTTCCATTGCCGCCGTCGGCGTAGTGCGCATTGTCCCTGTAATGCTAAGACATGCTATGCGCTGCACATGCATCAGGTCATTCCTGGCTACCACTCGTGTTACGCTTGGCCACCAGACGAGGGCACCATAAGTTAGCATAGGCCTAATTATTGCAGTGTACAGCCACAAGGTAATTTTCGGTTAGAGTCCCCAAGTCCTACCCAGCACGCGGCGACACTGCCAAAAGGCCTTACACGCTTTCTCAGCTGTTGTTTTGACATGTTTGCTCCAGTTCAGTTTTCTGTCAAAAGTGAACACATCTGGCTTCTACACAATTGCATATGCGGACGATATTACGATCCTCATTGATGGAAGATTTGAGAGCGTGCTCTGCGATTTGGTGCAGACTGCTCTAAGGTCTCTCGAAAATTGGTGTAGAGAACGTTGCCTGACTGTAAACCCAGATAAATCAGAGATGGTACTCTTTACTAACAAAAGAAAGGTAGGAAAACTTCGCCCACCAAAACTGTTTGGCACTGCTCTTGGTTTCTCGGAGGAAGTCAAGTATCTGGGTATCACTTTTGACGCTAACTATTATTATGAATGCTGCATAAAAAGACTCTCTTGTCAGAGATAAGACACGATCGTTTTTAAAACATTACTGAAGTTAATCTGGCTTAATTCAAATTATTGTGTACTTAGAGATATTAGGAATAGCGAAATAGATCTAGATGCGTTATTAAATATTCAAATCACTTAGTTTGGATTTAGGTTAAGAAGTCATACACCTCTGATTTTTAGAAATTATGTAAACTCACTTGGAGCTAGATAGTCACGTCCAAAGAAAAGCACATTTCCACAGTTGTGTAGAGTGCAGCTGAAAAATATTCTAGGAGCAGACAATCTCGTTTCCGCATGGAAGTTTTATCTGAGTACGGGATTTTTATTACGACCAGCTTTGGCTATGTAATTTCATACGACTTTATTCTAGTTGAAACGCAATATTAGTACGCTGGCGATAAAATTGTAAATTATATATCTACTTTATACAAATTGTGTACATACTCCTATGTCACGTCTCACCTTATTGCTACCTTCGCAAGAATTTACATTTTCATCTTTCTAGCGGCAACTCAGAGACTTTTTATTTTAAATCCGGTACCGCTCTGTTGCATTTTCACTTAATGCTGTCGAGGCACGGGTACGCCGAGATTTCACATATTCCTTGGCGTTTCCGCGGCAAAAGGACAAGAACTTAAGAGATGTCGACAAAATGGGGGCCGGAGGTTTCCCGGCAAACTTCAGCCCGCGACCAGCAGCAGCAACGTAAATGTGAAACAAAGGATTATTGTTATGTCCGTGTTTTGTTGTATTGCCCGTGTATGAGTTTTAGGTACAGATAAATTCTCGCGTAAACGTTTGTGTTTGTTAGAATATATTCAAGCATAAATTATGCTTATTATGGTCGGATTACGAAGTGATATAAAGTGGAAAGCGCGGCTGGTCCGAAATTTATAAGTACGTTTGTTTTTATCTTTTATTTTTCAAAGGTTTTCCGTTTTCGGAGGGTTTGTAGGGTGATCTTGTTTACAATACAAGTGTATATTAATGTGTACGTGATCGTTAGAAGGTTTTGAAATTTTCATATTAAGTTAATCGTTGTGGTTTTACCCAGGTAGCACACAATATTTATAAAATATCTATTTTATATTTTACAAATATTATATGTATGAGAAATATTTCCAATATAAACAACACATTTATATAATATTTGTTTATAACTGTGCATATATATTTAAAAGTCATATTTATTATACATAGAAACAATATTTATATCACACATTCCAAACCCAAAATTAACATTCAACATATAAGCAATATTTATAAAATATTTAATATTGATTGCAAAACATTTTTTGAATATTTATTTTATAATCGTTTTCCAATATCTTATTTTGGTTTTACGAGAATATTTATTTAATATTATTTTATGAGTCTAACACCTATATTTGTTAAATGTATATTTTATACATATTAAGCACATATTAAGTTTTCAAATAATATGGGAAATATTACCATGTATACCACACAATATTTATACAACATGAATGTAATATTTAACAAATACTATATCTACATACATGAGAAATATTATCAGGTTTTATTTAACCAACAAAAGTTGTGTTTTGTTACATTTTAGGATATTCATGTAAAAACAAAGCACAGATTGGGTTGGTCATATTTTCGGTTATTTATTGAAAATGTAAATTCATGACTTCTAAAAACAACATTTTAATCGAATATCTTAAACGTAATCTAAATGTGGTTATAAAAATAAAAGTTAATTATTTTATCCTGAATTAACAGAATAAAATGCATAATTAATGTATTAAAACGTGTTCGTAATATTCGAAGAATTAATAATATATTTTTAAGTAGAATAACGCATGTACAAAATATACTCTATTTTAACAAAAATTAATATCTTTCTCTTATTATTTTAATTTCAATTTGAACTATTAAACTACTGGCTTTAGGCTTTACAAATTTTTCATCTGCGGTTGTCCAATCCTACATGCTGTTTTGAGTCACGTGAGTTAGTGCATTATATCGTATCGTAAACAAGCGACAAGCACGCGTATATCACGTGAGTAGATGAGAAGCGCGAAAAGAAAACGAAGGAATGTTGAAATTCAAAAGGTTTGTGTAGTTTTGCACCGTTTTGTGGTCCATGATTGTGGATTATAAGAAAAGAAGTCGTTGTGAGTAAACATTGCACTGGTTATAATCGGCAACTGATAAGTCTCGTAATTATAAAATGAATAGGTTAAGAACTGTTACAATGCAGGTGTTACTGCATATTTACAAAAATAATATTGCAGGAGGTATGTCGTCCAACTCGAAATTGTTATAAGTATCATTTAGTCAAAAACACACATAAAAAAATATGAAATTAACAGCTTACAAAATGGAGATATGCATAAATATCAAAACATCGGTGAAAATCCTGGGGATATTGCAAAATATAGCACAAACAGCAGTTGATGGTAAGAGGAATGGTTACACGATGCAGTGCATTAATAAGAATTTTTTTGTAGTAAATATGAAAGAAGGATGAAACAACGAGAATGAGACCAATGCTGTTATGACAGCGATGATACGGGTAGGTAAGGCACTACATTGATATTAGCTTAAAAATATTTCATTCCCGACAAAATTATATTTTAAACAATCAAGATCAACTTGATGAGAGGATGAATATATGTGTTGTATACTTGTTAAGTTGTGAAAATTGTAACGTAATAACTTATATATTGCTGTGTTTCATAAGAGGAAAGCTGCCAACCATATTGAAATGTAATTACTATTTTATGTACGCACCCGTTTGTAAGTCCAGTATAATTTGGATTAATTCACACTAGTTGTCATGGAAGTTGAATATAATTTATCGTCTGACAACTACGATAGCTTGGTAACCTAGTGTCTATTTTAATTGAATGGAGTAGTGACTCAATGTGATTCGTATAAAGGAAATGTTTGAAATCCCTTGTTACGTGTTGATGAGTTGATGAAAAGTCTTTAAAAAAGCTGTCATTTCTCATCAGATATAAATGAATTAAACCATATTGCGGGGGTATATCTGATATCGCAGGGGATAAATTCACGAATTTGGTGTTTACTATATCTGGGTACATGTTTTACATGGGATTTTACATGTGTTTGTAACGAAGGAGGTGAATTATACGAGCGAATCTGGATTGTCACTACAAGGAGATCACATTTGGAAGGTACTCTGGCGTCTGTAAGAAACCGATAGAACGAGGTATCTGGTCAAAACATTGTTTAAATTATTATTATGTCGTATGAGATTTAAATTCTGAGCTTTTGTAAGTTGGCAAATGTGGTTGGTGGTTTTCTATTCCCTTATGATAGCGCGGGAGATTTTAAAAGTTCCGTTTTGAATAAAAGAGTCTTAATTATACTGGATAATTGATAATACTTGTTTGAATATCCCAAATAACTATATGTACTCACCCTGAGTAAGAGTTCTCATACTTTTTTATATATTTACTGTATAGACTTGTTCATGAATTATACATGTTATTAATGATTGCACTGTTTTATTAAAGAAAGTTATTTATTTATTTTCCGTTTTGCTTGTTAAAGCATATACCCGGGGAATCACAATATAACTTTTTGGCGCACCGAACGTGGGCGAGTTTATTTGGGAACTTTATTTAGTATATCTCAATATTTGTTATAAGTAATTTAAAAGAAAGAATGGATATTAGAAGGCGGGACAAATCGAAGTCAGCATTGAGGGTATCAGCAATTAGGAAGGGTGACGCAGAAGAAATACCAGAGAGAGAGCGAATTGATGGGGACATAACGTTTAAAGATTTTGTTAAGATGTATATGCAAGATAGGATTGAGGAGCGACAGCAAATAGATGAGTTAAGAGAAGAGGTAAGGAATATATGGGGAGGAACACAAGGATTGATTAGAAAGGAAACAGAAGGACAAATGGGGGACACTGAAGAGGGAGCAGATCAATTAGATGAGCAAATTTGGGGCTCAGACGAAGAAGAAGAAAATGAGGCGGATGAAAATGAAGATGGAACAAATGAAGAAAAAGAAAATAGCGGCGAAAAAGACGGTAATAAAGAATTGGCGACAAAAGAAAGCGCAGCTACGGACAAAGACGAGTCGTCAGATCCCAATGGCGAATCTGAAAATGATGAAAACCAAATAAATGAAGAGGATTCCGAATATGATGACGATCAAATTGATCCTTATCACAACAACCATCCGGAATTGCTGGAACCAGAACCTATGGACTTACCAGATGATTTACAATTAGATAACAATGAAAAAGGAAATGAAAAAAATCAAGAACAGGAAAACGATGATCCAGATGTGAAAAAGGAGATGCAACTGAAGAAGATGATAGTAATAATTCCGAAAATTCCAACAAACCAGATGCTCATGAAACTGAAGAAGATGATACTGACAACCAGAAGAAAACTACACAATTTGATGATGCGATAGATCCTGTGGCCAAAGAAGATGTGGAGAAAAACGAACAGTCTACGTTAGATAAAACAAGCGCTCAGGATGCTCAAGCACAGCCAATGGATGTTGATAATAACACGAATGAATCTGTTGACAAGGTTCATGCAAATCAAGCGAAAAATCGAATTTCTTGTAAGGATGAATCGGTGACGCAACAGGAAGAAGATAAAGATTGCAAAGAGGAGGATAAGGCTTTTGAAATGAGCGAAGATTTTGACAGTAAAATACATGGTGCTCATAAAAACCAGAATGAGGATAGTCAAGATGAATATCATTCCGATGCAGAAAGTGATGACAGAATTATTAAAGGTTATGATGATAGAATGAAAGGGATCACATAAATTTGATATATCCTTATTGTAAATAATATTTTAATTATTTGCATACCTTATTCGTTATTGTGTTCAGTTTTGTTAAATGATAAATGCAATTTTAGTGGGGTGTTTGGTGATTGGATAAGACCAGCCCTGAAACGTTTCCAATACAAAAGAACGTTGTGTTGGAACAAGATAGCGTCTCAGGGACGTTTATTCCTCTTGCTGTAACAGACCTCGTTTCTTTGTTAATTTAAAAAGAGAAATCAATATTTAAAAATTTTCATACAAGATAAAAATTTGTTTAATATTTATTTGGGGAAATGCTGTGTTTCATAAGAGGAAAGCTGCCAACCATATTGAAATGTAATTACTATTTTATGTACGCACCCGTTTGTAAGTCCAGTATAATTTGGATTAATTCACACTAGTTGTCATGGAAGTTGAATATAATTATCGTCTGACAACTACGATAGCTTGGTAACCTAGGTGTCTTATTTTAATTGAATGGAGTAGTGACTCAATGTGATCGTATAAAGGAAATGTTTGAAAATCCTTGTTACGTGTTGAGAGTGATGAAAAGTCTTAAAAAAGCTGTGTCATTTCTCATCAGATATAAATGAATTAAACCATATTGCGGGGGTATATCTGATATCGCAGGGGATAAATTCACGAATTTGGTGTTTACTATATCTGGGTACATGTTTTACATGGGATTTTACATGTGTTTGTAACGAAGGAGTGAATATACGAGCGAATCTGGATTGTCACTACAAGGAGATCACATTTGGAAGACTCTGGCGTCTGTAAGAACCGATAGACGAGGTATCTGGTCAAAACATTGTTTAAATTATTATTATGTCGTATGAGATTTAAATTCTGAGCTTTTGTAAGTTGGCAAATGTGGTTGGTGGTTTTCTATTCCCTTATGATAGCGCGGGAGATTTTAAAAGTTCCGTTTTGAATAAAAGAGTCTTAATTATACTGGATAATTGATAATACTTGTTTGAATATCAAATAACTATATGTACTCACCCTGATAAGAGTTCTCATACTTTTTATATATTTACTGTATAGACTTGTTCATGAATTATACATGTTATTAATGATGCACTGTTTTTATTAAAGAAAGTTATTATTTATTTTCCGTTTTGCTTGTTAAAGCATATACCCGGGGAATCACAATAATATATATATATGCAGGGTAGGCCACCATATTCTCGTCGGTTTATATACGAAAAGTGGTAACTTATTTTCATTTGGATTACACCAACTACCTACAATATATCAAAACAGATTTACTTAAACACACTAAATTTCAGTTAATCATTAATTACATCAGACAAACATTGCATGGATGTGATAACGTGTGGAAAATGTTTAATTAAAATTGATAATTGGATTTCTATGCTAGGAAGCTAGAAACTGAATTAACATTAGTAGTAATTGCCATCGATAAATGCACAAGGGAAACAATATCCTAAATACTGTATAACCTTATTACAACAGTGAAATGAACTAACACTCCTAATTTTCTGAAACATTAATAACATATTTCATGTGCCATGTCAGCCTTTCAAAATGGATACTACAATCCAATATAATAGTTAATAATATATATAACAAAAAACTACACTTTTAGAATCATCACAACATACGTAATATCATGATCATATGTAATAATGTGAGTGTGGAAAGTTTCAAGGGACTTGGGAACTGTAATGCCGAAAATTCCGATAGCAATTTTTTAGCAAATATCGTAAAAAAATCATCGAAACTTTGAGATAACCGCAACATGTTATACACCAAAAGAAGTATTTCTTCCAGGGGAATCAAACGGCACCGCGTTAGTCCTTCTTACTCTTACCGTTCTCGAGATATGGACGTTTAAAGATTGAACATTTAAATCGACGCTACGACGCCACAAGGTGACCTTTAGAAGCCCCTTCCGACGAGGAATCGGAACCATATAAAGCGCGATCCGATATCCTTAACGTTTCCGAGATATTTGAGGTCAAAGTTTTGAAGAATCAAGTCGTCGCTAGAGCCTGCCAATAGTACCTATCTCAAAGCGCATTTTGACGGCGAATCGAATGGTGAAAATCGCGATCCGATATCTCTAACCATTTCCGAGATATTTGAGGTTAAATTTCTGAGATTTCAATCGACGCTAGAGCGTTCTAGTATAGCCTATCAGATGCGCATTGCGACGGGGAATTGAATGCTCAAAACCGGAACTCGATATCTTTTACCGTTTCCGAGATATTCGCAAAAATGTGCTGAAAATCGTTAATTTCCTTATTTTTCACCCATAAATCGTTAACCTAAAGGCGAACTACCGTTCCGATTTTATTCTACCATCGTCCAAAACGTCCTTCTGTTCGCTGCGAATCCTTTGAGATCAAGCCGAGCCGTTTAACTACTGTCGTTCCGAAGTTATGTTAAAATCAACAAAAAAAAGTAGGGTTTCCTGATCGCTTTTTCTTATTTTGAGGCACAAAATAGTTTACATCTTTCCGACGTTAGAGGGCACCTCGATGTCCGTATCCTTATTTTATTTATCTGTCTTCTGATTGGTTGTGTGACCGTATTCCTTCCTTCCGGCTTGCTGGTCATTCGTGGTTGTTTTAGACGCGTTTCTTACGAGTACATCTTCCTATCTTTGGAAAATTTTGGTTATTTTCACAAAATCTGCGGATTTTATTGGAAGATTGGCTTGAAATAGCCATTGGCCGTATCTTCGCTTGTGTTTGGTGTGGAATTTTCGTGAATATCACGGTAGATGGATCCGATACATCGGGATATAATTTGAGAACCACGCGTCCCCCAACGCCATATTTGTTTCTTTCTTCTCTCGTTGTAAACCTCGTTATTTAACGGTAAGCTGATCTTGTCTTTTCTGTAATTCACTAATTTTGAGGTTCTGTGTTTTTAAGTAGGTTCTTTATATACCCCCTTATTTTTTGAATAACTGGAATTTTACCTTCGTTTTATGTGAGAATTTGAACACCCACGTGCGGTGAGGACTTCTGCGACTCTTTAAGTCCTTCGGAGAAGCCTACATTCTTTGAAATTTACCCGGACCATCTGGCTTCGGTTATTACCAAGTCGGACCAGAGGCTACGATCTGTCAGTCCCCATAGGAGAGGATCTCCATGCCCCGTAACAGCTGAACAGGGGAAAGTTCTCTTTTTTTTTATTTTTGTAACCTTTCCGCGATTATAATAGGAAACCATTCCCGATCATTTAGTTTTTTTTTTTTTGTATTTGATGTAGTAAAGTAAATTTTATATGTTGTGCCTAGAATCGGAGGGTGCTACCTAACGTTAATTTAGTAAAATAGTTTAATCTCAATTCGGATATTCACTTACTTTTTTTTCATTACTTCTTGTACTCCTTACGACTTAATTCGGCTTCTATGGTCATATACAGGGAATGTTTATTCACCTTTTCACCATTTAAATATTTAATTTTATTTTTGTGTTTCTGTAACCGTAACATTTCAATCAATTTATAATTTAAGAAATTTTATTTGTACAAGTCATGTGAGCGGTTCGCATTGGCAATAGCGTTCGGCATTCGTATTCTATCTTAGAACAATCTATCATTTTTTTACCATATTTAATGTCAATTCGACAATAACATTGCTCCTTTTGAGCTTTATTTCTTTTTATTTGTCAATCTGGCAATAACCCTTATTTGTTATTTATATGTCAAGATTTCCGCATTAAAAATTATATTTGCTTTGTCAGTAACTCATCTTTTATCTTTGTGTGTAACATTTGCACCCGCTTTACCCCCGACGTTTATTTAACACCGTGGATTCCTGCTTATCTTGGGGACATGACAAGGTAAGTAATCCTAAGCAGGTGGTACCGAAATTTTTATCCATCTTGGGTTTGTGTTTCTACAAACCCACTCCCTCGCCGACGAGCCGGCTGGCACCCTGCATGATTGCGGAATATCCCCCACTTATTTGAAGGTTTGTAAAGCGGAAGTGCATCACTTTTTCTGTTTTTATTTTGAGTTCTTGCCTCGCGATTTTTCACAGTAGTCGACCGTCACTTTCGGTGCCGGAAATTTAGGTAACAACTTGTGGAGTATATCTTGGATTATTAAATTTAAATTTAATGCTTCTATGAAATAACTTTAAACCTGTCAACCAATAATAGTATGTCTAGCCTCAAACTTTAAGAAGTGTAAAACATCTATTTGTATTCAAATTTAAATAGGAAATATACGAAATACCTCTGATTCTTTTCGTCATTAATCCAAATATATGTATGTGTAAATAAAATAAAGTCCTACGCAGCTACAACCATACACTCATGAAAAATTAAATCCTCTGACGTTCTTTTTCTTTTAGATAACATTTTCAGCATTCCACAGCAAAAATTGTCGATAGTGCCTGTAAAATATGTATCTAAAACATGATTTAGAAATTTGGGCAGAGACCTTGTCGTTATCTTTCCAATGAAAACAATTTCATTGCGGTTCTCCTTCTACGGCGCAATAAAGCCTCAACTAGCGTTTCCGCTAGCGCAATGCATCGCGCCTAGAACGGTTCTGCGCCAGATAGTAATGTTGATAGATCGCATCATTAGACCTAAATAGTTGCTGGAAGGTGTGTTCGGCGGTGCCGACTTTGAAGATTCGGGCCCGCCCTCGCTAATGTCGAATACACCGTCGAAGCGCTCGAATTAGGTGTTATCATAAATCCTTCCGCGCGGTTGTTGCACCGTACACTCGCGAGCTGTGTCACGAAACAATGCTACATTCCACTCATTGTTAACGGCGTATCATTGTACGGGATTGAGGGCTTTTTGTTCCGCGGGGAATTCAATCAGTTTAATGCATAATACCGGTAAATCTATGTTACGTAATACGCGTTAGATATTCCGCTTGAAGAGCGTTTGCATGTCTGCAGTTGCCGTTTATTGTTAATAATCGGTTAAACGTAGTTAAGTGAGTGATATTTGTTTCATTCAACCGGAGTGTTTATAGGAAGTTTAATTAATCGATAGTCTTTTTTTATAATTACCTAGCTGTTATTCGCGACATTGTGCGGTCTTTTTTGGTGAAGTTATACCTATAAAAATATATATTTAAAGTTTTTTTTTTCCATTAGCATTAGTTAGTAGTACGTTAAGCAATGTCAGTTGGTATAATTACAATGTAGAGTTATTTCCGAATAAAACCAGAAAATATTACTGCTGTGTTTTCCTACTAGAAAGACAGAAAACTTGGGTATTTTTTGTCAAATTACCATACTAAACCTGCAGAAACGAGTGCGCACTCATTGACTGCCCAAAACTTGTGGTGGACTACAATCAACATATGAGCTCCGTTGACAAAGCTGATATGTTGAAAGAATGTCATGCTATAGACCGGAAAAGTAAAATGTGCTACCGCCGAATAAGTGATGCGCTTAACGAGCGATTCTTACACTCGATTATAATAATAATAATATGTATATTTGTCCAACAAATACACATACCTAATTACAGGACAAAATAGAAACAGTTGTTACTATGACAAACAATAAACAATATTTGGAAGTTTAACATAAAATAATCCTACTTAGCTTATAACACAATTATTAATTAATTCAAACACAAAAAAGGAAAAAAACTGAAAATACAACTGAGCTAGTAGAAAAAAGAGAAAAAAAAGAATTATCATAAATCACTTCGGGCTATATTAAGTATATTAGAAAAGAGGGCATGAAATTGATGTCGCAGTCAGGTGATAATAAGTTATAGTTATTACACATTCTAAAAATAGGAGCCAGGTATGCAATATTTGTTCGTGGCACTGAGAAATAAAAGGTCATGTTATACCTAGATGCAAGCCGTGGTGAGAAAAATGGTAAATTAGAAACTAAAAAGCTACAGTCAATGTGATTGTGCACAGTATGATATAAGAATTTAATGGTGTTCATACGATAACGTTTCTCCACCGAAAGCATGTCGAATTCTTGTAAAAGTAAATTATAATCGTAGCCGCGGGGTGGAAATGTACCTTCAACTCTGAAATGCAGGTACTTGAGGAACTTGCGCTGAACTCGCTCAAGTGTCATCTTATGCGTCTCATACACAGGATACCAAATTAAGGATGCGTATTCCAATTTTGAACGCACATAAGAGCAATACAACATTCTGATGGCAGACACATCACTAAACGGTAATGTATTACGGATCACAAATCCTAGCATCTTCAATGCAGATGAGACAGTTCGATTTATATGCTCTACAAAAGTAAATCTACTATCAAAATGCACCCCAAGATCTATTATTGTTGTGCAGGGCAGCAATGCTGTGTCATCGAAAACATAGGTATGCACAACTAGAGTGGACTTTCTAGTATAGGTAATCACTTTGCACTTATCTACGTTCATCGCAAGTTTGTTGGTATCGGACCATTGTTTAATGGAATTTATTTCAGCCTGGAGTGCATAACAGTCTTCAAAAGTTGTTATTGAAGAAAAAATGTTCAGGTCATCCGCAAAGGCACATTTCCTACATTTCAGGATTCCAAGTAGGTCGTTGAAGAAAACCAAAAACAACATAGGCCCAAGATTTGATCCTTGAGGGACGCCAGAAATAGCAGAGTAGAATGCAGAATTGTAGCCGTTAAATGTGACATACTGCGGTCTCTTCAAAAGGTAAGAGCTGAAAAAAAGTATCCATGGGTCACAAAAGCCGTGTTACGTTCAGTTTTATTTTCTTGTACGCGTGGCGTATAGCTAGGGTTATCGCCTTCTCGCTGTCCGTCTTCTGTATATGGACTCTATGTTTATCATTGTATACTCCTATCTCAGGGTCACTCGGTCCGTATCGCTTCATAGATGTCGCATATTGTGCCGTTTTGGTCATCCTTTTTTGTGGGCTGTTATCGGGTATGTCATCTGAGGACTTTCGGAATTTTCCGTAGGCCCTCTCTCTGCAAGTAATTGTCGAAGCGAGCGAACGCGACTGCGGGTTGATTTCTCTGAAGTGCCTTTTGGAAGGTTTTTATCGCTCTTGCGGATTTATTAATCTACTCGTATTAATTGTTTTTGTGGTGCAATTTAGCGTCTTAGACGCCGTTTTCGTGTATCAACGAAATTTTTACGGATTGTGGTTTTGTCAAGTTCCACGTTTCACTTTGCTTTGCGTCAGTTGTGCCCTATTTGACTCCCAAATAGGGTTGTGGTACGGGACGAGATACCAGCGACCACACGTGCCACCACGTGTTGATACCCCGTACACCGGCGAAGGAATTTCCGACGGCTTTGCAGCGATATACGCCGTTTGATTCAGCGAGTGCCCCGCTGCCAGGTGAGGGACACTCAGGAGCGTCAGTTTGATGTCCGGCCTAGCCCCGAGGTAGAACCAACGTCATCCTCGCGAGGTAGGATTGTTTTAATTTGTTCTTCACGCCATCGCGGGTTAGACGCGCGGAAGCCGCTCCGACCTTGGGACTCAGAACTTTTTTTTTATTTTTTCCTGTGACGGCCGTGTACCGAGTTTATTTTTATTACGCTTAATTTTTGTCTTATGTAGTTCAACTCTTAAAGTAATAGTCTCCCGGTAAACTTTGTGTACGATTTAACTTTCTTTTTTTTACTTCCATTTCAATTTTGAACGTACAATATACCGTAGAGATCGCTCTACTAGTCCCCTCAGGACAAATAGTTTTTTTTTTATAATTTTATTTATATTATCGGCCTTCAGCCTTTCAGAGTGGCATTACCCCGTGGGGTTGCCCTTTCTAAACTTACGTGAATAGTTGTGTGCGCATTACGGGTTGCCCGAACCCCTTTTTTGTAATATTTTTACTGACTGCTGTAAACCGATCAAGATCTTGGTGGGGTGGTATATGAGATTATATTATATTAACCGTATTTTGACTATACTTAACCTTGGGGTTGTCCTAAAAGGGCCCGCCCCCTGTTGCGCTATACATTTAAATATCATACTGTTTTCTAGTAAAAGTCACTTTCAAGTGTTAACGATTTTAATAAATTTTGATTCGTTACAATTTAAATTTTGTGTTTTCTTGTAAACTGTGGCGTGTGCCACGGAGGGTTGTTTTATACCTCCACACTTACCCGCGAGGTGCGCTCTGGGGACTCCCACACCCCGGGGATTGGCCTGGGGCTCCGTGTTGTTTTTTATTCTTTGAACGTGGGTGGCGCTCTACAGTCACCCAACCTGCCGAAGTGTTATTATCGGAACCGGCACGACCATCTGCGACTGAGCTGGCGGCCACGGAAGCTCCTTTCCCGAACATCCACCGTGGTGAGTGAGGACGATTACCCAGGTAGGTCCACGTTTCGGGACCACCCCTGGACTCTAAGCTTCCTACCCCTCCCTGGTACCAATTTATTTTTCGTTATTTTTGCGCTTAAACAGGCGAATTTCTTTAATTTTAGTTAGAAGTATCCGTGATTAATTCTATCGAAGCCTTTAGCGATGTCAGTGTATATCACATCAACTTGTCCGGAGTTGTCTATTGTATCGATCACAAATTGTGAGAAGCATGCTAAGTTAGATGTTGTAGAGCGCTTTTTCACGAAACCATGATGTATTGACTTGATTATATCAAATAGTATCAATATAATACCTGTGTACATAGTACGTCCTTCAGCGAGTAAATCATTAAGAAGCGTTATGTATAAACTTTTTGCGCAATAAATAATCCGAATGGTTTTGTGAAACATGTGGCCGAAAAGGTATAAAGCCGAGTGCAGAAATCGTTCGTTAAGCACATCACTACACCGAATAGTATGGTATTTCCTTTATGTTAATTTTGCAATTTATCTACATTTAACTTTATAATATGTATGTATGCATTGTTGACATGCACTTTCTGGTTTTTTTTTTTTGGACAAATATATCTATCTTGCTGTGTAAGTAGGTAGGTACGCAGATAGATAGATAGATAGATAATAAGGTACGTATACGTCTGTGCTGTAATTATAAGTAGCACGTATGTAATGCACTTTCAATACATTTTTTTCGTTGTGGTCTGTGGCATTCTTTTATAGATTGGAATGTTGTTTGCGTAGGTGGTGGAACATTTTTTGTAATCTGCTTATAGTAGTGTGAAAGTAATTGTTCTTGCACACTGGTGTAATTACATAAATAATATATGATATAGTGTAATATTTTTACTGGGTAGTTATTATAAACGTAAGTAGGCAGCATATAATTGTTCCATCACTATTAATCTGAGCAAGCTATATTATTTGCCGAATGGAATATTCGCAAATTTATTGTAATCATATATTCTGATTAAAAATATTTTAAGTTATTGTTAGTAAAGTTGTTAACGTCAACGACATTTAGCGGACATTTTAAATCGAAGGTTAAATCTTAAACTCTGTCTAGTGAAGGGTGACAAGGCAACAATGAAGTCACTCGAACCTAAATCCCGAACTTCAAAAAAATAATGAGGTGGGAGTAGATACTTTTTATACGCACCCAGAAGCTTTTTGTTTGTCTCCTTTTTTTAGCAGCTTTTTTGATCTTGTATTTGTAGGTAGCAAGGCGTAAAAGTGAACGATATCAGCTTATCCAGTCAATAGCGGACTGGCAAATCTGTTACGCCTCCATTTTAGTATGTAGACTTATCAAAACGACTAATGGCAACATATGTTTACCGTATTCCTTTGTTATGTGAAAAATATAATTGACATTGTGTGAAATCGCTATAGTAGTTTATATTTATATATTTATACTCACCAATAGACTAAAATTCATATAAAAATTTGATAATTTAGGACCGTGCCAAAGCAGACGAATTTATTTTTCGTGAAGAATTAGATGATGATTAATCAAACATGACTGCCACGGCCAAGAATTTGTTGTAAAATGCACAAAATTATTGAGATTTATCTGAAATATTCCTATTTTATTATTGTATTTATCGTAACAAAATTCTGTCGGAGTGCATGGTTAATCTATTAC
Source organism: Protaetia brevitarsis (assembly GCA_004143645.1). NCBI lineage: Eukaryota > Metazoa > Arthropoda > Insecta > Coleoptera > Scarabaeidae > Protaetia > Protaetia brevitarsis. The sequence continues at coordinate 1,414,382 of RXPK01000183.1, forward strand.
TACTCCAAAACATCGAAAAAGGAATGGTATAAGGACAATATTGTCTGTTTTGGGAGCCTAAAATCGCCAGGAAGAGACACTACAAAACTCTAATGTATTTACAAATAAAATGTGTAGGTTCATACAGGTTTGCATTGCACTACAATAAGTTCATCTATTTGGCATCAGAATAACTAACTTGAGAAAGTGCATTACATATTTTAGCCCAGCGAATTCTTGAGCTTAGCTCAGAAGTTATGTGAGAATGAAAATAAAAGGGGAAATGATTATAGGTTATAGTGATAATTTCAAATTTTGCTCTTCATTATTCAATTATCAGACAAAGTGCAATTAGTTCAGGTTCGGTTCCTCTCAGATACTAGTTGACGAACACAGTGCAACTTGCACGAAACATCAGCGTTCAATAAAGGGTTCTGTTGGCAAACCGTCCAGAATGAAACTTTATACTTTAATCATTCTTGTTCCATATATCCTTTGGATCACATTATTTTACACTTATTTGTGATTTAAAAGATATCGTTATAAAACCAAATACCTTTAGTAACAATAAGTAAACACTGGAACTCTGCACCAAATAGGTCAACTTATTGCCGCTGGTTGTTCTCTTATGTTATGTCAGAGGGTTTTATGTTGTTTTCCACGTTGCCAATTGAACCGCAAATTCTCGATAATTTCTAGTTTTACGGCTCAGGACACCGCTTTACGGTAAGCTGGTTATTTATTCTGTTAGTTTTGTGGTATTAGTACATTCATGTCGCATTCTTTTCTAGGGAGCTGCTTTAAAAACGACTGCTTGGTTTAAATACGAGAAATCTCTTTTTCTCCAAAAAAAAACAAAAAAAAAGCGACTAAGTCTCAAGAAAGGCTTCTGACTCTTTAAATTATAATTCATTTGGAAGGGTCACAAAAAAGAATAGTTATTTGTCAAATCCTTGCGTAATTCTGTCATAATGCGTATAAATATAGGCAAAACAATCAGAAAAACTCCTTTGTAGTAAACATAAGAACACTGATGATCATAGATTATCTTAAGTACATGGTTTGGTATGGTATACAATAGAATTAACAATATAATAATAATTGTGGTTAACTAAGTTACTTTTTTAGTAACAATAAAAAGGGGGATTCATTTATTCATCTAAATAATTAGATTTGTAAACTCCAAATAGGTTCAATAACTTACATTCTTTTCCAGTACAGCGCTAGGGTATAGAAAGATTTAAAAAAAACTAGTGAAATATTTTTCTTTTCAACATGCTAAGGTTTTTTTTTAGGCTTTAGTCACATTAGGTTATCTGTAAGAAGCAAGCAATATGAGAATTTGAGGTTGTCATCAAATCAAACTACCATGCACTAAAAATAACCCATATTTTCATTATCTTATATACATTTGAACGGCCTTCCTTTTTAAAATTAATTGTAAATGTAACATGATACTTATTTAGTCAAACTAATAGTGGAATTCTATATGCGTATTACCTGTAAGTCTGTATGCATGTATGCTTACAAATAATTCTACAAGGGCTACAGATATGTATAGAATAATCACCATAAATTAATAACTAACATTTGTAAATGCTATCACCAATTACATTATTCCTTACATCAGTGCTCGGCACTGTAGAGGAATGGCGTCTCCTATCAGGGTAGGGAAATCTGAAGCAAGCGTGTGAGTCAGACGGCCATCGAAGATCGAGTATTGAAAATGGAAACATAGATGCACTGAGAAAAATACATACCAAAAAGTAGCGACAGTAAACTTTATAATTAGTTATGTTATAATTATATTAGACTATATAATTTTTCTAATAAACAATAATATATTAATGCATACTATTTATTAGATAATGTATTATTATCCCCGAGTTAATTCCACTGATTATATTTATAATATGTTGTAATATTTTTTTCCGTGTGGCCGTCGCATATGCACTTCGGTTTAAACACTTCCCCACAGTAGAAATTGTGTATAAGAATATCTAATATTATTTATTCATTAGAGTAAGAAAGTTTAGTATTATTCTAGGTGACATCGCGCGCAAATTAACAACTATTGCATCTCAAAATAAATTACCATTCACATATTTCTTATGGTAAAAAATATGAAAATGAAATAATAAATATAATAAAGGAGTTATTCCTGAAAAATACATCATGATAATGTTTTATTACCATCTCATCATCATCATTTATATATATCATGATAATAAAACATTATCATGATGCATTTTTCAGGAATAACTCCTTTATTATATTTATTATTTCATAAAAACAAGGCATTTGCTTAAGTAAACAAACAAACAAAAAATAAAAATTGTGTTTCCCACAAAAACACCTGAATAGTTTTGCGTTACTAAACTGGGGGAATGTAAACAAATGGCCCACAGGAGCCACTTTACCGAGCGCTGCCTTACATTACCAAACTTTCTTTTCAGGCTTCCACGATTCGAATATTTTTTTTTCTCGCAGTCAACGAAATTAAAGCGCCCGTTCATGAAAATAAAGTTTCATTTTAACATGAATTGGTATCTTGAAACGCACCTTTCAAAGTAGTTCTTTACTTATATTTTAAAGCAACGGAAAAGGGAAAATTAATTTACGCTTTGAATAAATATTTTTTTTGTTCTAGATTCAAATTAATAAACTAGTTTAGTGGAGATTATTATAAATTTATTCTTTGTAGGTATACAGGGTGTATCAAATAAAAAAGTAAATTTTGCTTGGGTGTTAACTACACGACATATAAAGCACAAACCCGCCGAAACCGGATTTCATCATTAAAAAATAAAAAAAAAGTTAAATTTAGAGCAAAAATTCTTTAGTCCGGGCCTATACAAGGAAACATCAATGTAGGCACCCGCTAAACGTGCTATTATGTATAAATACATTGCACTCACTTAGTATTATTCTTAATGGTATGCCGAAAGTTCATTTAACGTCATTCTGAATAAATAAAGGCCAATCGGCCAGTGTGCCCTTGTAAAAATAGCAAAACTGAGGCATTTTAAATTTCTTCTTTTTATAAAATAAACATTCCTTATTTGTTAAGAGCATTCTATGTAGGTCTACAAAGTATTATTTTTAATATCGTGATAAGACCTTCGAGTTTCACCGGATATGCGACTTCAGTAGTTACAAAAACGTAAATATTTTTCTTTTGCTTTCTCGAATCGAGAGTTAGTTGTTAATAAACGGTACCACATATATCTGAGTTATTTCTTTTGGATTTATTTAAAAAATTAAATAAAATGTTCGAAGTGGCTTGCACTCCAAGCGGCGATCCACACAAAACTAACAGCGGTAATAGCTGAATGATAGTGGTATGTGGGGGTATCCTCGGGAGATCATTTAGATTGGGCACAGGTGCGGCTCTAGCCCACGGCATTTACAAAATATTTTTTTCTCGTTAATGCTTACAGATAGACCCGCTGTGCATTAAGACTTTTTGATCGTATATGATTACAGCTGCTACATATTATTATATTTACCTCTATATCTGATACACCCTGTATAGAAGATCATTCATAGAACGTACACCAGCAGCTATCATTGTCAAATAGAAAAGTATTAATAAATAGAAATCACAGTTCTAAAACTTTACCCAACACATTTTGCTATAATGTTAACAAATAGTGAAATCAGTGATCCAATTTAAATGGAAGAAATTAAATCTTGGAGGGTACACAAACACCTGTTAATGCCTGTCGAATCATCGATCCGAATTCAAGTCCTTGAGGGCCGTTTTATAACCGTAAATTGAAACAAGACACGAAAAAGAATATTTAAAAGTAGAGATTTTACCGAGAGATCCAGAAAATCATTTTAGTTGCTATAATTGTTATATCCTCGCCCGTAAAACCGTCGTAAATTTACAGGATTAATTGTGTTCTTAACAATACTCGAATTGTATACACAGATATTGCAATACCCGTTCGCGACATTGATTTTGTTCTCTGCTTCCGTATCTTCGCATTTCCTGGAAATTATATATATCCGTTACGACAGCCGCAGACGGTTAGCTTGCATCTGACGAAGTAGAACGAGCATTTGAAATATGAAATACGCTTTTCCCCATCAGCATTTGCTTATTTTCTATGTTTCTGTTATTTTTAGTACACATCCTTTTGAATTATTTTGTAATATGCTAGTAATACAATCCATTTATGCAGGAGAAAGTTGTAGACGGTTTAATTTCAAACGTATATCGTTTCATTACCAAAATTAAATTTATTGCTTATCTGCTTGTACCTAATTTTTATTAACGTAGCTTAATTACAGTAATAAAACAATTTCGCACCAATAACGTATTTATGTGCAGACCCATATCGCTCATACATGGGCATTAACTGTCTGAATATGCTATTTGCCCTGTAACATGTAATTATTTAGATCGTATAATTTTGAATAAAAATCAGATTACGTCAATTCTCAAACGTGTAAACGAGAAAAAGGCGTTTCGGCTGGTTTATTTAATTGCACGTAATTTTCGTTGGGCTTACCACATATGTAAAGTAATGCGAGAACAAGTTCTGGCTTTTTGTTTGCTATTTTCCATAATGCAGTTTCAAATTAGTATATTAAAAGACAAGTTTCATTTTGACGTTTCAAAGTACGAATTCAGGGTTTCTTAACTGAATGAGTGCTTTAATGTCAAATGAAACGTGTCTTTTATGCTATTTTTTGCAATTAGTTTTAAAATTTTTCTTTTTGTAAAAGCAAAACGAGAAAAATTTGATAATCTAGGAAAATTTTGTGGTGGTTGTCACCAATTGTCACCTTGGTTTGGCAGCAAGTTAATTTAAAATTGACACATTTTTGAAATTTGTTATATATTATATTACTAAAGTAACTATATTATAGTATTTAATATGAGTTCTACAACTTTTTCATGCACTCCGCCTGAAATACGGCAAATTACTGAAAAAACCATTAATAATTTACTTCCGGAGAAATCGTACACTATGTATCAAAAGCGATACAAAAATTTTGAAAAATGGTGCAAAGAAAAGGAAATTCTTCATATTTCTGAGAACGTCTTACTTGCTTATTTTGAAATGCTACGTAAAGATTATAAATCGTCATCATTATGGTCGATTTATTCGATGTTAAGATCATGTTTAAATGTACATAGAAATGTGGATATATCAAGATATATGAAACTTCAAGCATTATTAAAACGGCTATCTAAAGGTTATCAAAACAAAAAAATCTAAAATTTTAGAAGAAGAAGATATTCATAGATTTTTTGAAACAAGCCGATGATAAATATACTTAGCTATAAAGTTAGTGTTGATTTTATTTCGTTACTTTTTGTAAATTCTTTATATTCTAGGTTATTTTGATAATAGGATATAATGGAGCCTGTAGGCGAGAAGAATTAATTAATATATGTGTGGAAGATCTTCAATACAATTCCGATTCCATTATAGTCAACATATCTAAAACAAAAACAATGTACCAGAACGTTCGCAGTGACTGATGTAAACTGCATCGAACTTATAAAAAAATATAATATCTGCGGCCTAAAACAGTTACTCACAACGTTTTTTTCTAATTATCGTCATGGCTGCTTAATTAATAGCCGGTATTAACACCATGGGAAATGTTCCTGAACAAATCGCAGTTTCTTCATTTACACAGATCCTCATCTTTATACAGGACATTGTTTTAGAAGATCCAGTGCGACACATATAGCAAATACTGGAGGGTATATTTTAACTATAAACGATTAGGTGGTGGAAAAGCACGGCTGTTGCTGAAGGTTACGTTGCCTCTTCTATGAAAAATAAAATTGATGTTGGAAATATGTTTGCACAGGAAATAATGTGAATCTACCTGGAACTTCTGGAATGGTTCACAGTTTGAGTACCAACAGAAGCAATATCACTATCGCAGAGAACGATAATTTTCACAGAATGTTTTACTGCACACGGTATCACTATCACTTCGAAAGATAATTCAAACGTTAATATAAATGTTTATAATAGTTGTACTATTTCAAAGATTAATTAAAAATATCAAATCTTACAATGAATTTTAATATAATAACCTCAAACTTGCTTACAAAATGTCATATTGACATCTCCATTTCTGTTGCAATGTGACCAACTTAAAATAAATCTGCTTAAATGTTCCATTTCTATTACGCAATTTACTCGTGGCGTAATAGGGTCTATTACAGCACTAGTGGAATAAATGGTATGGTTACGGCACTAATTGCAAAAAATATATTTTAAACTAGTTAAACCGAGCAATACCCTGCCAATCATCAAGTTTATCGCTAAACGCTTTTTTAATTACTAGCATAAATTAACCTATACCTAATTAACGCGCTATTTCCCTATACCGCTCATTCACTAACTGATTCTGCCCTCTCATTTACGATTGTACTTACGTGAGCCCTAGCCCAAAAGGTTTTCGTAGTTCCCCACGTAACATATCTCAATATCTAACAACAACAACTCAGTTTTTTAAAATCTCTAAGCCTCTAATACAGATAAGCTATCAGCTGTAATTCTCATGCCCCGTATGAATCCCCATTCGGGCCTAATGTAACATACTGCCTGATTTATTGTAACTAATTCTGCCTGAAAGTTATTGCAATGATCACCTAATTTAAACTTTTAGTTATACCGGGCTTTCATTTCAAAACTAGCCATCCGGAATAACTTTTAAAGTGCCTTGAATTAAATTTAATAAGAAAACAGCTCAACTTCGATTTACGGGGGACAAATTTTGCACACGACCCGGTAGTTTCAACCCTTAATTACTGGTCCGATATTCATGGAAGAAAATTTTACTGGTGGAATGTATTTAAATCTATTAGAAAATGAGATACATGCCCTTATATGGAAATTTGTTGCTAGATGAAAAAAGCCTATTTTTTTCAACATGGCGTAGCCCCTCCACATTATCCTCTGCCCGTACCAACTTGGCTTAATCAGAAGTTTCCTGAAAAATGGATAGGAAGAATGGACACTATAGAATAGCCAGCGATACCACCAGACTTAACGGTCATAAGAGCTATAAAATATATCTAAACATTCAAAACGTTCTTTGTGACTTGACAGTGGACAAACAAACTGTGCAAAGTGCACATTTACGGCATACAAGGCATTTTGTTTTTTCTTACCTATATACTATCAAACAACGATTTCTGATAACGTGTAAACAACACCTCCCTGAACTTGTGTTCTTTTAACTAAAAGCAGTGTTAATATTGTGAAGGCTTAATAACAATGGAATGATTAGATGATGAACATACACATTCGGCCAGTGAACATTTATAATCGGGGAATAAAACTATGCATAAAAACTCGCCTTAGTTGCCAAACTCACTGCAGTGAGGATGGGAAATCACACACACCGCCCTTCTCCACTCCTCGCCGCAGTCTTTACAAAAACTATAAGCGTTCAGTCTAATCTAGCGACATTGATGAAGGTAGGTCTTCGCTGCTATCAGCTGTGTCTTCTCACCTCGGCCTTTTATTTATTTATTTTTCGTTTTTTTTTTTTTTCATTTAAAATATTCATAATCTCTTTTGCTATTCCATTTTGTTTTTTTTTTCTTAATTCTTTATTTCAAATTCTTTTCGCTACAATGTTAATTTACACTTACGAATAAATGGAGAAAAATAATTAAATGTGGTAATAATTAATTGTAGTAAATTGACCGTTTTATATCTGCTTTTCAAAAAGCCCAGTCTCAAGTGTAGCAACAGTCTTAAATATTATACGCTAGTGGAATTCTACGTGTTGTGTAACTAATTGTCAAAACGTAATGACAAACAATTCTGCTGCTTACACAGCAAAAGCTGAACAATTGTTTCTGCAAAAAGCTTTTTGTAATGAACGATAACTGCAATAGCATGACCTCCTACACCTCCTGATTTGACGCTATTAATCTTACACTACGCCAAAAAAATATTTGTGCTGACGCCAGTAAGTATAACTACTAAAATGCCGCACATGCGTACATACAAAAGGGGCTGGGATATTGCCAGAAAAGAAAGAGGCGATTTGTGAACGGGGTGCAATTATTATCGGTAAAAGTGTTCCAAGCAGCAACTCTGAAATGTTTACTCCGTGAGAGCGGGCTTGTAAATGTCGAGGCCAAGTGTGGCTCAACGTCGATCAGTGGGAAGGGAGGAAGTGGGCCGTACAATTCCCTTATGATTAGTACGATTTTGTATGGAAACGCGTATTCAAAATGATGCAGTAGAAATTGACAAACAGACCTTGGTATATCATGAGTGGCTCCGATTCTGTCTGACAATATGCCGATTTAAATAAAAATCTAGAAATTACTCAGGAATCTCAATGCATTACAGATAGAAGATGCATATGCAGTTTGAAATGTAATATATGTTCTGTTACTTTCAAAATAACGTACAGCTTCAATATTATTTCAAGTATATCGTTGTTATTGTTACTGCTTTTGGGCATGTGCATCCGTACTGACTGCCTGTATGTAGGCAACCCCCTTCCTTGAAAGCTTCAAATGGGTTTTAAGGAGGCGGTTTATCTATTTATGTTAGAGTTTGTTTTTGTTATATTATTATTTTGACAAATAAGCGTGATTGTATAAACAATAACTTAATATATTGTAAAACCAGGTGTTGATGAAGACGTATTTATTTAAACAAAAAAAAAGTTATAGGAATGCTTAAAGTTCGTATAACAGTTATTATTATTCTTATTATTATAAATAGAGACAGACATATTGTGCTTTGCTGAATTTTTTTTTGCTTATTTTGTTTAGCAAAAAGGCTTCTTGTACGTACAAAAATCTTTTTCAAATTTTTGGAAAAAAATAATTGGCGTCACACAATTGGTTTTCCTGCAACGGGTCTTTAGCTTTTACTGGGAAAAAAAATGTGAAAAAAATCTGTTCCTCAATTAAATAATTTAATTTTTCGAAAAACATAAGAAATTAAAAATCCATTGCCCCACCAGTTTTACATAATAATCATTTAAAAAGATAAAAAAGAAAAGATTAGATATGACCAATTTAGGTATAGAATTTAATAAAACGAATTAGAAAGAGAAAGAGTAAATAAGAAAATAAATTGTGATTTTTTAGTTGTAAACATGCAAATATTATTTTCTGAAGAAGACCAAAAAAATTGTCGAAACCAAAAAATTTATATTTTGATAAATTATAATCCCATTCCAATATCAATAGCCGAAAATATCAAGAAGAAAACTATAGGTACAAATTTAAATCTAAAAACGTCTAAGAAGAACCAAATTTTATAAAAAAAAAAACAAGTAATTATTTTTGCGTAATTTTATAAACATTTCAATCAATAATAAATGACTCAAACAATTGAAAAATGCTATGAACACAAAATACAACTCCACACACTATTCATAGATTTTCAACAGGCTTTTGACAGAGTAGATCGACGAGCAGTGGTGGAAGAAATGGAAAAAATGAATATACCTGCAAAATTAATAAGGCTGACGGTTATGACAATGGAGGGTTCCCATGCAAGAGTAGTAACAACGGAAGGATTAACGGAAGAAATAAAAATCAATAATGGTGTAAGACAAGGAGATAGTTTATCAACAGTAGGAAGGGGCAATCAGAGCGACAAACATCAAGAAAACAATTATGCAAGCTTCCACACAAATAGTAGCATACGCAGATGACATAATGCTAATGGCAAGGGCCGTAAAAATTTAGAGTGCGCACTGTTATGTCTGGCAAACGAAACAAAAAAGAGAGGACTGGAAATAAATCAAAATAAAACAAAATGCATGATCATCAGCAGAGAGAAAATAAACATAGAGAAACTTAAAATAGGAGATTACAGCTTCCAAAAGGTAGATAACTTTAAATACTTAGGTGTGATAGTGAGCAACACGAACAACAGGAGCTTGGAAATACAAGAGCGAATACAGGCCGGAAATAGAGCATACTGGGCCTACAAAAACTGTTAAAAATAGAAACATCAGCAAACACACCAAATTAAAGATATATAAAGCAGCTATCAGGCCTGTAGCTACCTGTGCAGCAGAAACGATGTGTCTCAGTAGTAAAGACGAAGAGAACCTGAGAATTTTTGAAAGGAAAATATTAAGGAAAATACTAGGACCAAGGAAAATAGTAGGAGAACAGGGATAAGTAGAATACAGACCATGGTGGAATACTGAAATAAATAATATCATGAAAGGAGAAAACATAATCAAATATATAAAAGTGCAAGGATTAAGATGGGTTGGACACATCGAAAGACGAGAAGAAAACACATTAATAAGGAAGATAAAGAACTGGAAACCGGGGGAGGATAGACATAGAGGACGACCACGGCTAAAATGGGAGGATCAAGTATGGGATGATATACGAAGACTAGGAGTGAAAGATGCAAGAAATATAATAAAAGACAGAAAGGAATGGAACACTGTAGTTAAACAATTAGAAGGCACAGAACTATAAAGGAGAAAATACAGGAAGAAATAGCGGAATAATTCACCGCGTGAAAACGAATTGAAGAGCTCTACGAGCGGCCCTATTCCGAAGGAATGTTATGGCTAATATATATATATAATCAATAATAAAATATTTATAAAATTTATTGGCTCTACTTCACTGCTTTTATTTTGCACTGCATCTTCCCTGCAATATCAAAAAAAAAGTCTTTTTGCAGTGAGAAAAGATTTCAAATCACTACATTAAACTCACTCTAATACCTACTTAAATACAATTATACGCTTTGCAGATGAAACAATTTTACCTATTCACCAATATAGATACGAGTTAATTTAAAGTTTTGCAGAGGAACAATATTTGCAACACTAAATCCAAACCACTTACAAACACGCGATCTTTGAAATTATTCAGAGGATTAATACTGTCGAACTATATAGAAAACTTTGAACAGCTAGATTAACCAACAGTTCGCCTGGGTTTAAATTGTAAAACTCCACCAGAAATACTCGACACTACAACGATATCGAAGAAAGAGCCCCGATCTTACGTGTGTGAGTCTCTCTCTCCCCGCATGGTTGTGTGTGTGTGTGTGTGAGTGTGTACGACTCAAGTTCGTTCGCACACCTCTAAGCGTCACGGGGTCGATCCCCTTACGATCCAAGTCGACGCTTCATATATGTACACCTTCAGAGTTTCCTGAACAACCCGACCGTACTCGTGGTAATTTAATTGTCACCTGCGACGCCTTCGTCCTTGCAGATTATCGCCCCCACAGTACGTATTTTATCTAGAAGAGGACGCACACTCCGCCGTAGACGCCAGTTCCGTTTCCTATCGCACTTCTTCCCGTCACATTCTACATTTAAATTGAGATGAATGCCGAGCGATCGCCGGATACGGCGAAGATGCGAAGCAATAGGATGACGTATTGGCACGTTGAGTGGAATAATGTCGACATGAAAACGTAAATAATGCATATCTTTATGGTAATTCGTTGTATATTCATAATAAACCGCTTCTTACTTTACTTCTAACGCGGTTGAATTGAATTCACAATATACAGATGAACAGTATTTCAAAATGTGTCAAAGTCAAGTTCATATTGAGTGGTAACACTTGTAATACTCTTTATATTGGTGAACGCAATACATACCATGCAATAATAATGGGAAATTCCGGTGGAGATAGAAAACTATTCAAACGGGAAATGAGTTCGAAAGTCTAGCAGTGAAAGTAATTATGAAAAATTACATTCAAACGTTTTTACACGAGGATTGTAAGTGTTATATAAAATGCTATTTTAATATATATGCAATTGCAACATACGAACGTCACACGAATCGTCCAATAAAAGAAAGTTTTAAGAGAACATAAGCATTTTCCTTATAAGAACACCTAATACTAAGATTCATTTACTATGAAAAACTAATTTATTTTAATCAAAATATTCAAACTTACCAATTTTATAAATTTAAATGTCAAATACCGTTAGATAGATTCCGCTAATTCGGTACTAGTAGAATCATTACTAGAGTTGGGCAATCGACCGGCGGAACAGAGACGTATTGAGACGCGGGTCTCAAATAATGTAATATACATATATAAATAAAGTTGAGCAATCGTATTATTGTAATTTAGTATGTATTTAAAAAACATAAGTCATATTAATAGAGTTGTGCAAATTTTATATTACTACATATTTAGATAAAATAAATATTTTTACATTTTATAAAAACAGGCACTGTTGTTACAACACAAATTTGTTTTTGTGAGAAATAAGAAGTCGTAAAATTAAATTAATAAATTTATGTTGAAAACTAAAATGGTTTATATTGAGGAACAGCAAAAAAAATCAAATGAACTAGATGCATCAGTTTTATTATCATATTATCAGTTTTATTAATCATTCATATACATAAATAAACACCCGCTTTCTGAAATATATTTCACTTATGTTTCATGTTAATTATGTTTTATAAATACTACGCTTAAGTGCTTAACTTTTTCATAGCTTTCGTTCCGTAGTACAATTTGGATAAGCGTCAAAAGAAATCTGCACCATGACGTAAGTTTCTACATTTGTCTCCGAAAGCCTCGTACGCAGTGCCGAATAGATGTTCTTATAGTTAGAAAATGACTGCTCAACGTCTACAGATGTAATACACGCATACTTAAAATAATGTTTAGAAACAAATAACGAATCAATACATGCGTCATCAAAAAATTGTCTTAATCTGGTAAAAACTAAATCTTTGTTTATGATACTCTCGAACTTTTCTACAACACACTTATTTTATATGTCACTTGTGGCACACAGTAGTGAGTCTACATCGTTCACAATCTGCATTGACTCCACTAACGACAACCTAGTGTTTTGTAATCTTTCTATAGAGTCAAATGAACCTTTATAATTGTCGTAAATTGTTTTTAAATCAGTTTCAACGGAAGTATTTTCATATCTTTTCTGGCTTTCCTTAATTGCTGTAACTTCGTTAGGTTTGAATTGCAGAACCACAGATGTTATTTGTTGGAAATTCTCGCAATCATAAAGAGCTGCTTTCAACCGTATTCCCTAACGTGTGAGAATTGGCTCTGGTGGCTCGGGAATACCGGGGCACCGTTGTGGAATTCTCGAATTTGTCTGGGAGATTTTAAAAACACTTTTTTTGTCTTTTAAAATTAATGCATCCACCTCTGGATAACATTGCCAAATACTTTGTGCTACAAGCTGTACAACATGAACTTTACACGTCACATGTAAAAGTCCCTCACACTTGTCCCTAAGGTAACAGCCCACACAACACATTGTCGCTGCACCATCGCTCACAAACATTAACAGTTGATCAGTTGAAATTTGAATTTTTTTAGCGTACCCAGCACTACCTTCACAATTGCTTCACCAGTGCACTTTTGCTAGCTAATAACATGGGAAATGTCGGTCTTACGGGACTAGAACACGCACTACAATATGCAAAATAGAATTTTTTTTGTTCAATCTGTCGTTTCGATGAGACATAGCCACAGCTACTTATCTTTTGCTACAGCTTTGTTCCTGTTTTCGATGACGTTACGCACAGTAGGCGTATGAAATATGCATTAACCAAAAGAAATGTTTTTTTTTTTTTAATACGAGCAAACAAATATTTCACTGATTTAAAGAAACTTTTATATCTGCGTACAGTTCATCTGCTTTATTGGAGTACATAAGTTGGAGCGCACGAACTGAATACGTACCTGCCTCGCCGCAAAATTTGCCCAACTCTAATCATTACAGTTAAATCAACTTTGACTACAGGAATCAATACTTTCGCTGCAATAACTATGGATAAATTTGAAATTTCCTATAATAAGCCATACCAAGTCAAATAATACCAATATATACGAATCTTCTGCGTATAATATATTAGGTTGACCAGTAGCACTGAAGATCCTTTGGTAAGGTGAAACATATTGCTGTGGTCTGGCACCCCGGTTTTCGCAAATGCAGATTTTTTTTCTTATTTACTCCGATCAGCCTTTGTCTATGTTTTGGGCGGGTTTTCACAAATTCAAATGTTTATTTTTATATAAGATTTAGTTTATGAGTTAATTGTTTAATTTATTTATTTAAATGTTCAGTTGTTTAAATTAATTTCACTCTTTTAAATGTATTGCGTTCGCTAGTGTAGTTCATGTCTTTTCTAGTAGTTTTCTTCGATGATTTGTGCGTTGCGTTGCACGCAGCTGTTGATATGTACGAGGGGAGGTCCAAAAGTTCGTGGAATGAAAGGGTTTTAAATAAAAAATAAAACATAATCTGATTTTTCCTTTTCAATATAATCACCCTTAAGCACAATACATTTATTAGATCTATGAATTAAATTTTCTAAACCATCATAAAAATATTTTTTATCTTTCGCCTCAAAATGGGCTAAAATTGCCTCCTTTACCTCATTGTCGTCGGAAAATTTTCTTCCCCGTAAGTTTTTTTTTAAATTGGGGAACAAATAAAAATCACTAGAGGCCAGGTCTGGACTGTAGCGTGGATGGACTATTGATTGAAAGCCATGCAGCCATTGTAACTCTGCTCTTGTGAACCGGCGCATTGTCTTGCAAGAGGAACACACCCTTGGTCAATTTTCCTCGACGTTTTTCCTTGATGGCTTCCTTTAATTTTCCTAATATCGCTGCGTAATATTCTCCGGTTATGCTCCTTCCTTTTTCTTTGTAATCAATCAATAGTATCCCTTCACAATCCCAAAAAACAGTAGCCATCAAGTTTCCAGCCGATTCTAACACTTGAATTTCTTTGCGGTGGTGTCCCTTTTTATGCCATTGCATGGACTCCTGTTTGGACTCAGGCTCAAAGTGATGAACCCATGTTTCATCTCCGGTAACAATCTGTTCCAAAATGTGTGCAGGTTCGTCTCCACACAGCTCCAAAAATTGTTCAGGCGCATCGGCGCGCTGTTGTTTCTGAAGTGGCGTGAGCATTCTCGGTACCCATCTTGCACTGACTTTTGTCATACCCTGGTGGTCATGTAGGATACGCAAAATGGTGGTATCTGATACTCCAACTAATGCAGATAATTGTTTTTCTTCAAACGGGTATCTTAGTACAAGTTCTTCCACTTTTTCGACGATGTTTGATGTGGTGGCCTCAACTGGCCGTCCTGAGCGGGGGTCGTCTTCAATCGACTACCGGCCCTGTTTAAAAAGACCATGCCACTTATAAATCATTGATTTACTAGGGCACTGTTCCCCATAAACGGTTTCCATTTCATTCAATATGGTTTGAGCGTTCTTTCCTTGCTTGGTAAGGAATTTTATTACAGCACGGTGTTCAATTTTCTCCATAGTTTCAGTTTTCTTCCGGATTGACTTGTTTAGCAGGCAACTATTCGTAAACGACTGACGCAATAGGGCTGCAGCTTAACCTATATACTAATGATGAGTCCCCAATCAGAATGACACATAGCGAGCGCACCTATCCGCATTCCATTCCCTCCATTCCACGAACTTTTGGACCTCCCCTCGTATACGACTGTTTAATCTTGTCAGGCAGTTCCGAGATAGACGTTAGATTAATTGCTGCCATTTCGTTAATACTTTTGATTTGAAGATTTGATTCGCTTAAATTGAATTTTATTTTGTCCATCAAGGAACTCGCTCAATAATAATTGTTGTTATATTGTTGTGTACACAATTTAGATATAAGATCATTTATTATTTCGTGCAGGAAGATTTTAGTTTTAATTCCCTCATTATAATTTTAAAGAGTTCATTGTTGGTTTTCTAGTTTGCTGTTTCATTTTTATTTTTTTAATCACCTCGGTTTTGGGTGAATAGAAGCATGTTTCACGAATTTATTTTATTGTAATTTGAAACCACGTGGATTGTTTTGAAAAAAAATGTCTTCCTGAACTAATTTATTTTTTTGCCTTGATATAGGATTTAGCATTGTCCTATCGTAATTTTGAATTTATAGCAGTTTTTTGATTTAAGCCAGGACCCTCTGTCCACGGTTTTCTTTCTGCAAAAATTTGTAATTAACATTTTTGTTTCTTTTTTTTTTAATAATAAATTTTTGATTATTATTTAACGTCTTTGAGTTTAAATTACTGTTCCTTTTTTTTTAATTAAACCTTTTCAATTTTTGGGGTAATTAAGAAAGTCAGATTTCTTTCACCCACAATTTACTTTTCGTAATTAGATTCAAGTTTTAATTCGCGAGGGTAACTCTGAGTTTAATTGTTTTTTGCGCCCTTTTTGAATTTTATCCTTTGGCCTAGCAAATTTAATTTTTTAATTTTTTTTGTAATTTGTTTTGCATTTTCAAACTCAGTCAGTACACAGCAATATGTATCCTAATATCAAGCGTGTGTTACACAAATTTTTAATGTGACCTAAATAATACCAACATGAATCTGAATAACAAACAAAAGTTCCTAATAAATACAAATTCCGGCACTCGTCACAATATCTAACGTTAAAATAGAAATAATTGTAAACAATATATAAAAATATTCCTTAATTGTTTAAAATCCATTCAAAACTAAATTGATAATTTTTGTTGGGTGGAAAGTCATCGATGAAATACCTGGATATAAAGTAACGGTTTCATTATAGATTGCGGGCGAAATCAGACGTACTAAGCGTTTTTAGAGCTCCAATAAGAGAGTCAAGGCCATTAGGATTTTTCTCTAGATATTTTCGTAGGAAAATTGTAAAGGTCGTTCACATTAATGTGGATTTAAATACCATATAGTTAAAATATCGAAAGGTTTTAGGTATAAATTTAGTGGAACTGAGATATTTCTGAATGCGTGGTGTAAAATTGTAAGAATAGGAAGAATGCCTCATTTAAACTCTGCTAACAATGAGAAATAGCATGCGCATGGTTTCATCCACTGTCATCACTAGGGCTATTGTAGAGCTGCTAACAGTTATCTGGCTTCGACTGTTGTCAATACGCAGTCGACCAACACAAACTCAAACAGAAGACCATAACCGACATTAAAATACATTCATCTCAGACGAAAGGGAATACACAACATATTACTAAAATATACCACCCCGAAGAAAGATAAATTTTCCGGAACAATATTTATAAAAAACACTAGGTAAGAAAGTTGAAATAACAATAAAATACAGTTTTTATAAACTAATAAATACGATCTGGTATAGCATCTCATATAATAATAATAATAAAATAAATGTTTTAAATAACAATTAAATATTTGGAATATGAAACCACGCTTTTCTATATATTAAAACTGTTTAAGCATTAAATTAACTAAATTAGGTAAAATATCAAAGACTAATATCTTCAGCAATATATATATATATATATATATACATACGTTAGAACAGAAATTTCTGTATACATAAATAATACAATAATGTAAACGCAAATTCAATAACAGCGAATCGTGGATCATCATGAACTGGTTGAAATCATTTCATATGAATTTTTTAAAATCTGACCCTTATTATTTCTGATTTCCTGACAACATTTCTATCATCCTTGGCCTTTTTGGCCCAAACTGTAGTTAAATCTGCGCTCCTTTCAAATATCCATTGCGAATGTCTTTACCTTGAGCTGGCAATCGCACATCACAATCAAAAATCCTCCTTGAATCATTAGGTTTTTTAGAAATTTATGATAGTGTTTTAGAGTCTTCGTGAGATCCTTTGTTAATCCTCGATACCCTTCTTGTTGTTTTTAGTGGTTTGGCTTACAGATACCACCTTAAATTTATTTTTTTCTTCTTCTATGGTCTGGTTTGTAAACAGGATCTAAATCTAGATTGAATAAAAAAGTTGTTTTAACATGTAAGTTAAATTCTCCTTTCTTAATCTTGCTTGGGAAAGGCATTGGCAGAATTTGCTTCAATGGTATTTGTTGTATACTATTGTTTTATTATTATAAAGTATTGATCTGTTTTATTTCTAATTCAGAGAAAATTATACGAAAAGTATTTCTTTACGAATGAGAACAATAAAAATATTGATTGCACTCTATCACAAGTAAGTATCTACAATAAAATGTACAGAATTAGTTTTCATTTCTGTACTCACGAACAACACAAATACTAATAATGACAGTAATTTGTTTTTGATGAATAAACATTAAAGTCGTAATATGTGGCTACACTTTGTATATAAAATATTTAATGTCTAAAGTACCATAAACAATCAGTGAAAATATATAAAAAAATATTTTTTTCTGCCTATGCTACGTCAGGGCGCAATATGTTTCTATTTTTAAACCCGTTTTAATTCGAAACCTATCGTATAGCTTTTTAACTCTCGGAATAATTTTACACTGCTTACACAATGCAATCTTAACTTAACAATCTATGGAGTATCTCATTGGAATAAGGAAGTATGAAAAAAAAACATAATTGCCTGGGTAATCTTCTAAACCAGGGGTCGGCAAACTTTTTTAGGACAGGGCCAAATCGTAACGAAAATTAAATTCAGCGGGCCAGATTGTAAACTCTAACGTGTATATTTTTTATTAAGTGTTCCTCTGTGTTTTATTGAACGAAAAACAATGTACCAAAAAGTTTCCGTCGTATCATACAGGGTTTTTAAAAATTACTGACTTGTCAAAGAATCATAAAAAGAATCATAAAGTTACAAAACTTTTTTTTTTTTTCAAAAACACCCTGTATATTCTTATATTTTCTGCAACATTCCCTATAGGCTTCAGTGATTTTATTTTAAATTATTCTTATTATTTATTAACTTTTCCAAATGGTCAAATAATTTTTACCTGGTGGATTATAAATAACATTACAATAAATTATTATTGCTAGTAAATATTATAATAATCATTGTTTTCTATTATGTTAGAACCTAGAAAAGTACGCAATATATAAACCAAACAGTAAATATTAAATATTAAAAGTTTATCTTCATCTGGTTCGCATTTTGCAAAATGAGGCAAAATGCGAACAAAAAGTTAATAAAGTGTTTGTGTGATATAAGAATTTGCAGAGGATTGAAATAGCTACATAATGGAATCTTTGCAGACGATGTGGTAATAATAACAGACAGTGAAAAACAAAGAAAATTTGAACATATGGAAAGGAAACATGGGAGAAGAGGGCATGACAATAAACATAGAAAAAGCTAAAATCCTCGGAAACCAGAATGTTGAAACTAAAATTGAAATAAATGATACTAAAATAGAGCAAATGAGAAATTTAAATATTTAAGAGTAACATTGGAAGAAACAGCAAAACAAGATGCTGGAATAAACGATTGATAAAACAATCAAGTACTATGCAATAAACCAAAAATTTATTAATGAAAAAGACAAAAAAGACAAACCTGTAGTAGTGTTATGAAGAGAGCCAAGAAAAATAAGATTCCACTATTTTAGGGCATTTGGAAACACATCTCAGTAGATCAGTACCTGCTACTTTTGAAGATTTGGGCACCTTGAAAACATCTGACCAGAAAATTTTGAAGTAAAATAGGATTCATTTTTAGCAATTCTAATCCAGTCTAGATCACAAGAAATGAATTGCGACATATTTTTTTTTGTAATACTTCAACGAATGTTAGTATCTTTTTATTTAAAATAATTTGAAGGGAAGAAAGTTCTGTTGAAAGGGCATAAGAAACAGAAGCAATAATTACTACTAATGGACGGAACGATTGTAAAAATTCATTCTTTTTCATTTAAAAAAATATTAATAATTTTTTCTGAGTTTCAAAAATCTCAATAAAACTTTTCCATTATTGCACCATCGAACTGGCGATGGTTAACTCGCCGAGAGCCAATAAAGTTAACCACTGCCACAACTGGTTCAATAATGCAAAATAGATAGAGGTGTTTGATGAATTATGCAATGACTTATTGAAAGCTGAAACAAAAATACTTGGGCAGTATCAACAATGACTGTTGACTCATCAAGAACTAACAAAAACCACTAGACATTTTTTGCCTTCTCCATTAAGAAGTGTATTGTGATATTCTCAATTTATCTGACAGTCGCTTGAGATGAGAAGTCAACAGATTAAAACAAACCCTCTTCTTCGGGCACACTTCTTCAGCTTTATCGCAAATCTATTCATGAATATTTCAAATTTAATTCTAAATAAGGTTAGAAATATTATTGCGAAGTATGCCGAAAGCGTTCATAGTAAATGAATTAACCGGACTTATTTACCGCGACATCAGTTGACTATCAGTCGGTGAATAGTAGATGTAGATACCTCCCGGTACAATAATTTTCGTAAACCCTTCTTGTGGGTGAGAAAAACTATCGGCAATAGCTGAATTAACCGCTTGGTACTTACAACTTGCGCGGGCCGGATTGAAATACGCAGCGGGCCGGATTTGGCCCGGGGGCCGTAGTTTGGCGACCCCTGTTCTAAACGACCCCTATATATAAAGTATTTAACGATAAATAAAGCCGTACTTATTGTAACACCCTGTATATAAATAGTTATACCAATCGAAAGGGCTATATAAATGGTTTAAATCCGCCATTCAGACTTTTTTTCTATGTTTCGTCGTTAAATTTTTGGACTAACGACATTTGGGCAGGATTTCAAAGTCAAATGGCACCCCCCAAAGCTGAAGTTCAGTAACAACAGAAAGTGTCCTTGATGAGTACACTGTATAGGATCTACTGGCGAACTGACAAAATTACATTAGCATCCGTAATTTACAATTCGCGAGATTTCCTCGTCAATATCATCCATAATCGAAACATTACAATCAAGTTTCCGTCAATCGTTTACCCCCATCACTAATCTTGTTCTATATTTTCTTATTGCACTAAACACATTCCATTATTAAGATTTTGATAAATTACTACATACATATTTATTGTTATGTCACTAATAAGCGTATAAACTGTGAATCACCGATTTGATTTTGTAATTTGGTATTAAGCAACTTTTTACTTTAGCAGCGGATCTGATAATATTTTAACGAAGATGAATCCGCTGATAGGTAGGTAGCGGAAGTGAAACTCATGCATATTTATATAGAAATTACGGTGACATAACCAAAGCGAACGCAGATCTGAAATTTTACGCCGCTATCTAAAATCATTTCAGCGTTTAATTAGTGCCATCCAGTGGAAAACGCAAGATGAAAGTTCGAGTATCAGCTCTACAGTTTTACGAGTTTACGTTTTTTTTTCTACCTATGCATACGTATTTTTTTTATTTTTTGCTTTTATTACTACGTGAATTTTAATTAGGTGGCATGAACTATATAGGAAAACGCACCGGTAGGTAATTAATTTAGTTTTCGATTTTTGGTACATTGAAAAATGCGTAGCGAATTTCCGTACACGGTTCAAAACTAAAAAAAAAAAAGTTAATGATTGAATTTGCAATGCAAATATTAATATCTACATATGTGCTGATACCGTGCAAACTTTTAACAAATCCGTATAACTGCAATTCCTCGGATCGGAAAAAAAATGAAAATCATTGCATAGAATACGCTTTTCCAACTTCCTATAAACTTAATTACTATAAACGAAATAAAAGTAGGTTGCCAAAGAGTAATTAAGTGCAAAGCAACCTAGTTCTGAACAATTACACCCGTGAACTCACCTATTTAACAACTTACAATTGTTGCATAAATTATAAAAGGCGCAAAAACCTCATGTTTTTTTTACTTCACTGGGTTTTCCTTTTTTTTATACTGAATGCGGTCAAACGAAAGCAATCACTAGGTCCGTTTGTCTGTACGGAAGTAATTACTGGGAGTCTGCTTCGAAATGCAAACGCAATTGTAGCAACCTGACGTTGGTATTTCAAAACTGGTTTATTTATGTTTTAGTAACGGTCAAAAAATAAAAAAATAAATACAAGCTAGTGTGTAGCTTGGTTTAATGGAAAACAAGGTATTTGACTGTGTAGAGAAAGTAATTCTACACACATACTGGCTAGTGTGCACAAATAAATATGTGTTTTCATAATGTTTCATTTACCGTTGCGCAAGAATACCTATCTATTACAAAATACGAAAATAAAATAGTTAATACAAAGATATTTTCCCTATTCAAGTGCATTTAAATACAAAAAAAAAAAAAAACGTAAAAGCATCCTGGAACAAACAATAATGATTTATGTTTATTTTTACACGTTACTACTCAATAATATAGGTACGTAACTTCACATTAATACATTGTAAAAAATTACAGTAATTTTTCCATGGTAAATCAGGAATATTACATGTAATAACGTTGTGAATTTACCACAATAAATCATGTAAATTTTGTTTTACATGTTTTTTCCAGGATATTTAACATGAAAAAAGATATTTTGGTAAAATTTATAGCTTGTTCATGTAAATTTTGAAATGTAACAAAAATTCAAAAGGAAAATACAGGAAAATACATGTACAATTTTGTGTTTACTATTAAAATTTACTTAAAAGTGTAAAATTTTTTGGGTATTTAGTGCACTTTAAAACTAATTTTACTAGTGAACTATTAATTTTACTGTACAAAATATGAGGATCTTTTATATTTATTTGTTTTTACTTGAATTTTCGGGTAAAACTACAGATATCATGGAAAATACAAAATTCATACGCCGCAATGTGATTGGTTATTGGGTTATTTATCTGTGCGCGTAAGTAATTCTATTCGTCTGTCGAGTTTATTATTGGCTCAATGATATCACGTGGTAAACAATCGTAGGTTTCGCGTAACCGTATTCATTCTTGATCCCTGGTTGAGCGATTCAGTGTGACTTATTAGGTGCCATAAAAGAATTAGGTAAGTTAGTTTTATAAATACGCATTTTCAGATATTTGTATATGTAGTTATCAATTGTTCGTAAAATTTAACATAGTACTTTGAAGGGCATACCAACTTATAATCAGATAGGTGCAAACGTAACCGTAACATGTTTTCAGAAGTAGGTATGCATTATATTATATTTCCCAAATATAAATACAAATAGATTCGAACCAAAAAAGTAAGGATATCGGAATTATGATTTAATATGTAGTATCTATTGCAACTTCATATTTAGAAGTTAATATTGTCACAGATGAAATTACGTACATATAAATTAAAACCGTAACCATTTTAGAATAAAAAAGTTTAGGTTATGTCAGCCTGAAATCGCATTGTCAACTTGAATCTGAACGATGTATAGATAATAATTCTTAGTATCTATTGTAAATGACTATTTAGTCATATATATGTTAATTTTTTTTTATTTTAACTATATGTATTGTATATAACAATTTATTAATTTCTTTTAGTTTTCTCGGTTTTTAGGTCTTCAGAAAAACATGGACATGTTCAACGACGTTTCGCTTTTATTGCAAAAGCTTTTTCAAGTAAAAATATATAAAAAATATAAATCATAAAGTGATAATGAAAATTATTTATAAATAAATTTGTTGTCTAATAAATGACAAAATCATAATTGTTTTGTTTACTAACACTGCGTAAGCTTTCACGGCCGGTGTAACTATAACTAAAAAGAAGCTGTCAGTATGAACAGCGAAACGTCGAGCGAAAGTTTTGACACACGGCGAAACCCGCAAGAAGCTGTTAGTTATATGTTTTTTTTACTATAAATTTTAAATATATCGTTTTGTTTTATTTAAGCGTTTCAATGTAATATGTTTTGATTATTTATTGTAAGTTAAATATTAAAACACTATTGAATTTTGTAATTAAATAGATTTCTAAAAAAATATTAGTGTATTTGGTTATAAAATTAAGTTTTATAGTTTTGTGAAGTATTGTATGTCAATTTTATGATCAACTGCGTTTTTATGTTTATGAATTTGAATCATTTCAAGTATGTTACATGTTTTTAAATGTTGTCCCTTATTTAAAATTGTTATATCGTTAAAATCAAATGTATGGTTTTAATATATTTCATATTTTCTTATGGTTGTAAGTTTTTTGTTATATTTATATTCTTTTATTCCATTTTCTAAATATTATGGTTTTCAATTTGACAAATAACACATACAAACACACGTTTTTAGAATATCTAAATTTTATGTATGAAGACGGTGTTACAGCTATAAAACTCAAACATCAAAAAAACAATAAAACAATTAAAATAAACTAACTAAAAACTCAAAATACCGAAAGTATACAAAACAATAATTGGGTAACCAATATTTTAAATATAATAATACCTACTAATGTTATTAATGCATTATCATTAGGACCAGATATTGCTTTAAATTATAACACAAACGAAATTCCTAGTAATAATATAATGGCTACACAGAGTTGCCTTTTGAACCTTTCAAAAGACAATTTCAAATGTTCTTTTCTCCTTTAAAATTGTTTAATGAAAAAAAAATCATTGCGTTAAGTTTATATTTTTGTATCTTCTGAGTGTTTAGTTTAATAAAATGCCTGTTCACGCATTCTTAGTTTTATTCATATTATTGAACGTTTTGCATATTGTGCAAAATGCTTTAAATTAGATTGTTATTTAAAGTAAGCTGTGATTTCCATGTTACCAAATGTATATTGGAGTCGTTGGCTAGTTTAAATAGAAATTTAATTTAAGGCATAGTACGTTGCAAGAAAAAATAGGCTGTAATATTAAATTACACATGTAAAAGAGTTTACCGTAAAATGTATAAATATTTATTTATGAAGCAAATTTACCTGTAAAATTGTAGGCAATTTTTTTACCAACGATTTTACATGTAATTTTACTAGAATTTTTTTTACAGTGTAGAGTACTTTAGTACAAAAAAAAAACTGTAAATATAAAATGTTACAATATAACTACAAGAACGCAAGGATCACTTTAAAAACAACACGCTTTATAAGTAAGCCCCTCAAAACAAAATACTGCAGTATCAGTGATGTATTTGACAGTTTTGACGCGGCGTGCATCAAAATGGACGACAAATGATCTAAACTCTCTCCAGTAGTATTATTCTTGTCTAGGTATATGTTACAGCCACGAATCGACAAATGTTTATGATGAATATCCAGACTAATAGCCAATTGATAATCGATTGTTTCGTGTTTAAATTCGGAATAAGACTGCCTAGCTGCTTTTTTTCATGTTTTTTTCGGCACACGTCGGTTTACCCAACGAAATCACTATTAAACTTCGCACTAAATTAATTATTACTAAAAATTAAAAGATGTACAACATATATTTGTATACATAAAGGTGTTTCTGATCTTTTAATTTTTAGTAATAATTAATTTAGTGCGAAGTTTACTAGTGGTTGCGTTCTACTTATTAGCTCAAATACATAGAGTCCGTTGCAATAGAGAATGGTACATGTCGTCACCAAAACCTGCGCGAAGCCTGACGTCAATTACGTCCCGCTGCCGGATACCACTGTCTGTTACCTAGCAACGAGACATCGGCTGCCAATAGTCGTTCATTGCGCATGTGACGTCACGTGCCATTCTCTATTGCAACGGACTCTACATGTAAAGACCGGAATACGATCACTTGGCTTACACTGACGCTGTAACCTCGTTGTACTATACCCAGACACTCACGACACATCCGAAAGACATTCGGCAAAGTTCGTTAGCTGTATATGTTCATTGCAGACTTGGATTGCACCTACGCTGCAAACCAAAGGCGTTTTTTTTCATTTATTTAAAGTATCGGGCCAGATATCGAACGAAAAGTTACAAGTTTAGGTGTTTAGTAACCAAACGGAAATATGTAATAGAAGACTTTACATTGAAATAGTTAGTTTATTCTGTGAGATAATATATTTTTAATTTATAATTACGCCATTTTTTTTCTATCGTTATTTTTGGTGGTTGTGCAAACCTGTAAGCAATAGTTGAAACCGCTGATATGAAAAAAAAAAATCAGAAATACTGAACTTGTCTTTCTAATTTTACTTTTAAACAAGTACAACTTCCAGGAAAATTATCACTATTATAGAAGTTTTACTTGTGAGTATTCCAGACTACATAAAAAAAATCTTGGAAAAGTTACCAGCATTTCGAAAATATTTTACTATGAATATTCCAGATTACATTAAAAATTACATACCCATAGTATAAAATCCAAAAATCGTACAGGAATTTTACCAAAAAAATTTTGTGTGCAAGTTAAAGTATCACGTCTATGAAGATGTTGTTAATCAACGACGAAACGTTGCAACTTTTATAATTAAATACCAAATTTATTGACTGATTCGCTTATTTTAATTAATCTTAATCGCAAATTAAAATTCATCTGTGTTTATTTAAAATGTTAGATACAGTTTGAAGTAAGTGCTAATAATTAGACAGGACATCTTGATGCCACATACATAGTCGTACGAATAAAAGGAGCCTTAAATTGCACAGTAAGTAGTCATATCGTGTATAATCCACTGATGATTCACAATGGGGTAAGTGCTTATGCATGTATTTATAATTTTTTTCTTATAATTTAAATTAAATGCAAAATTGCATACGTACGCCGCTGGCATGTGTGTTGTACATTCCATAATTTTCCATGTTAACTAATAATAAAAGTATTTGCAAAATTTACTTATTCCTCTATTCTCTCAAAAATTTTCTATATTTTAACAATAAAAAAATATATCGTTAAATATAAATGTTATATTAACACATAATTATAATTTTTGTGTTTAACTTGTACAACCCATATTTCAAATAAGGAGCATTGATTTATGATTGGCTGTTAGCTAAATAATTTACTACACAAAACATTGTTAAATAATACATGCTTTACAGCGTGGTTTAATTACAATACGTATATTTTTACTCCAAACAGAATGCTTAATTAATTTGGTTCACTTTGTTCATTTCTGGAGCGTACTGCTGTTTTAGCCTAACAAAGGCAAACCTTCCAAAGCCAAACAACCATCCAAAAACAAGTTAGCCCATTAATTTATTCAATTAGAACGGCGCCCGAGGTAATACGCATTATAAATCTTTCTACAGTTGATAGTTTACAACTGTTCCACAACTACATTTCCATCGAAGGTGGTGTTAAAGAAGATAACATCTCGTAATGAATGGCCAAATAAAGCAGTGCCATACAATACAACATATGTTACTGGTGTACTTCCTTTGTGGACCGCAAAATCAATAAATTTGTACAAGCAGTTGTCACCCTTCACGTTCGATGTGAAGGCAGTCGATTGCGGGTAATCCGGATAAGCTTTGCTAGTGTCATAGCTGTCTCTTTTTCAGGGCAGTATTATTGCTGATTAGATTTTCCTTTGCAGACGGACATATTAGAATAAAGTTAACTTTTTTTCTGGTTTAAAATTGTGTAATGTAATTAAATTATCGGCGAGAAAAGAGAAAATTAATCTAAATTTATTTTGACAAATTTTTTGCACAATAGTCGGAAAGCATGCCTACTTATTCACTCGTTGAATCGGTAGGTAAATCTGGTGGTTTTACTCAATAATTCAACCGCAATACACTGCAAATTTCAGCGAGTATTTCACTAACAAATAAACAGGCATCTTTCATGACGTAAGGAAATTGTTTTATTACAGAAACAGTCATCTAAAACGCAGTTGCGCTATTGAATTAGCTTTCAAATATTTTCCAATTTTGTAATAATTGTTTTTTTTTGTAATCTAATATAATGATGCAAAACTACAATGTCCTAACAAACCTTCCCCCCTTCCTTAAACATTTTTTCTTTACTTAGAAATACAAACAAAATTAATTAAATATGATGAAGTAATCGTACCAAATATGCATATTTTAAATAAAATCAAATATACAAGTTACAGTAAGGGGAGTGGAAACCCATCTTTTCAGGAATCCCGTACTCATCCACTAAACTACCCGGTTCTGAGTAACCCAGGTATCGGGTTTTACCCAAAAATCGTTTTTGGTTCTAGAATTCGTTTTTGGGTAGCTAGGACCGATGTACTATGTCAACTTGCTCTCACAATAAGGGTTTACAAAAATTATTGTACCGGGAGGTATCTACATCTACTATTCACCGACTGATAGTCAACTGATATCGCGGTAAATAAGTCTGGTTAATTCATTTACTATGAACGCTTTCGGCGTACTTCGCAATAATATTTCTAACTTTATTTAGAATTAAATTTGAAATATTCATGAATAGATTTGCGATAAAGCTGAAGAAGTGTGCCCAAAGAAGAGGGTTTGTTTTTCTGTTGACCTTTCAGCTCAAGCGACTGTCAGATAAATTGAGACTATCACAATGCGCTTCTTAATGGAGAAGGCAAAAAATGTCTAGTGGTTTTTGTTAGCTCTTGATGGGTCAACAGTCATTGTTCATACTACCCAAGCATTTTTTGTTTTGTGCAAAGCTTTCAATAAGTCATTGCATAATTCATCAAACACCTCTATCTATTTTGCATTATTGAACCAGTTGTGGCAGTGGTTAACTTTATTGGCGGAATATAGTGGAAGTTTTATTGAGATTTTTAGAACTCAGAGAAATTATTAATATTTTTTTTAAATGAGAAAGAATTTCTACAATCGTTCCGTCCAATTAATAGTAATTATTGCCTCTGTTTCTTATGCCCTCTCAACTGAACTTTCGTCCCTTCAAATTATTTTAAAGAAAATATACTAACATTCGTTGAAGTATTGCAAATTCGCAATTCATTTCGTGTGATCTAGATTGGATTAGAATTCCGAAAAATGGATCCTAGTTTACTTCAAAATTTTCTGGTCAGATGTTTTCAAGGTGGCCAAATCTTCAGAAGTAGCAGGTATTGAACTACTGAGATGTATTTCCAAATACCCTAAAATAGTGGAATCTTATTTTTCTTGGCTTTCTTCATAATACTACTATAGGTTTGTCTTTTTTATTAATAAATTTTTGGTTTATTGCGTAGTACTTGATTGTTTTATCAATCGTTTATTCCCGCATCTTGTTTTCCTGTTTCTTCCAAAGTTACTCTTAAATATTTAAATTTCTCATTTTCTCTATTTTAGCATCATTTATTTCAATTTTAGTTTCAACATTCTGGTTTCCCAGGATTTTAGCTTTTTCTATGTTTATTGTCATGCCCTCTTCTTCCATGTTTCCTTTCCACATGTTCAAATTTTCTTTGTTTTTCACTGTCTGTTATTATTACCGCACCGTCTGCAAAGATTTCATTATTACCTATTTCAACCCTCTGTAAATTTTTATATCACACATAACACTTTATTAACTTTTTGTTCGCATTTTGCCTCATTTTGCAAAATGCGAACCAGATGAAGATAAATTTTTAATATTTAAAATATTAACTGTTTGGTTTACATATTGTGTACTTTTCGGGGTACTAACATATAGAAAACAATGATTATTATAATATTTACTAGCAATAATAATTTATTGTAATGTTATTTATAATCCACCAGGTAAACATTATTTAACCATTTGGAAAAGTTAATAAATAATAGAAATAATTTAAAATAAAACCACTGAAGTCTATAGGAAATGTTGCAGAAAAATATAAGAATACACAGGGTGTTTTTGAAAAAAAAAAAAAATAAGTTTTGTAACTTTAAGATTCTTTGAGAAGTCAGTAATTTTTAAACACCCTGTATGATACGACGGAAACTTTTTGGTACATTGTTTCCGGTTCAATAAAACACAGAGGAACACTTAATAAAAAATATACACGTTAGAGTTTATTTAATTTTCGTTACGATTTGGACCTGTCCTAAAAAAGTTTGTCGACCCCTGCTCTAGACCCACAACCTTTTTCAGTTATTTATTTGGACAACGAATTACAAAAGAAAAAATAATATAATAGGTAAAAAAGGTATGAAGCTGTTAAGTGCTAAAATGAACATTATAGCACTGGTGTTTTAATGGAAAAAAATGCACTCTGTCAGATAAATGGATTAAAGACGTTGGTTACAAATATACTTTTTAAAGTAGCATATATAAGTCTGCATAAGTCTGTTCTTATAACAAATTGTTTAATAGATAAATACATAGATAGATAGATGATTTAATGCCCAACAGATACAAAGTGATCTATTAACAGGACACAATTATATAATAACATATGCAAGGGCAAAGTCGGAAAAATATAACTACATATAAACTACAACTTAAACTACAAACCTTAAATTGCTAGAATAACAAGTTTAAGTGAAACATCCTGGAAACTGGACTCCCTGTATTAAGAAATACAGCAAGATTTCATGAAAATCTATTGTTCCCACAACAATCTTGCAAACAGAGCTTATTTATCAATCCGCCTAATTCAGTTTGCAATTTATCAGAATAAAATCATGATACACTATAATGATATAATTATACGTCGCCTTTCTAACATCAACGCTAACCATAAGTCTAATCGGCTAGCGTAGTAAATCTGTTAATCGTATCAAGCATTAACCATAAATTCGCTTGACCGATCGCATAAAATACACCTTCTACCCTTTTACCACACAAACGAACGCCCATACATTGTAAAACTTACATTCCATTCCAGAACCTCCGTCAATCTGTTTGCGACGACACATCCAGCACTACCAGCACCAATAATTATGAAATCGAAATGCCTGCTACCGCGAAGATCCACGCGTTCTTTGAAATAGGAAACGGGGCACTGGTTCAACTTCGCGAAGCTCCCGTAAATGTAATTATACCGAGGTCTTCCGAATAAGAGGGTTACCAAATGCAAAAATAAGAACGACGATGTCGAACAAGTAGTAATTGTCGTATGGACCGTACAGGCTTGATACAAATTCGGCGGAATAAAGACCATCTTATTCCCAGGAAGGTGTCAGTGAAAAGTGTTCCTTAAGTCACGGCTTGCGGTGAGATACTGAACGGAAATGCATTTCTCCGCGGTGCATTTTTCCTAAATCCCTGTTCTTTATAGCAATTACGACATAATTTCGCCCCACACATAACAAGGGACCGTTGGCGATAAATTTGCTAGAGCGTAAGCGAGCAGCCAGATTTTTTCCTCAATTTGTTTGGTCGCAGTGAAACGCACTATTTACTCGGGTATTCAATACTTGCGGCAATAAATAGTATTTAATCTAGATTACTTTCGAATGCAGCTGCATAGAGATTTGCGAATGAGCATAATTTAAATTTATTTCTATTATCGATGAGGCCAATAATAATAATTTTAACGTTATTAATCTTCAGGATTTAATACAAATAGGTAATATTAAAATACTTGCATCTTACAGCTAAACGTTAAACTGATTTTTTTTTTCAAATCGCTGATATTTATTACCTTCTATTCAAGTTACACTGCTCATATTATATACGTAATATGCACATGCAATTATAAATACGGACCTATGTCAGTGATCACATTAAGCGGATTTCGCTGTACTATATTGCTTATTATAAGTTTTATACTATTATAAATGTTTTATAATAGTATAAAACATATAATAAGCAATATAGTACAACGAACTCCGCTTACTGTGATCACTTTGGGCCAGATACATTTTAATAGCATTAAGCGACTGATAACAGTAAGACAATTTTAGAAAAAAGTCAAAATTTCAGAGAATCCTAATTTGCAGTGATTTCAGTTAATTTATAATTAACTATGTATATTACACATTATTTGCACATTACATTACCTTACATTCATAGAAGAAAATATGTAGTCTAAAGATTGCTTGTTACAAGTAAGAAAAATCTGTTGATAAAATGTTCATAGTTCGTAAATGTTTGAAAATCCTCTTGGTTGCCTTTATAAATTACACATTTACATAAAACGTCTAATGCATTACGGATTTCTTTGTCAGTTGGGCATTTGCTTTCTTCTTCGTCATTATCATCCTCATACGAATTTTGAATATTTTTTTTCTATTGTTCCTTTGTTATCTCCTTCCATAATTGTTGCGCAAATTTCTTCTTCAGTATTGGGTTGTGATACTTTCAGTTCACTGCCGATATTTAACCAATCGTCATATTGTTCCTGGGTTAAGTCATTTCGTTTCAAATTTTCTTTAGCATCGCCGCTTTCTATATTTTCATCGCTGGCAACTGCCCTCCGTGCAGAACACTATACTTTCTACACTTTCTACACTAACTTGTGCAGAGCTTCCAGAACTATGATTTTTTTTTGGCTAATACATTAGCAGTTAATCCATCCTCTTCATTTTCATCCAGACTTCCTAAAAATTTTGAACGTATCTGTGACCATAGTATGGCGTGAATGTTCTTGATCATAAGGTTGAATAACAATCGGCAGTTTTTACTTAAATGGCACGCGCTGGTTCGGTATTTTCCGATGCGATCCGACTCGAACCAGTGCGCGGCCCTTCATTTAACTTCGCGTATAGCAAAGACTGCCGATTGCTCTTTTCCGAGCCGACCGAGTCGAGTCGATCCTGTGCGTGTTCTGCTTAAGCGAAGCAGTTGTTCGGTGAAACAATTATTGTGTTCGAAATTTCTTTAAAGTGATAATAATAAGCGACTTTTTTGATCGCATTATCGGATGGTTTTTGCATGTAAGCTAGTTAAAACGGTAGGTTCCTAGCCAAAATTCTAACAATAACCGATCATATTAAGCGAATTTCACTGTATAATGATTTGGGCCGCGGATGACCTGCTAATTCTTGCACATGAAAAAAGGGAGCTTGTTTTGACAAAGAATTCTTTTTTTTTAACAGAGCCCTTGGAAATGATTTATAGTTTCATAGTTATAATTGCTTTTATGTGCTACATACGTATAACATTTCGTTCTGTCTTACATGCACCTTGTACTATTTCCATACATTTTTTCTGGAGTAACATCTTCATTCAATAACTCAAATAACCTACATTTGTCTTACCTCTTTCACATATACACACACATCCATACACCGAAGGTATCTATAATATTAATGTATGCTTTAGATGACTTTGAAAATGAGACTATTATAGTAATTGTGATAGCTTAAAATGCAACTGCTTTCCGTGGAGTGATGTCAAGGAACAAGTCTTTTGGTGCTCATCAGAAATTTTTCATTTAACACGAACTTGCTAAACGTGACGGCTACACATTAGTATAAAGCGATTTTGATGAAATTTGTCCTGAGAAAAACAGTAACTTATTTCAATTCTGAGAGACATTTAAGGAAAAAAAAATGTATTAGCCACAGAAGAAAGTTTGTCAAAATATTATAAAAATATCATTACTAAAATGTTAGAAAATACGTATCCCTAGACTTGCAGCTAAAAAGCACTGCCGCCTTCACAGTATTCTGCAATGTACAAAAAATAATTTATTTTGTACTAGCAATAAGTATTACTTCTGATAAAGCATTATAAAGTAGCTTCTATATAATTTTATTCCATATAAAATAATTTGCCCCTATGCACTGCCACAAAAATAGTTAACAACCCAAGTAGCACATAATATTTATATATATTTTAGAAATATTTGGCGCTACTTTTTCTCAATAATTTCTGATATGTACACTGGCTTGCATTAAAACCGCGTTCAACTAGTTTTACCTACGGTAAAGGTGACTCTCTTGTGACGTGTACTTTGACATTAGTCAATTTAAATTAAAATTTCAAATTTAAGCGAAAGCAACAATATATGAATATTATTAAAATTGAAAGAATGTTGTTCGAGTTGTTATAGTTTTTATTAACAAAATTTTGCATTGATGAAGCTATCTATTGCACTTACAAAAAATAATCGCCTTAATTGGGTAACTTCTTCCGCAGTTTGTTGTCCAGATATCTGTACGATGTTATGCTATCCATACTGCTAACGTCTTCATAATAATCTCAGGTATCTTAAGCAGCGGCCAGATCTACGGACTATTCGTTAAATTGATATAAGACTTATTCTAAAGAAATGAAAATCATTGTAAATTGATACATGAGGCGTATACAGCTTGTAATATCAAGTGTTTTAGAATTAAAAATTTACTATATTTAATTTGAATAAAAAATTTTAACCAAAAAAAAATATCTTTGAGCTTAATATATTTATATTGAATTTCACCATTTTTTTTCTCAATGTAATAGTAACATTCGGCATTTTCAAGGAACTCTGAGAGGTACCTCAATTGGCAACGTTGTAAAAGCAATTATACATAATAGGGCAATGGAGTACAGACCAACGTAAACAAAACATAACTACTTGACCAAATAGACCTAACCTAGTCAGAGAAGAAGTACCAACAATAAATAATCATATTTGGTGTAGCACTCCATTGTTTTACTTATTGTTAGTGAAATGGTTCCAGTTGGTTTTGCAAGGTTATCTTGTAAATTGTAAGTAATGTGATATCAAAAATGTAAAACAAGCGAAAAATGAATGCATTTTGTTGTCCTATAGACAATACTTTTTACTAATTTGCCCCACTTTTGTTTTTCAAAAAGATAGATTGTATCGTGCATGATTGGAAAGAGCGCAAAATTTTGCACACAATACAGGTTATAATGGAAATAGTGAGTTCACAATAAAACATCACCCATCCTACATATTTAATTTGTAGTTATGAATGTTCCTGCAGGTTCTATCACTTTTCGCATATCGTAAACTTCTTCTAGACACCTCACCACAAATTGCACTAAACTAGGCGTACGTTTCAATAGCAAAGCTATCATCAGCAGCAGAAGCATACCTAACCATACTACCCTAATTTATAGCTAAAAAAGTCACGGTACAAAGGTCGCACATACTTCTAAACATACAACTAAAACTGTTAGATGTAATTAAAGTACTCTTGTAATAAGATTATTACAATTGCATACATATATTTGAAATAAAGATAATAATCTTGATTCTCAACGAAGTAAAACTAATATAAAGCTTGTGACTTGCGGAAGGAAATACTCAGTTTTAAATGTTTTACAGGCTGCTTACTAATTAAAATGGGAAGCATTTGTTATTCCAATATGGTAAATTACAGCGAAAGTGTTTCTAACTATAGTATAGTAATCGCGGTACAATTATATCTCTCCACTTATATCTACAAATAAATAAATTCCACAATCTTGTAAGAATCAATCTTACAATGTTAACATTGCAATTAATGCGATTCATACTACGAAGGTCAAATTTAATATTTTGCAAACCCCAGATAAAAAATCAAACCGTTGGTAGTAGTGAAATTATATTATACATACATTAAAATTCATTACACAAGATATATATCATTACGGTGCGTCCATGCGTTTCCAATTAAAATAACAACATGTTTGTAAATAATTCCCTATTATCTTGTCCACTTTTGCGTCAATTTTGTTGAAATAAATTAGCGAATTTTGTGTTCCTATACAGGACAGGTACAAAAACCCCTGAAAGATGTACACGATATAAATCCAATGTAATACATCGAATCAGGTGTGGTGCAGTTTTTAATTGCTTGATGGCAAATTGCTGATTAATTTTGTATTGTTTAAATCGTTTATTCCATTTGGTCCATGTTCGGGTGATATATAGATAGATTTTCGAAAAAGGGGAATTGATCATTTTGACAAGAAAACGCTATTCCAATCTCGAAATTATCATTGGCTCTATAACTTTATATGCAATCTAAAATTACTATATAGAATCGTGTGAAATGAGCAAAAAATTGTTATTTCCATATGTCGTAACACTTTCACGAAAACCGCCTAAAGAATCATCAACATATTAATCATTGAAAGTTTAGAAGAGTTATATAATTAAGGAAGAAGAATGTATAAGTATATTTTTTTTTATATAGAATACCGCGGAAGTTTGCTGTGTTATATACAGAAGAAAAAGCCTGCATAAATTGGCAATAAAAAAAAATTCTCAGTCTAAAACAATATATGCGTAGATTTTTCCTGGTAATTAAAGTATCTTTGTTTCAATAACTTTAAAACACTTAAACAATAGCTAATAGCAATCAACAATTAAGAAATTTAACTCTAAAAATAGATACTAGATAGAGACACACATATCGTTCTGTTTCTTAAGTACCTAAGGCAGGCTTTGAAATCAGAAAGAACAAAATACTGTAGTAAACTATTTTTATTTTACCTAGTGTTTATTATTCTTTGTTCTCTACATGTAGCGTTACGAGTTTTGGACTAACGGTTTCCACTTTAATGCAAAAAACAAACAAAAGATATAGTAAATAGTAAAAATCTACTATTTCTCAAGAAAAATTGGCTGGATGTGCAATCATATCAATTGAAAATGTAATTTGCGACAAATTTGACGTCAATGTAATTTTAGAAAAATGTTCTTCCATTAAAGCAATAAAAATAAATTTCTCATAATAATTACCCTGTTTTATTTAAATTTTTTCTTCTAGTAAGAGTTTGATTTTGAAACTTGTAGAGGGATCATGGCCAACTATGATCTATTTAGAGCTTTATAGCACATTTTATATACAAAGTGTTGATATTAATTTTTTTTTAATTTTAAATGGAATGGTGCAATATTTATGATGCCAGTGTATTGCTCACATTATTTGTGATGTGTTTGTATCAATGTTTTCTATTCCTAAAGCTAATCGGTTTTGAGATATTTGGAATTTTGTCAAAAATTTGACGTTTGCACAGTTTCAAATAAAATTAAATATCTCATAGCCTATTACACATTAAGATATGCTACTGATGTGGACGCAAATACACGGTCATAGGTATTAACTATGCCAGCAATATCCTAAACAGGGTGATCACAAACTCACGTCAAGTATGGATACCCTTAAAATAAAAACAAACTTTTTTTGTTTTTCAAATGGAACGTGGTGTTTTTGCTGATAGTTTTTGAAATATTCATGCTTATTTCATAAAACCGGCAAAAATATGTCAAAGTTACTACTGGAAAGCAAGTCATTCGGAACACTCTGTGTAATCTGTTTGAAAATGATGCATCATCTGTTCTTGCATTCACTTGTAGTAATATTTGAAGTATTTATTATTTTCTTATTATTAGTAAAATTCATTTAATTATAGGCAACGTACACCTTAATTAGCCATGTTTACTGCACAGTAACAAACGAACACATTGTTCACGTTATATGAAAGCATATGCTTTCAAAATCTTTATAAGTTATTTGCAAGGAACGGATTGTAAATTTATCCGTATTCATAAAGTATAGCAAAAGTTTTGGTAAAAGTGTTTTTTGTTTTGCTTCATTTGTAGTACTTTACTTTCAAATAACTTTTAAGAAAATTAAATATCAAACGATGTAAGCAATGCGTTCACTTGTTAATATATAATGACACTAATATGTAATAATTTAGCAACCAAAAATTTTTTTTGTGGAATTATGGCTTAAATGAATACAATTTTTCTTAATTAAACAACCTTTCAACAATTTGCTTTTTATTGCTGTTTTTCAAGTTTTCATAACTAGAATGTACAAGGGTGCTTGTTATAACAAATATAGTAATTAAAAATAAGCAAAAGACTTACGTAAAGATTAATTACATTATATAAAGTTTGATACTTCCCTCTCTTTCTAATAACTACAGTAGCGTGCTCCGTTTAGCACGTGTAAATCGGTAAAAAAAAATTCTACGCTAAAGGATCTGAAGACTCTACGACTAGAGGGTTCGTAAAATGGCAAAGGCCGCGAAAAACTTTCCGAAAAACGAGAAAATTCGCCGACATTTCCGAACCAACTTAACAGGAACCACTGCGAGCCTCACTGTCAGAAGGCTGCGAACGGTGAGATGGCGCAATCCGTCGCTACTCACTAAAGTCACTAGATATCTATTCACTTTTATTCGACTCCGTTCCTTTCATAGGGCTTAATGCTCGGGAAGTTGTTATGAACGGTTCGTTACTGCGCTAAATGGAAATATACATGTTTTGCCTGGCCTTTAAAGAAATATAAAAAGAAAAAAACAGTGCAAATTTTAGAACAGATACAAATAACTTATCAAAAATTTATTCATATTTATTTTAAAACTTAATTTAACTTTTATATTGCATTGTATATTACTATTGATCCTACATGTAAAATTTTTAACCTGACCCAAATATCAATTTTAATAAAAAAAATATTTGCTCTACCTTTACCATGAATATTGAAAGACACACTTTTCAATATTTGAAATGTTTGTATTTCGCTTATACGTTTTGCTTGTAGTGTTAACGCCTTATACAATTTTAAAATGTTTTGTGTTATCGATGAACAACAGATGGTGTAAACAAAAAAGAAAGGAAGTCATCTACAACTCACCTTTAATTAATCTTTACGTAAGTCTTTTGCTTATTTTTTATTATAATATTTGTTATAACAAACTTCCTTGTACATTGTAGTTATTAAAACTTGAAAAAGGCAATAAAAAATTGTCGAAACATTGTTTAATTAAGAAAAAGTGTATTCATTTATGCCGTAATTCCAAAAAAAAAAATATTGGTTGCTAAATAGAAATGGATGGAACAGATGGCTGAGGAACAAAGAAGAAATAAATCAAAGCGAATACAAAGAAAAAAGAAAAGAAGCAAACAAATGCTGTAAAATGAAAAAAGAGCAATGGCTTATCTAATGTGTGCAAGAAATAGAAGTAAATAATAAAAACAACAAAAAAACTATACGAACTAATCAAAACACAAAACAATAAAGGAAGAATCCATACTAAAATACATAAAGAAGCATGGATAAAGCAAAAAATTACCGACAATAGGGACGAAGAAAGTATAAAGACACTGAAAAACGACAAGGCACCCGGTCCGGACGAAATCCTTAATGAACTAATCAAAGATGGTGGAGAGAAACTAATGCGGCGAGTGTATAGCATGTTTAACGAAATCTGGACGCAGGAGACAATGCCCAACGAATGGAGATCTGGAGTGCTGATACCAATTTTCAAAAAAGGAAATCTACCCAGTGCGCAAATTATAGAGGAATAATGTTACTGAATACCATGTACAAAATAATGAGTTCGATTGTCAGAAACAGGCTAGAAAAATATGTGGAAGAACAAATAGGAGATTACCAACAAGGTTTCAGAAGAGGAAGATCAACGGTAGACACAATACATATTATGACCCAAACAATTGAAAAATGCTATGAACACAAAATACAACTCCACACACTATTCATAGATTTT
Source organism: Protaetia brevitarsis (assembly GCA_004143645.1). Lineage (NCBI taxonomy): Eukaryota > Metazoa > Arthropoda > Insecta > Coleoptera > Scarabaeidae > Protaetia > Protaetia brevitarsis. The sequence goes on from RXPK01000183.1 coordinate 1,453,227, forward strand.
CAACAGGCTTTTGACAGGGTAGATCGACGAGCAGTGGTGGAAGAAATGGAAAAAATTAATATACCTGCAAAATTAATAAGGCTGACGGTTATGACAATGGAGGGTTCCCATGCAAGAGTAGTAACAACGGAAGGATTAACGGAAGAAATAAAGATCAATAATGGTCTAAGGCAAGGAGATAGTTTATCAACATTATTATTCAACATAGTATTGGAAGGGGCAATCAGAGCGACAAACATGAAGAAAACAATTATGCAAGCTTCCACACAAATAGTAGCATACGCTGGTGACATAGTGCTAATGGCAAGGGGCCGTAAAAATTTAGAGTGCGCACTGTTATGTCTGGCAAACGAAACAAAAAAGAGAGGACTGGAAATAAATCAAAATAAAACAAAATACATGATCATCAGCAGAGAGAAAATAAACATAGAGAAACTTAAAATAGGAGATTACAGCTTCCAAAAGGTAGATAACTTTAAATACTTAGATGTGATAGTGATCAACACGAACAACAGGAGCCTGGAAATACAAGGGCGAATACAGGCCGGAAATAGAGCATACTGGGCCTACAAAAAACTGTTAAAAAATTGAAACATCAGCAAACACACCAAATTAAAGATATATAAAGTAGCTATCAGGCCCGTAGCTACCTATACAGCAGAAACTATGTGTCTCAGTAGTAAAAACGAGGAGAACCTGAGAATTTTTGAAAGGAAAATACTAGGCCAAGGAAAATAGTAGGAGAACAGAGACAAGTAGAATACAGACCATGGTGGAATACTGAAATAAATAATATCATGAAAGAGAAAACATAATCAAATATATAAAAATACAAAGATTAAGATGTTTTGGGACACATCGAAAGACGAGAAGACACACATTAATAAGGAAAATAAAGAACTGGAAACCGGGGGAGGATAGACATAGAGGACGACCACGGCTAAAATGGGAGGACCAAGTATGGGATGATATACGAAGACTAGGAGTGAAAGATGCAAGAAATATAATAAAAGACAGAAAGGAATGGAACACTGTAGTTAAACAATTAGAAGGCACAGAACTATAAAGGAGAAAATACAGGAAGAAATAGCGGAGTAATTCACCGCGTGAAAACGAATTGAAGAGCTCTACGAGCGGCCCTAATCCGAAGGAATGTTATGGCCAATATATATAAATAGAGTAATTGGCTGATAAATAAATATCAAGAAATATAATAATAAGGAAACTAGTCACAATAAATACTTCAAATATTTACAAATAAATGCATGTGGAAGCTAGTCACAATAAATGCTTCAAGTATTATTATAAATCAATGCAAGACGAGATAATGCATCATTTTGAAAGATGCTATACAAAATGTTCCGAATGACTTGCTTTCCAGTAACAACTTTGGCATATTTCTGCCGCTTTTATGAAATAAGTGTGAATATTTCAAAAACCATCAGAAATAGATATTCTAAACCTTAATACTAATCCTGCGCTGCATTCAATGCCACACTAAAAAATAACACGCTCCATTTGAAAAAAAAAAAACAGTTTTTGTTTTATTTTAAAAATATCCATATTGGTCATAAGTTTCTGAACATCCTATATAGAATATGGCAGTTACCACTGTCGTAGTCGATACCTATGACTGTGTTCTTGCAGTCACATGAGTAGAATAACTTAATGCATAAGAGCCTATGAGATATTTAATTTTATTTGAAAGAGAGTAAACGTCAAAATTTTGACAAAATTATAAATATCTCAAAAACGAATAGGAAACATTAACACAAACTCATCACAAATGATGCGAGCAATACACTGGACCCATAAAAATTGTACCATTCCGTTTAACGTAAGAAAGATGATATCGACACCGTGTATATCGAAGGTGCTATAAAGCTGAAAATATTTTCTTTAAATAGATCATAGTTGGCCGTGACTACTCTACAAATTTCAAGATCAAATTCCTGTAAGAAGTTGGAAAATTTCTAATGACTCGGTTGGACATCCTCTATATTATTGTATTTGTATGTACTATTTATACTTAAAAATTAAATATACCTAATATATTTTAATAATACTTATAAGCACTCAAATATTTTCTTATTATCTGCTGTTTTATAGTAACTAATGAAAATAAAATTGATACATCAATCAATTCATTAAGGGCGCCGTGCCGTAACAATTTTTGCATCGTGCCGGCTGTAGGGCACTGTTTTCCCCTACGCTCGCTGTAATTTGCAATAAGAACCGATACCTATTGCCTATAAGAGCTTGTACTGTCGCGGTTGAATGAAATGATCTTTATAAGTTCGAGAAATTGAAATGAGCTGGTTCGATGCAACAACCTGTATATGTTTTCCCGTCATGTGTTGCTCTTGTTTCGCAAAAATCTATTTCAAGATTCGAGCATTTCAACTTTGAATCGCACATTTCATATTTTGACAGTTATTCCTTCGCAGCGGGATAAAGCAGGGGATTTATTTGAAATAAATAGCGTCAACTTACGCTCCATTCGGCAATCTCGGATAACCTATTCGCAACGACACAGCCCGCACTGCCGGCCCCGACCACGATAAAATCGTATTCCTTTCCGGCGTTTATGTTATTATGGTTGAACGTCGAGGTGGAAGTGGTAGTTAGCTGTTCGGGATAAGCTGGAGTCCTTTGCACCGTGTTAACGTCACGGGATTGACCGAAAACCGTCGCTACCAACCGCAGGAACAATAGAGACGCGGGCGAACAACTCGTTACCGTCGTGTACACAGCACAGGTTTGCGATAAATCTGGCGGTATCCAAGACATGGTAAGCCACAATAATCTCCGATAAATACTCCTCGGCCGGTATATAATTCGATATAATTATATATTACGGGTTTATTATTATAGGAAGTTATACAATCGACGCGTCTGTAACTGCTGAAGTAATCGACTGAAGCACGGTTCGTCTAAAATTATGCTCGGCTAACTCGCGGTTTTCCTCAGCAAAGTGAAGCGTATGCATTCCCGCTATCTGTTGTCATCTAACGATGCCGTTCACTTACCACTACCGCTTCAGGATCCACCCCCACGCTCAAGGACTCTCTGCGGTAAGACACACGCGACGCTCTTGGTGAACCTTGTGCTTTAAGATCTCTCACCTGATTGCAACGCTCTCGACATTAGGATGCGGTACATGAGCGAGTACTCAGTCGGCTGTGGTGTTGATCGAAGACGCTCGTCGCTGCACATCAGAAAATGTGATCGCGTTAATTAATCTAGTTCGCGTCTTCACGGCGGTTTGATTGTGATACGTATGCGTGATTTTCTTTATCAACTGGTATATTAACCTCTACTGTACAAAATGTCATGCTGATTATAAGATTCTACGCTTCGCAAAATAACAATATATGCACTCAGTATTATATTTACGTCACTTATCCATTACGTATTCTTATTTATAATTAATACATCCATTAAAGATGTTCCTATCAAAAAATGATTCATTCCTTTCCCATTCTCATCTCTTCTTACTGAAAACAAAAATATCATGTAATAGTATATTAAAAGACAAGTTTCATTTTGACGTTTCAAAGTACGAATTCAGAGTTTAAGAAACGAGTGGCGTTAACTGAATGAGTGCTTTAATGTCAAATGAAACGTGTCTTTTATGCTATTTTTTGCAATTAGTTTTTAAATTTCTCTTTTTGTAAAAGCAAAACGAGAAAAATTTGATAATCTAGGGAAATTTTGTGGCGGTTGTCACCAGTTGTCACCTTGGTTTGGCACAAGATTTAAATTGACAAGTTAATTTAAAATTGACACATTTTTGAAATTTGTTATATATTATATTACTAAAGTAACTATATTATGATATTTAATATGAGTTCTACAATTTTTTCATGCACTCCGCCTGAAATACGGCAAATTGCTGAAAAAAACCATTAATAATTTACTTCCGGAGAAATCCTACACTATGTATCAAAAGCGATACAAAAATTTTGAAAAATGGTGCAAAGAAAAGGAAATTCTTCATATTTGTGAGAACGTCTTACTTGCTTATTTTGAAATGCTACGTAAAGATTATAAATCGTCATCATTATGGTCGATTTATTCGATGTTAAGATCGTGTTTAAATGTTCATAGGAATGCGGATATATCAAAATATATGAAACTTCAAGCATTATTAAAACGGCTATCTAAAGGTCATCAAAAAAAAAATCTAAAATTTTAGAAGAAGAAGATATTCATAGATTTTTGAAACAAGCCGATGATAAAATATACTTAGCTATAAAGGTTAGTGTTGATTTTATTTCGTTACTTTTTTGTAAATTCTATATATTCTAGGTTATTTTGATAATAGGATATAATGGAGCCTGTAGGTGAGAAGAATTAATTAATATATGTGTAGAAGATCTTCAATACAATCCGATTCCATTATAGTCAACATACCTAAAACAAAAAACAATGTACCCAGAATGTTCGCAGTGACTGATGTAAACTGCATCAAACTTATAAAAAAATATAATAATCTGCGGCCTAAAACAGTTACTCACGAACGTTTTTTTTCTAACTTATCGTCATGGCTGCTTAATTAATAGCCCTATCGGTATTAACACCATGGGAAATGTTCCTAAACAAATTGCCAGTTTTCTTCATTTCCCAGATCCTCATCATTATACAGGACATTGTTTTAGAAGATCCAGTGCGCCACATATAGCAAATACTGGAGGTGATATTTTAACTATAAAACGATTAGGTGGCTGGAAAAGCACGGCTGTTGCTGGAGGTTACGTTGCCTCTTCTATGAAAAATAAAATTGATGTTGGAAATATGTTTGCACAGGAAAATAATGTGAATCTACCTGGAACTTCTGGGAATGGTTCACAGTTTGAGTACTCCAACAGAAGCAATATCACTATCGCAGAGAACGATAATTTTCAACAGAATGTTTCTACTGCACACGGTATCACTATCACTTCGAAAGATAATTCAAACGTTAATATAAATGTTTATAATAGTTGTACTATTTCAAAGATTAATTAAAAATATCAAATCTTACAATGAATTTTAATATAATAACCTCAAACTTGCTTACAAAATGTCATATTGACATCTCCATTTCTGTTGCAATGTGACCAACTTAAAATAAATCTGCTTAAATGTTCCATTTCTATTACGCAACTAGTGCTGTAATAGAGCCTATTACGGCACTAGTGGAATAAATGGTATGGTTACGGCACTAATTGCAAAAAATATTTTAATGCATTCACTACCCCGATGTTTTAAAAAAATATATATAATTTTAAAAAAATCACCTCTCTCCCCATTCACGCATTCCATTGTAAAATAAAATCATTTAAAACATTTTTAATGCACCCTGTCTCCCAATATTTCGAAAAAAAGAAAAAAATTATCATTTAAACATATCACCCCCTTCCTCTTGTCACCCCTTCCAATAAGTGTGTTGGGTAGAATCGAGTAAAGGTTCCGGAACAAATTAATACTTTTTTATGTTCTGCGGAACACAGAGAGAAAATAACAAATTAATGTATTTCTGCTTCTGCAGTTAAAAGCAGAATACATTACTTTGTTATTTTCTCACTGTTAAAAAACTTGCAATCTTTGCATATTTGCCGCACTGCCGGCCTTTCAAGATCTAATATCGACATAGTTTCTGTAGGAGCGCACGAACCTTGTCCTCTAATAGCTTAATTGGTAAAGCACCCGCCCGGCAAGCGGGAGGATGTAGCTTCGAATTCTGCGTAAGAAGAAAACATTTTTCTTGGGAAAAATTACTCTTAATTATTACAGTTAAAAGCAGAAATACATTAATTTGTTATTTCTCACTGTAAAAAACTTGTAATATTTGCATATTTGCCGTACTGCCGACTTTCAAGATCTAATATCGACATAGTTTCGGTAGGAGCGCGCGAACCTTGTCCTCTAATAGCTTAATTGGTAAAGCACCCGCCCGGCAAGCGGGAGGATGTAGCTCCGAATTCTGCGTAAGAAGAAAACATTTTTCTTGGGAAAAATTACTCTTAATTATTACAGTTAAAAGCAGAAATACATTAATTTGTTATTTCTTACTGTAAAAAATTTGCAATCTTTGCATATTTGCTGTACTGCCGACCTTTCAAGATCCAATATCGACATAGTTTCGGTAGGAGCGCACCTTGTCCTCTACTAGCTTAATTGGTAAAAGCGCCCGTCCGGCAAAAGGGTGATGTAGGTTCGAATTCTGCGTGAGGAGAAAAAATTTTACTTGAGAAAAATTACTCCTAATTATCTCAGTTAAAAGCAGAAATACATTAATTGTTACCATTTATGGAAAGGAACCTAGTACCAATCAAGTTAAAGTCGATTCAGGTACTAGTGGGTCGAATCTTTTTACACTCGAAAACTTATAGTATATTTTTGAATACCTACGGCTGGCGCATTTATTAAGACGCTGTTAAGGTTTTTTATTTTACATGCAAGATTTTTTCTCATTCTTATTTTAATACTTTATATAATATATTTTACCATATTATTATATTCCACATATTATAAAATTATAATTCTGTGAGACATATTATTAATTATTAGGATATCTGGCGTTCGTCGCGTCAAGAGTTAGGATAAATATTGGTGTTTCTGAAAACGCATTGGCCCGAAAAAATTAAAAATTTAAAAATTTAAAAATTTCAAAACTCGAAAATTTAAAAAATTTAAAAACCTAAGAATCTAAAAATTTAAATATTTCAAAATTTTCAAAAATTTAAAAGATTAAAAATTCTTAAAAATCCAAAAATTTGAAAAATTTAAAAATTTTAAAAAATTTAGAAAAAAATATTTTCTTTCAAAAAATAGAAATAACTAATTTCTAAATTTGAAAATTTTTAAATTAATACTTTTGTCAGCCGGTAATTGTTACTTCAAATTTCGGCAAGTAACAAATACTCGTTTTATTTACATCTCTACTTCCTACACTGTTGAAAATTTTAACACTTTTTTGACTAATTTAATAGTCAGGAGAGGTCCACACTCTTTTCGTGTTATTTTGTCAAGAACTATAGAAGTTTAAATTTGATCTAGACTAGACAAATTTACTAGCTGTTTAACTAAATTAATGCGATCTATTGGGTGTTTTAACACCATTTTCTAAACACAACGTCTTTTTAATATGCAACTCCTATTTCTTAGTGCTATAATATTCTCTCTTTAAGACGTTTTCTCAATTATAAATATGCAAAACCACTCATTCACAAGTTTTGGTTTCAACTAAACGTACCAATTTTAAAATGATTTTTTGAGAACCATTATAAAATTAAGTCAATGTTTATGCTATTTGATTCAAGTCTAAACTAATTGCGTAAATAGATTTTCCCAATACATCTTTAAGATGTTGAAATTTTTTATGCCCACTGGAATTAACGTTTAATAACACGAGGTTACACTTTGCAAATCATTCACATTTGGTGATTTGCTTGGATATGTTAATACGGAGAATCAAACACGAAAACAGATACACGTGCAATGCAGGTGGTGCGTATAATGCAATACTGTATTAGATTAGGTGGGGTTTCCATAGTTCTATCCGAAGGAAAAATTCTGATTGGTTGACGCTTCTGAATGTCTAGAAAAATAGTCAATCCTCATATCTGAACAAAGAATTCACACGAAATTCTAGTAATTTCCGTTCTATTAAATACGCGTAGTCAACTCGTCTGGCAAAGTTTGGAAAAATCAACATTAAAATATTTAACTAGCGCAAAATTAAAGTCAACACCGTAATATTTTCAACAGTGTAAGAATCGTAAGAATGTCGACTATTTTGGTTCGTTGATACTAAATATTTCACATCACTCGGACAATGTTCACTCCAGGAATCCTATAACAAAACGCGCGCAGCTTCAGTACTTGGTAAGAAGACATCTGTAAATCAAACATTATAATTATTGCACGACGGCTTCCACTATTTTTGTTCCCATAGCAGATAAGGATCGACCGGAGAGTATCTCTAAACTAAAGCTTCTCTCGTCTGCCTTATAAACGCTGTCCCGTCCAGCAATGCTAATTTTAGGTTTAATTTCATTAACCAATCGCTCGACTGTAGAATACAATTCATCAACATCGTCGTTAGCGGATCATGTGTTAAATTTTATTATTTTACGAGAAAAAATTCTATATGCTTTTTTGAAATACCACAGCTAGCTTCAAATAAAAGAATGAAAAATGAATGAGAATGAAAATTTTGGAAAAAAAATATGGTAGTGGGGATTTTCACCAGCAAAACAATAATTGTGAGAGAAAAAATATTATTGCTATAGTTACTTTGGTACTACTAAAACAGTTAAATATTTGTCTTAACTTTTTTTTGATACGGGTTTTGATTTTATTTGATTATATTAAAGCAAATACCAAAGGGTGATGTTGCCGATAGGGCGTTTCACCGCACGAAAACGAAGGATTTAGCAACTAAAAAGCTTACTATATGCTGAAATCCATGGATGTGGTATTAATAAATAATAAAAGAAGAGAAAAAATCGTCAGTACATTCACCAAAAACTTCTAAATATATTTAAGACTACATGTTTCGACGTACAAATGCTATCTTCAGGTCTTAAGACGTCATGTTAAGAAATCTAAAAATTAAAAAGTCGAAAAAGGACATTTAACAACGCACACTGCAGAACAAAATATAAACAAAAACAAAAGAACAAAATTAACTGTGAGACCGTTTTTTAATTTTTAGATTTCTTAACATGACGTCTTAAGACCTGAAGATGGCATTTGTATGCCGAAACTTATAGTCTTAAATATATTTCGAAGTTTTTAGTTACTGTAGGTACGTTTTTTCTTCTTCTTCTATTATTTATAAAAAAAACGTTTTCATTCTGTTGGTATTACTGTTTTGTGGGTATATCAGGCAATTGCTTGTAAAAACTCCTCTAAACGAATGTATATTTTTTTAACCAAAAAAAAACTCTTTTGTTCAGAAAGAAAACTTTTTCACGTTTCCATCGGATAAACACACGCAACCTTCCTGTCATTATTGTTCCTAGAAACAATGTAGAACGGCTTAGGGATATTGTACTAACCAAGAATGAATTAAAACAAAACAATAAAAAACGCTTTGAGACACAACACACCCTAACATTACGGTACTAAACTGAATACTAAACACGGTACTTTGAATTACAGTAGAATGAGGCTGTTTATTCAATTGTTAATTAAATTTCGTGATAGGTTACGTCAATGTTTAAATTCATTCGGTTACACCCTTGTTGTTTAATTACAGATACATTTACGTTCATCCACAGGCGGTGTTTCGTTCGTCAGTGGGATACCATTTATATTTAACGAATTTGCCCCGTTATCTGGCTAATCATATTGTGATTGTATTCATTGCAAAGAATAGATTATAAATTATTCAATATTCCCCGCTAATTCTTCGTAAAAATCAATGTTTAATATGTCCACAATTTCCGAGAGAGCAGAGTACAAAAATTACTGGTTCCAATTAAAAAAAAAGTGTTGAAATATTTTGGCAACACAATTATATGTGTTCATATGTACACAGAAATACAGGTAATATTTGAAAACTATTTAAAAAAAAATCTGTGCACATAGTTGGTTTTAATTGAATTGTTTATGAAATCAAACCATTAACGTATACGATTATATTTATGAAATAGGTACTTACGGACATTGCACCGTTTGCATGACATATGTTCACTCTAACCAAACAACTTTCTTATTTTTTGTAAATCTTGCAAACTGTGGAAATAATCCCAGAATGTTACAGTAACCCAGTTATTATATCTAATATAATCGTAAAATGATCTCTAGGTACTGGCGGCATATTAGATTACCTACTTCTATATATTCATTTTAATTACTGGCCGATATACACGTCTTATATAACTGATTAATATGTATGTGTATCACAGAATTTAAGTGAAACACATTCTTATCATTTTTTTTCTGTCCTAAATTACAAAACTGCTTTGTCGATGTTGTCAAGCATAACTGTGTCAATCTGTCCGGTTTGCAAATATGACTGTAGGCTGATAGTAAACGCCCAGAAATAAATACTTCAGACACCAAAATCGAAGAAATCGAATGGTGCGCAATCCGTTATCTCTAACAGTTAGATTAAAGTTGAGAAAAATTAAATCGACGCTAGAGCTCTCTAATATGACCCACCAGATGCACATTTTAACGAGGATTCGAATCCAGGAAACAAAAATTCGACATCTCTAACCGTTTTTGAGATATTCACAAAAATGTGCAGAAAATCGTTATCTTAGTTTTTCGCCCTTAGGTCGTTAATTTGTGGGCGAACTACTGCGTGGATTTCATTCTACTGCCATCTTGAATGGTCCCCTGGTCGCCCAGAATATTATGAGATCAAGTCGAACCCTCTAGCTGCAGTGGTTTCGGAGTTATGTTAAGAAATGCGAAAAACTCGCGTTTCTTGGTCACTTTTCCTGATTTTGGCAGAGAAGATACCATTCTGAGCCGTTCAAAAACGCCGAAGCCCTATTGCAAGGGTGGCCAGATTTTATTCCTACAAGGGCCAAAAACCCTTAACTCAGGATTTTGAGAGCCGCATAAGAGATAAACGTTTTAACTATTTAGTATTTCAATTTCTTTATTTTCATTTATAATTTATTTTAAACATTAAGGTATACAGATACAATAAATTACTTATTGATTATTTTTTTATTCTTTATTGGTAGATGCAATTAGTGTATGTGTTTTTATTTTGACTGCGAATCGTTGAAAATCTGGTTCATAACTTGTTAGTGCCATACGAATAAGCTCAGATAAATGTTCATTTGTTAGCTGGTAACTCTGCTTCGATTTAATAAATTTCATTATCGAGTACAAAGATTCGTAGCAAGACGTTGTACCAAATATCGAAATCAATTTACATGCTGCATTCTTTAGAAAAAGATGTTTTAATTCAGCAGCCAATTTCCAAAATTCTATTGGGGATTGTAATGATTTATGGAACATCTTCAATGCCAGGTCCTCCTGGATTTCTATTAATTCCATCTCGCCGACTGGCTTATCAAAGAATAAGTACTTGGGGAGTGTGAAGTCGTCACTAATGATATCAATTTCAGATGGATTTTCAAAAGAATTGACACAAGATTTAAAATTGTTTAAATCTGCAAATCTTTGAAATTTGCCATCAATTACTGTAACTTGATTTGATATTCTTGAAACTTTGTATCTTCGAGTTGTGATTTTTTACTTTGTAGCCGAAGAATGTAGGTAATTAAACGTTTTTGTCATCAAATCGTATGCAGGTAGTAGCATTTTTTGGGAAACTGAAAATTGTTTGAGTAATATCAACAATAGTTTTTATTTATCCTGCAACTCTAGTTTAGTGATTGTAAGTGATCGATTTATATCAGACAAAAAAATTAAATCTTGATTTTTGTGGTTATCTTCTAACGGGAACGAACACTACTGCAAACACAGCTAGTTTTAAACTAACTCAGAACAGATTTCAACGTATTCCAAAAGTTCGTTATTTCTGAGGCTGAAATTTTGGTGGTAAAAATCTGGGGTGACTTAAATTTATGTATACTACAAAAATTACTTAATATTTGCACGAGTGTTTTGCACGTACAACGGACCACCATAGAGCAGTATCTACTGTAGCAAAATTCATGTATGTAATGGCGGGAAATTTGAATATAGACTAGATATAATTGCCACAAAAAAGCTAGACGCATTTTACGCATTTATAAACAATAATATATTAAATCGAATACAATAATATTCAGGTCTCATGACGGTTTATTTTAAGTTATTTCTAACTAACGTTAAATTCAATTCAATTATTTTTTCCGGCTTTGACTAGAGCCGCATTGGAAATCTAGGAGAGCCGTAGTTTGGCTAAGTATGCCCTATTACACTATCGGATGCGTTTTACAACGAGGATTCCACTTGTGACAGCGTCATCTCGCTACCGGTAACCGTTTTGAAAATATCGTCAAAAATCGTAAATTTTGAACGAAAATTTCAGCAAAAATCGAAATAAAGTATCCTAGACCTTGAGATATGCCTAATGTAGTATGCACCAAAACAAGCGCCTCTTCGCGAAGAATCGAATGTCATCACGCTCGTGCTTCTAGCTTTTACCGTTCTCGAGATATGAGCGTTCAAAGTTTGAAAATTAAAATTAGCGCTACGGCGCCCTGGCGATGATATTTAGAAGCTCCTGTTAACGAAGAATTGAATGGTTAAAAGCGTGGCTCGCTATCTCTAGTCGTTCTCCAGATATTTTACGTCAAAAGTTTTGAAAAATCAAGCCGACCCAAGAGGCTTTCAATACGACCTATCAGGAGCGCATTTTGATGGCGAATCGACTGGTGAAAAGTGTAACCTGCTAGCTCCAACCGTTTCCGAGATATATTCAGTGACTTTAGAAGTATTACACTCAAAAGGAATAATGTATTTAACTTGATTTTTTGGCATTAGAATGACTATATTTGCTTAGAATGTGAACTTCTTATCTTTGATAATTTTTCGCGAAAAAAAATTACTACCTTATCTAGATGACCGTCCACCCGTCCTTTTTCAGCAACACAATGCAGGACTCCATATTGCTCGTCGAACTGTTTTGCCGTGGCCACTCCGTTCATCGGATTTAAATCTCACTGAATATGTGTGGGATACCATGGGAAGGAGATTGTCCACTTTGCACCATGCTTCACAGACTCTGGTATAGTTCATCCACGAAGTTCATGTTGCTTGGATCGTGGAGCCACAAGCAAATATCGACCATCTCATTTTGTTGATGCCTAGACGTGTACAAGATGTCCGTTTATACCCTTACCTACAAGCTGTATTATTCAAGGCAAAAAAAGCTTCAAATACGAAAGTTATAGGATTTTTGCTATATTGTCTTTTACAATTTTCAAAGTTGATATTAACTCATAAATTGGTGGACAAATGAATACAAGTGGCATTTTTTAATCGACACCCTGTATATTGATTTCGAATATATCTTACTATAACTTAATTATATCTAGAAGTCGTTTTTGAATTACTTGAATTAATATAAATTAAACTGTAACACTGAAAACTATAGCGTGCCATAAAAAGTATAAAAAAAATAATAGAAAGAAGAAAAGTATATTTAGTTATCAAAAAAAAAACAAAAACATAAAATAAATATTAAAAATTTTCAGCATAACCACCGCCATTACTTATACAATTAACAATTTTTCATGAACTCCTTGCTAATTGCGTTTAAAATAAAGTTGGTATGGGCTCTATGTAAAATCAATATTTAATTTCGCCAAATCGTTGCTTAACTATTGATATTCTATTATCTATCTATTACTGGCATAAAAAATTCTAATTATTTCACGCTTTTCTTCCGTCGAATATCTCGTATTTAATAAAAGAATATAATGTATTTTTAATGTTATACAAGATGTCATGAAAACGTCTTTGCTTTCATGGCAGTCTAGGGTTTTCATTGATGAATAATATACAGGGTGTTGTATTTAAAAACATGCATGTTGTATTCATTTGTGTACCAATTTATGAAATAATATCAACTTTGAAAATTGTAAAAGATAACAGAGTAAAAACCTACAACTTTTGTATTTAAAGTGTTTTTTTCTATCTTAAATATACAGCCTGCAGGTAGAGGTCAAAATATACAGCCTGTATAGGATTGTACTCAACCACGGAGTCGCCAAACACATTTTTTCGTATTAAATTTTAATAAAATTTCTAGATGTAACACTTTAAATGTCATTGAGTAAATTTGTGGTTAAAATCGACGCTAGCGCCCTCTAATGCGGCCTATGAGATGCGCATTTTAACGGGAAAATGAATTCCGAAAATCGGAATTTCATGTCTTTTACCGTTTTCAAAGCGCAAAGATGTACTGAAACTCATTACAGTTCCTTACTTTTCACCCCTAAATCGTTAATTTCTGAGCGAACTATCACTCCGATTTTATTCGGATATAATAAAATCACAGTGATGATTTTATTCTACTGCTAAATGCTGTCCTGGTTACGCCGATTTTTTTGGGACCAAGCTAAACCCTCTAGCTGTTGTTTAGCCCCTTACAACGTAAGACGAATGTAAGGCAAATAGAAGGCGAATGGAATGAGCGTGAAACGGGCTTGATAAAGGTAAAAACAACAGCATACATTTATTTTTGTTCCGATTATTATTGAATATAAACCTACTTCGGTATCTTAAAATGTCACATAATTGAACCAAACTAAAGCTGTTTGAAATTTTTAATTTTTCCTTACTAGACTTTGCTCGAATTATAATCTTTCATTATTGCTGTAATGGAACGAAATGCATGATGACAGCACGCTATACAATTTACTGCTTAAGAATGTAGACTGTGTCACGAACTACGTCTAATTCATTATCCAAATTTACTTAATAACAGGGAAATGAAGCGTAAAATATGCACCTCACACACGCTATGCGGCAAAAAGATTGCTCGTGTCAGGAGATGAAAAGAAAACAAGGAAAGGAATTTAACGAAGATATATATCGTCTAAACTTCTGTAAAAATCTTAACATTGCGCAATTAACTTAATTAGTACGCTTGGCCATCCTAACTCGTGCTATTAAAAGGTGTAATTAGAGAATGTGGGAACTAAGTAGCACAATAAAGTCAGTTAAATTCCAAAAAATCGTGTAATCCATTTTTTCCACGAAGCGGCGCAATCATATGGTTACATTAAGCGCAAGTTCTACGGCTCTGAATAATAAAAGAATATATCAAACGAAACTGTTCACTCTCTGTTGACTTCGCAACTACTACACCTATGATTAATTTCAGCGGCAGCAATGCTCTAGCACCTGCACGCGTTACGAGTACGTACTTAGTAACCGGCAAAAAATGCACGTGAACAGCGATAAAGTTCCATATACTGTACGTGTGCGCTTACTAATGTGGCTGTATTAGACGGCCAAATGCGAGGAATTAGTGTCGTTATGGAATGTACATCTCCAAGTTGGGTTTACTCTACGATTATCTGAATTTATGTATGTGCATATTCTATCCTGCAATTCTACAAAGTTAAACCTGTACGATATTGAGTAAACTTACACGAAAATGGAGTTATTTATATAGTCTGTCCATAGATATAACGATTTGACTAACGATGTTTACCGGGGATTATTAACTACCTGCTGTGGCAAGTACCGAGAAATTATGCAAATGAGGCAATGAGCCGTATTAGGAGAAATTAGTCTTTACCTAAGTAGAGAATAGTTGTTTCATTTGAGGGAGGAAAAGTAAGTGACATTGACATGATGGAACTGTACATCTTATAATATGAGGCATTATTGATAGATGACATTAGTACATTCGACCCAGTCTGAGCCCATTCATGAGATAATTGCTAAATTATTAGGTATTAAATTTCAATTAAACTATTATTAAACACTTTTAAAACGACGCTAACTTGACAGTTCTCAAAAAATATTTAACAAATTAAACCTACTATCTATCATGTCACTCTCACAGGTATGTATTTATTATTTTAGACATTTTAGTTAAAATTGGGCTGGTGGGAAAAAAAATAGTATTTAAACCACGTGAGGAAAGTGCTATTGCAGCCTTAGGCAATTACAAATTATGCTGCGACAGCTTTCTGAAATATCTCTGAAAGTATTCATTTTAGATAAAAACGGTTTTTGACATTTATAGGTATTTTTTAACGGACAATCGATTGGCACAGAGAGCAGAGAAAGTTAGGGGTTGCTATTTAAAAAATTGAAGATCTTTCGTTTTACCCTCTCTCTTCCTGCAGCCAGCTTAATATTTCTTAATGTCATTGTTGCAAATAGATACCCCCATTTGGTGGATATTTGAACTATTCTGCAGCTATACATTCAGATTCCATTTTGCTTATTAGTTATATGATATTCGAATACCATATAATTTAAAAATATATTTGGATAAAATGGAGACAAGTTCGAAGGTATAAAGAAATTTTGCTCACACTGACGGCATTGGTATTGACGACCGGGGAGCAAAGGATCACATTATAAGATGTCTTGCGAAGATGTACTCAGATACCACATCCGTTAGTTGTTGATCGCTAGGTCTGAGGAATAATTGTAGCAAATGCCAATAAAATTTGGCCGCAAAAGTGACTAGCCTAACCTAGCAACTGTAATATAATGAGTTAAAACTTTTACAAGAACAAAAATAGTTTAACCTACAAAATTAACTGTGTTAATCACTTGCCTTCAATGAACAGTACAAAATTTAAATTTTGGCAATACCCTTCGAAGTTATCACTAGATATATTCGATGCACACAAGCTGATACACGTTGTTGCACATATTCATCTAGACCTAGACGACATAGACAAGAATTTGAAGAAGGTGCAGAGCGGGCTTTGGGGTGTATGAAATCTCTAGTGACGCCACATTTCGATAAAAAATTATGTAGCATACGCAGAATTGTTACATAGGTTATGTTCTCTGATGTTTTATATCAGCTCATATCAAGCATCTTAATAATAGATATCGTATTTATATATATGTTTCATGTGCTCACCATGTTAATATATAACATGTTATATACCAGATACAAAAAATTGTTATATGTCTGTGTTCTGTATCAGGTACATAACAGGCATATAAATAATAAATTATCGCATTTACATTCTATTTTACATGTCCTGTACATCAATATATAAAATCGATGTAGCCAGTATGCCACGAATGGTTTCCTGGGAGGTACCAACTGCAAGCAATTTAAAAGTTCGTAAACTACATCACTTAAAATTATTTAGAAAAGGCAAATATCTTGTATTAAATACATAGTATGTGAGATAAACTTGACCTAAAGTTCAGTGTGGGAACCAAATTTAAAATAAAAATACTACCTTTCAATTTGCAATAACAAACTTGACTACTACTTCCGATATAAGGGAACATTATCGGAAGTTCATAATATTTTAGCTAAACTGACCTACACCCACAAACTTACTATGAAAATTTTTAAATCTCGCATTTATTTACTGCTCCATAAACTTTTAATGGCAACTCGTCATGACACGCACTATATATTGAATTTGTCTTTGCAAAGCCATTTTGAAAACAAAATCGTGTGCCAATTTTGAGAGCCGAAACCAGATATCCGGAATCTGGTATTTTAGACCGCTTTAAGTAATAAATTTTGATGTTTTGGTTTTATAAAATCTAGTAATGAAATCTTTTACAGACCTTGTTCCTTTGTCGTACCAAATTTGGATCGTTCAAGAATCTGGAGTTTAGGAGTTAATGGGGGGAAAATTAAAAGGAATTCATTCGAAATTTCAGTACGTCCCGGGTTATCAGTTAGGTTTTTAGAACGTTAATTCATACGTGTTTTTGTTTCTGGAATTACAGTTTATCTTTCTTTCAGGTGCAAAAATTTGGATTTTGTATCCTCGAATCAAGGAGATACGAAGTACTTTCTAAAACTGTTACTTTTTTCCTTTTTTTCACTTTTCAACATGTAAAGAAAATCAGTTAAGTCGTTTTAGATGTTATTTTAGCACTTTACAACTTTTATTTTTGATGTACTGTAGCTGTAGAGGTAAAATTCTTAGGAGCGACCAACATCAACATAGATGCTGCCTAATTCTCTGGATTCGACACCTGCTAAATACCAAGTTTGGCTACATGATGATTTGTTTGGGCTTTGGCACAATAAAACTGCATTTCACTAGGTATGTTTCGATCTTCGCCAGCACAAATAATACAATCGTAGGCGTTCCAGCTTAAAAACATTCATAGATGTTCTGTAGTAGTCTCACAGTACTATAGAAAATAAGATAATGATAAATGAGTCCGATAGATTTAATATAACATATAAAATTTAAGAATACATTTCAGTTTTTGTACTGGCTTCACCCGATCTTTTTATTTTCCAGGCAATCTTTAATTTATAGGTAGCATATATTGAAATATATAGTATACGTAGATTATAGTGTAAAGCATTACACTCAAGATGAATATTCTTTAATTCCAACGCAGTCAATCAAGAATAGTTTAAATATTATAATAATATCTTAGACTACGTCGGCCATTGAAATACACTGATTCATCCAGAATACTTTCCCGACGGTAAAATTGCCCGACATGAACGAATCGTTGAACTTCATATTAGTTATAAAAATGCTTGCTTTTCTTACAATTTTCGGCAATAATCGATCTCGGGTGAGGTTATTATAACATAATATCTAATTCTTTGATTAAATTTGATCAATAAACGATTTGAAGGAAACGCTTTGAATGTTTTACCGTCGGAGAGTTGTTCTCGTGGAAAATCCGTGGGTAATTGTTGCCTAAGAATTTTTTTTGATTGCCTTAATATACACTGACATAAAATCGGTTCCATTTACTGCGAAATCAGTTAACTATGGTAGGTAGGTAGGTACTATCTCCTAGTATAATGATAACTTTTAGCTAGATGTTAAAAAATTAACCTGTTTATATGCAACGTCAGTAGAATCACTAATTATTAGTATTTATTAATTAGTTTAGGTACAAATTGGAATAATAGATACTATTTAGTTATTTTATGAGTATCTAAAATTCCTTTCCAAAAAGCTTTGGTAAGATTCTCCGAAAATAACTCTCCGACGGGAAAATGTTCAAAGAATGGGTACCTCTTCAATTTTTTTTAATGAGAGTAAGGCGTAATAATCCTCAGGTTTGCCCATCTCCCAAAAATTATTTTATTTAATGATTTAATCCAATAAAGGAGTTATTAGATATTGTTATGATGCAATATTTTCATGTGAATTCGATTATTTCTGTACTTTATAAGAAATCAAGCATTTTTATTATGTAAAACGGGAGAATCTTTCTGTCAGAAGTTACTCCATATGTCTATAAAACCAAACCATGATTTATATATTATTTTAACCTTATTTTCCCCAAAAATTAACAATAATCTTCATTTCAAAGCAGCAGATAAGTAACTGTAACATAAAAAAAGTACCTGGCTACAGATAATTCTAGTTGAATGAATTACAAATATGAAGTGTTCCCTACTTTTGTCTCCTTTACACTTAATTATACACAAAAGATTAATTACTTAATTTTTTCAAAAGCATTTCATCTGCGGAAAATCGTTAACTAAAGTATCATGGACATCAAACGCGAAGCAGTTCTTAGAATTAAATTTGAAAAATGTGAATTATATTGTCGCATGCTGTAAAGTCGCCACCACTACAGATTGTTATCATCAGCTAATGAAGGCAACTTCAAGAGGTGTATTGCTCTATCAACTGCATGCACGTTACTCATTACCAGTAATAACATAATCCACTTTTTCATTGTACCATGATTGATAGTACAACCGCAATCACGCAATAAAACTATTTCTGCAGATATTCCACGAAAGATAATCAGTGTCGAAAAATTGTGGTTAGTTATGGGAAAAGTGCATTCAAATGTCCTGGTAGGTAATTATCACGGATACAATAAGTCGTAATTGCAGGTAGGTTTGGTTTTCGTTACTTGGATGTTTATTACGGTCGTTTGTACTGGTTATACGAGCAAATAAATTTATTTCATAAACTAGTATCGATTTGTCGCTTTTGTAACTTCTATCAATCCAACATTAAATCTTATATCTCTCCAATAATATGAATTTTAATTTATACGAAAGGATAATTATTAAGAAGTACTAAGGAAATACTGTTAATGATAAAAATAAGTAATAAAGTAATAAAGTGATGTGACAACAATTATTTTTAAAAATTAAAGAAAATGTCATTAACGAGACTAAGTTGATTCTGTAAAAAAAAATTACCACAGCATCAGGTCTCTCGCGTAAATGATTTAGTTGCATTAAAATAGGTGATTTTCCTGCATGCGCATGTGTATGTCATTGCCAACATTACGCTGATGCACCAGCACCATTATTAGGCTGACGCACCCGCGAGATAAAAATTCGCTCTACGCATGATTGTAGCGGCAAAATGACATTTCTCCCTTTTATTTTACATTGGCACATTGTGGGCACATTATTATTAAATACGCCTTAAAATCATAACCAAACCATTAGCACACTGTTGAAAATTTTACGGTGTTGGCGTTAATTTTGCGCTAGTCAAATATTTTAGTGTTGATTTTTACAAACTTTGCCAGACGAATTGACTACATGTGTTTAGTGAACAGAGATTACTAGAATTTGGTGTGAATTCTTGTTCAGATATGAGGATTCACTATTTTCTCTAGACATTCAGAAGCATCAACCAATCAGAATTTTTCGCTCGGATAGAAATATAGAAATCCCACCTAATCTAATACAGTATTGCATTATACGCACCACCTGCATCGCACGTGTAATCTGTTTTCGAGTTTGTTGTCTTGCGTATTAACATATCGCAAACAAACACCTAATGTGACTGACCTGCAAAGTGTAACCTTGTGTTGTTAAACGTTAATCCAGTGGGCATAAAAATTTCAACATCTTAAAGATGTATTGGGAACAACTATTTACGCAATTAGTTTCAGATTTGAATCAAATAGCATAAACATTCACTTAATTTTATAATGGTTCTCAAAAAATCATTTTAAAATTAGTACGTTTAGTTGAAACCAAACTGTTGAATGAGTGGTTCTGTATATTTATAATTGAGAAAAACGTCTTAAGAGAGAATATTATAGACTAAGAAATCGGAGTTGCATATTAAAACGATGTTGTGTGTTAGAAAACGGTGTTAAATCATCCAATAGGATCGCATTCGTTTAGTTTAAACAGCTAGTAAATTGTCTAGTCTAGATCAAATAAAATGTGACTAAAGTATATCTAATTCCACGTGTTAGTTGGACAAAATAACCCCTTAGCGATAGACAATACTTGACTATCTTGTTCGTCAAATTTAAACTTCTATAGTTCTCGACAAAATAACACGAAAAACAGTGTGGACCTGCTCTGACTATTAAATTAATCAAAAAGTGTTAAATTTTCAACAGTGCAACAGTTTTAGAAAGCGCAATGTCCGTATTTTTAATAAATTTTGTTGATGCTAGACAGACTGGAAACAGATTTGCGATTTTATTTATATGGATCACATATTTGTATTTTATTAACGACAGTCAAATCATTTTAGCAAATAAACAGTCGATTACTGTTGGAACAAAAAAAAAAATACGAAAACCTTCGAAACCCACATAATTTTCCGCTTTATGACCTGCACGCAGTAATTTATTTCCCTCGTTCGCCTAAATCCGCGCGCAATTTTTCAAATTAATTCGATAAATTAATGTAGTAATGACTGGCTGCCCTTCCGAAATTACATGCGCCACGGGTGATTCCGCTTTTTTTACGGCACAATACGTTGATTTATGCGGTTCAGCTTCCACGAATCTCCGAATTTGCCGTACCGTTAATAGGTTAAAATACTACTTCAGTCAAGTGTTGACAGGTGGATGAGTGGGAGTATATGAATTTAATGCTCGCACATTCGATCGCATTTGCGCCCGTGTAAGTAATTTGAATACTTTCTTTGCAATCTGATAATATCATTTGTTTCTTTATTTGAAAATATTTATGAAGAATGCTTAACCGCCTCGGTCACTTTTCGCGCTGCAACTGTCCGATACAACTGACTTTTATATTTTCCGCACTGGACTCCGGAGAAATGTACATATTTCTTGATTGAATGTTCCAGTGGATTCACACCTAGAAATTTCCAGTGCGAATTGACACGTCATACACTAGCGCCCTCTATGAGCAGTTTCGCGATCTAAGAGATAGCGCCATCTGCCGGCACAACGGGAAACCAAAATTTCGAATTTGAAAACAGGCTATTGCATTATTATTTATTCTAGTTTAGATATACAGATTTAACTCTACTATTCTATTTATTATTAGTGAATTTTAAAGATAAAGATTTTTAAAGTGTTTTCTTTAAGTATTCTTGTAAATATTATGACTTTTATCATTATTTTATAACATCGAATTGACGTTTGTATCATATATTGTGTAGTTACTCCTTTTTTCCTTCGTGAGGGTAGCGGC
The DNA here is from genome assembly GCA_004143645.1 of Protaetia brevitarsis. Lineage (NCBI taxonomy): Eukaryota > Metazoa > Arthropoda > Insecta > Coleoptera > Scarabaeidae > Protaetia > Protaetia brevitarsis. Next base: position 1,475,224 of record RXPK01000183.1, read on the forward strand.
TAATTTATACTGATGACCTAAGTTAATTGTATGTTTTTTTTTAAAGCAGTGAGATTATTCTAATATTTATGACCTTTAATTCTATTATGAAGTTGTTGTGATGTTTGTCCTAGGTCATACATTCAATTTCAATAATACAAGTATTTTAAATAAAGAAAAAAAATTATAAAGCGCGATGCATTTTAGAAATGATCCAATAAACAAACATAAAACGCAGTAAACGATAAAACGGAGGTAGAAGGTTTGTCAAAAATGTATGCTCCAATCATTTAAATATACTACATACATACTTTTCGCCGTTCATATATGCATGTAAAGAGATAAACAACAATTTTTAGTTTAACAAATTTAAAAAAACCGCCCATCGCTGAGCTAGCCTTTCGCGTATGTTTAAAAGTATTTCTTCGACAGTTTGATTTAAAATAGTTTTGTTTAACAGTTTGTAAAATTGTTTAGAAATTAATTATTAAATATGTTTTAAAATGTTTGTAAATGTCCCTAGATGTAATATAAAAAAACTCACATTTTGTTTATAATTATTGACATTTTATTATAATTTTAGATATAATTAAAAAAAAAAAAAAACAAGTTAAATTATAAAATTACATTTCTGAAGAAGACAAGAAAAATAAAGATTGTCGAAACGTAAAAAATGAGTTGTTTAACTTTTAAGTCATCAGTATAATTAGCCGCTACCCTCACGAAGGAAAAAAAGGAATAACTATACATAATTAACGGCTACGAACAAAAACATCATCAAATATATATGTTTATGTATTTTCACCTATAAAATATAATTTCTTTATATAGATACCTGAAGATGGCATGTACGCTGAAACTTGTTGTGTAAGATAGTTTAATTATATTCATCAAGATTGGAATATTATTTAACATTATTGTTTTAGCCAATCAAATTTGAACATTTATTAAAAATAAGTAGCAGTTTTCAAATATATTCAACTCCTATCTGTGATAGCATAAAATCCGTAGCGAGATACGACCTTGACAGTACGGGAACACCTTTAAAATCCTTGAACGAAAGTGAATTGTATAATTTAGGCTAGGAGAGAAATTGCTTTTGTAATTCATTTTGCATGTATTAGAATTGTGTTGCGGTTTAAATGGTATACGTTTAAGGTGGAACTTACAAACATTTTCGCTAGTATTTGCATTTAAATCGGCACATTGAAATTATATTACATATATATACGATATTAAAACGTGGAGTAAGGTGAAGTTATTACAGTACAAGTATAATATTCTAGTATAGTATACCTACCATTTAATTTACAATGCAGAAGTTGACCTGATTGCGGTTAACTTATAGGCACTTGTTTCCGATGTTATTATCTTTGAAAGTTAGCAGAATGTGTAATTTGCCGCGTTTTTTGTAATAAATGTAATAAGAACAAGAAATGTACTTTACCACATTAATATGTTGTGGGTTTTGCAATGTATTTACACCTTATGTTAACGAATCACGCACACAATAAAGGGAATTTAATAATAACATGTTATTGCTGATATCGATGACTTTCGGAATTACATTTTTATGGCCAAAATCTGACTTGTTACTGACTTGTTACAGACTTGTATTTTAATCATATTTTTTTCTTTAATAAGACAAATATCTGCCCAGTTCTGCGTAAAAGTCAATTAACTCAGGAAAAATCCCACAGTTTTCAGAAATCTCCGATTCATATGTCCTTTTAATGACAGTTCGAGTTTTTCACAGAATTTGTTACGATATATCTATACTCACTCACCTGTGTTTCATAATATTTTTTGCGTAAACTGAATCCAATTGACATGCAATGTTTGTTGATCCTAACAAAGCAAACTCCGTAACTATATTATATAGACCCTTAAAACCCGATATTGTCGATGTTTTATCCATTCCGTCAATATAAAAAAGAACACACAGAAAACAAACAACACATTTCACACATCACTTCACCTGCTGACCGTTGAAAATTTGTATAAATGTCCTTGGAAAAATATCTCTCGTATATGTAATTTCTGGAAGTCACCTTATCTTGCTGTGTAAGGTTTAAGAACGAAGTAGGCCTTCCAAGATTCTAAATTTTTTGACTAGCGGAAGAGTTCTAAATTTAATTTTGTGATTCTTTTAACGGTAAAGCCCTAATATAACAAATAGAAAACAAGTATTAATAGGTTAATTTGTTGTAATATATTTATATATAATGTAATGTAATATTTCATTATTGTATCAAAAGTATATCAATATTGTTATATTGTATTGTAAATTAATGAATGAAAAAATTGATTATCTATTGTTGATGAAAAACGAGATATTTTTTTGATTGAAAGATAATAGAAAGTTGTTGAAAATCGAAAAATGAGAAGAAATATTATATAAAACAAATACATTGCATCATATAGTTTTGGAATGTTGACTTTAAGAAAAAGGAGGGGTTGAAGAGAAGATACTGAAGAGGATAATCCAAATTAAAGAGTGGAATAAGGAATTGAAGAGGTGATTTATTAATTTAAGGTCGGACTTTTATTTCTTATAAATTAAGTACAAAATTCAAATACACTTGATCATACAAAATCTTAATAAGCTAGTTAGGGATTGAGTTAGGTTTTTGTTTTAAAAAATGTAAGAATTAATATAAATTGTATAAATTAAAGATATTTCTCGTTAATTGAAATATTTTCTTTTATTATATCAAAAAAAATGATTAATTTAATTGAGGTGAAACCAAAGGCATGTCTTTCGATATTGGAATTCACAAAATAATTATCCCTAAGAGAGAGAGCAACATTGCAATATATTGTCATGGTTCAAAATGTTTTATCTATTTTCTTTTTAAAGGATATAACAAAAAAAGATATAAGATGTCACAATAAACAGCAAGATGACCATGTGATGTAGAAGAAATCTGCATTTGGCAAGTCTTTTCAATAGCATTTCCCTTCATAATTTTCTCTTCTGGAAATGAAGTTGATCAATAGTAAGACACCTTCAGATCCAAATCAAATATTAGATTTTGAATGTTAAATATTTATAGCAGATTTCGACAGATCAAAGTTTGGATTGATTTTAGTTCGAAAGAACATATTATTTTTTTACAGTGTATTTATTTTGCTTAAATTTAGTTAAATAATACTTTTAGATGTATCGTTAATCCAATTTCATTGATAAGTCAACATTAGATGATATGAAAAATTGAATGAGATTCGGTTTGTCCAGAATTAACGTGCATGCAGGGCTGCATACCTACATATATACAGGGTGTATCAGATATAGAGGTAAATATAATAATATGTAGCAGCTGTAATCATATACGATCAAAAAGTCTTAATGCACTGGGGGTCTATCTGTAAGCATTAACGAGAAAAAAAATATTTTATTAATGCCGTGGGCTAGAGCCGCACCTGTGCCCAACCTAAATGCTGTCCGAGTATACCCCCACATACCACTATCATTCAGCCATTACCGCTGTTAGTTTTGTGTGGATCGCCGCTTGGAGTGCAAGCCACTTCAAACATTTTATTTAAATTCTTCCCGTCTCGAAAAAACGATCCTTTTCAGGACCATCATGATTTCATCATATATATAATACTACTATATTGCGTGTCTCGTATAAAACCAATGATAAAGATTTTCGCCGATGAAGGGAGATGGAAAATGTGTTTCTTTGTCTGACATGGTTCTACGATTGTTTTGCGCATGTGCGAACGAAGCAATTTGGTAGTGATGGGCATAATCGAATGATTTCAATAATCAAATGATTGTAATAATGGAATGATCATTCGTTGGAAGAAGAGTACAAATTTTTCCTCATTTGTTAAGAGAATGACCTTTTTTTTATAGTGATATATGCAACGAAATTTAAACCTTTATGCCTCTATAAATAACGATAAAAGATGTAGTAATTCTGTAAATATACAAAAGTGAATAGATGAATTCGTAATAAATACGGGGTAAATAATAATACATTGATGTTCATATGAGAATATTTATTTCAAACTATACCATAACAAATTCAATCAATTTACATTGTTTACAAAACACAATAGGTATTACACTGATAAAAAAGGATTCTTTTTAAAAGCTAGCAAAGTAGTTGGGAAAGGTGAATAAAAAATCACTTTTACATTTATTGATTTTGGAAAAGAACCAATTTGTTATATTTCTGATGTATGTTCTCATCCTTTAATGATATTTTTCCCTCATGATACAATCGAATAGATATGTAGCATTCAATAATTAATTTACATAATTGCAATGATTATTAAAAATCCCTTGACTCAAAATATGTAAATTCAGTTTAGAGGGTATTCAAACTGAGAGAAAAGCAACGCAAAGAAAAGCGAGATTGATGTTCATTTGTTGCTAGGACGGTAGGAAGCAAAACACCTCACTTTTCCTACCTGCCTTTGTCAACAAATGCAATTTCAATTCTCTCTGTTATGGTTTTTTTGTGTGATAGCATATGTGATTTGTGCTTATGGAGTTTTTTAAGATTTTTAAATGTTTAAAATCGTTTTTCTAAAAAGTAAGTGAATATCTCATTTTTTAATATTTAAAAATAATAATATATAAGAACAACATTTCACGTATTTAAATTAATAGCAATTTTGAATACACCACATTATGCGAAAACATTAATGCAATATTGTTGTAAAATAACATTAAAATTTGAACCTTAAATATTTTGTTTTACTTCTTACAACTGTTTAAAATAATTAAGTACAAATTTTTATTACAAAATTCTAATATTATGCCTTAAGATTGTATAAAATATGTATTATTCTAGCCTAACTTCTAACCCTATTTTCTTGGGGAATCCCCATTAATGTCTACACATGAAAAAAAATTACCGGTAATTTACCGGTAAACCGGTATTTTCATTTTCATTCACAATCCCTAATGTGGATATTGAACATATATCCACTAAAAAGAACCGATTTTTCTTTATCTAAATACTGGCTACTAAAACTTATAAACAAAGCGCGGCGGTTTTAGGTTTTTGATCCCACCATATTCCCGCCACATACCGTTGCGGTTGGTAGGGCAAGGGGCGAGCAAAATCGGCACGCCTGATCTCGGTGTTACAGGTATAGACAACGTATATACGCTCCCTACTTAGGCGAATGAGTGGGGGCTCTTAGTTCAAAGATGTAGTTGAACTATTTCCGCCGAGTTTTGCTTGTAAACATTCTTTTCAACTTAAATTGAACTCCAATCTTTTAAAATTTCCAAAATGCGGTTGTCGTCAGTTGAGATACAAATTTAAATACATTACATTTACTTCTTGGGTATTATCATTACATCGAATAAAAATTTTTAATATGTGTATCTGTTTCATTTGTAAAAATATTTCGCCTCATTTTGGTAATTTCGCTATTTACTATACACCGACATCTGTCGATCAATTTTCTTGTTAATAAATCGAAAGAAAGGAGTTGAACCCAATCAATTGTTACCAAAACTTCAATTAATATTTTAAATACCGTTTTTTGCGAATGCACAAATAAAACTCTATTTTAAATCCTCCTTTCCAATAAACCGGCCGTTACAGTTTTAATGCTGGGTCGCCGCCAGTTAAATTCGTTTTTAATAACTCTAATTTCGTTTTTATCGGCACTACCCTAGCCTACGGAAAATTAAACCGGCGCTAGTGCGACTCGTAAAAATTACAGATTACCGAATCGGCAAAATAGCAATTGTTCCGACCGGCCATCAACCCCTATATCGAAAAACAAAATAAAAACCTCGAATACAATAAACTGTAACTGTATCCCCACCGGAAACAACAAAAATACGTCAACCAACAGTGTGGATTAAAAGTTTACGTAGCGAATATTACCTCCCGCTTTATATAGTAAAGATATGCACGTATGTACATACGTGGATAAATTCCTACATAAACCCATATGATTTATCCGTAAATTTTCTGTGGGTTAATGGTCGCTTAGCGGAGGATTATATCGATATTGATTTAACAGTTTGCCTGTTTTTTTCTTCGTCTATCGACCTTTTCTCTTCCTATTCGCAACGAGGATACGTGTTTTGTGTTTTCTTTCTACCGCCAAAGGTTTTGAGCCTTTATTTATTGTTGCAATATAATAGTTTTCATAAAACGAAACGGGCTATTATACCGCCGTTTCGCTATAATAAAATCTATTGTGCTTTAAATTTATTTTATTATTTTTTACGTCGTTATGCGATGACTTGTTTTCCAAAAGAAAAATCCGAAAGAACAGAGAAAAAGCAGGCTTTATTCCATTCCGTTCGACGAGCGAATTGTTCGTACACATAAATATAATGTGCCATTTAAAAAGATTTTTTAATATGTTAATTAATGATCTGTAATGTCCCAGGGAATTGGTGTATGTGTATTGATATTGAAATAATAACAGGTTAAATTCGTATTCCAGCTCCTTTTTATTTAATATATTTATTGCAACATGTTTCGGCTACATACCATCTTCAGGCAAACTATAAGATGAAAAAATTGTTTGGTTATCAATTACAAATTGAATTTACATTTAAATTTTTTTTACATTTTAATTTTAATTTTGTATAAACAGTCTCAACTAATTTTATAATAGACACCATTATTTTTTATGTTATATAATTATTAATTTAATTGACATCGAAATCTTTAACTTTTAGTATATAACAACTATAATGTAATAAATGAAATACTTACTAAAACGTCAGGGTTTGTTTTTATGTAAGATTGATGTGTCAAAATTTTTGTGCAGTAAAAGAAATTCTTACGAAATAAAAACTTTTACTCTGATTAACACTACATTAAAATGACATAACGTTAATAAACTAAGAAAACAAACACATTGAAACGTGTAATTTAAAAACTTTCAAACTATCACAAATTTAAAAACGTACGGAAACAACAAAACCAAAATGGCCCGAATGCCAGCCAAGGACGCACTGAAGACAACTATTTGTAATACATTTCAAGTAAACAATTTTACTTTATTTTGTGCTGTTCTGTAAAGTTTTTTGTGTAATTGATTTTAGTAACATATTCGTGAACCTATGTATTGGAATCTTATGTTTATTTTAAATATTGACTTAAAAACTTGAAAACGTATAATTAAAATATGAAGTTTGTGATGTAATAAGGAAAAAAACATGTAATGTAATGTAACAGTTTTGAGTTGAGAAAATATACTATGGTTTATTAATATGGCGATTTTTTCATCTAACACGTTTTAGTGTGTTTTACATTGTATTGTTTGAGGTTGCAAAAATGTAAAAAGGGGTTTTATGTTATAATCTAATTGCTCATTTAATATTATTATATTATTGTTCCTTCTATGTTTTTCTATTTCGTATGCCTCTAGCAACCTCAATTTATGGCTTTTGTCGCATCTATGTAATAATCTAACATTTGTATTGTTTTTACTTGTGTGTCCTGTGTTTGTTAAATGTTGAAAAAATGTAGATTTTATTTGCTTTCTATGTTCATTAATACGTATACTCATTTTTCTACCAGTTTCCCAGATGTATAATGCGTTGCAATTATCGAATTTTATGCTATAAACACCGTTTTCATTAAGAATATCTTTATTGTTGTTTTGTATTATATGATTTAATTTTAATTCAGGTTTGAAAATAGGTAATATAAATAAATGACCAGTATTTTTAGCTAATGATAGGAATACTTAATAAACAAAAACATTAAACAATAACTAATAGTGATGAACAACTAAGAAATGAAACTCTAAAAATGCATACCTACTTGTTAGACATACATATCCTTCTGTTTTTTATAAGTAAGGTAGGCTTTAAAATTAGAAACAACAAAATAATGTAGTAAACTATTTTATTTTTTTGGCAAATAAGCAATTACTTACTACCATTTTTTATTTTACCTATTGTTTATTATTCGCTGTTCTCCAATTTCAAAATCTACTTTAAAACCTTCGGTGCGCGCATGTAGTAGTATCAGTTTTTGACTAACAGTTTAACAGTCTACTTTAATGCCGAAAACAAACAAGAAATATAATAATTTTCAATAAAAGTAATGTCTGCTAAGTCGTCCAGAGAGAAAATGTTTGTAAAATTTTATTTATTATTACTAGATACAGCCCCTTGCAACAACAATTGTCACACTGAAAACGTACTTTTTAGTTTTCGCTATTTTAATTATGCAAAAATTGACAAAACTGTTTGATAATCAACCAAATTTGGAGGTAGTACTGCAGTTGAGCTCATACGAGCGAAAAAATTGAAATATGTAATTCAATGAAACAATAATTGAAAAAATTGTGCTTTTTATTTTTTTTTAAATATGTTTACAAAAATTTGCATACAGCCTCAAAATTGAATTCTAAGCAACTTTTTCAAATAACTTTTTTCGATATCATGTCATCTAACCTCATTTTTTGTAGATTCACGACATATTTTTTAAATTTACCGTCATACTAGTGGTCACGTGACGTGTGTCAAAATAAATTTTGGGGTTTCTAGACATGCACAACCTATCCCCCCAAAAAAGTTTTAGTATATTTTAACAATAAAAAAAAATTCCCATATGTTGCAATATTGATGCCGGTCACTGTATTACTGTGTGTAATAATAACAAAAGTCGTCCAAGTTTATTTTAATACTTTCACATGTTAAAAATTCTTGAAAAAGGCAATAAATGTCGAAAAGTCCGTTTTTATGTTTCAATTAAACCAATTAATCCACTAACCCTTGATTTTTTAATTTTAAACAGTTAAAGAATATTTTATACGTTGCTTAGGATGGGTTTCATTTTGTTATTAAAATTGTAACCACCGCCATTCTTTTGTAATTGTTCGGAGTTTTTGTTTGTTGTTCGTACAATTGATTCTAATATGGTTTATCACAGAAAAACTACAGATTTATCGATATCTCTTTTCAAATCATGGATTTCTTCCGGTTAAAGTCAATTTAACTGTTTCTCAATGCTATTTTTAAATAACTGAATTTTTAAATTGCCATTTTCTGTGTATTAAATTTGTTTCGAATTATCAAAAGAATGATTTTACTTTAATTTCAGTAACTAATTGACCTATAAATAAAGATATTGCGTGAGAAATTATTTAATGTGAATGGACATCGACAATTTATAAAATAAAATATTTAAACGTTGATGGACCCGAAAATACAAAAATCGTTCTCTACGGCGCTTGATTCGAAATCTCATACAATTTGCAATTCCATAGAGAGTGCAAATCAATGAAGAATGCTCATTTCAACACATACGTAAATAGTTCCCGCTGGGATATTTATGCAGCTTGTTTTACCGCAAATCAATATGTGGTTTGTATGTGAACCATATACTGTAGCAACGCAATTTATAACACAATCATTGATCCATTGGTTCAAATTCCCTTTGGGGGATATGTTATAAAGAATATCAAACACCAATAGTGTGTCTGCATGAAACTACTTCACAAAATAATGCAATTCTTTTCCTTGCAAGAGGAATATGTGATATTTGCTTACAACCACAGCAATTCTCTGTCCTTTAAATAACACGTCATATCGAGTTTCAATGTGTTGTACGTTTTATAAAATCGGCCTTGGTAAATCTTGGCGCATAATATTTCAAGTCTCTTGAGTTACTTTTCAATGCTAAACGTATAAACTATGTTAGCGATACAGTTTTCACACTTTGTCCGAAATTTGTTCGTAAATCACAAAGCCATTATTTGGAGTGAAAGAATAATAATGTCAGTCAACATACAAATAAATGATTACTAAATTAGTGAGTGGTGAAGGAGCTTATAGCAGAGTTTAGGAGATTAGATAGTTAATTGATATAGGATATGTTATTGTAATATTGGAACCACTAAAAGAGGTATCCAGTGCAAATATACAAGCAAACACCTGAATATCCTCTGTAAATACCAAAAAAAAATTGATTTTTTTCATAGTAACTTCTCTTCCATTTTTTTCTTTTCTGGGCACCACTGATGTAACGTCTCTTAGGTTTTATATTATTTTAAAAACATTTCATCTCTTATAATCGAAATATTCGAGAGGGTCAAAGCAAATTAAAACCAACGCTTAAGACTCCTTGCACATCTTAAAAAATAATGCTATAACAGTAAGAAGAAGGAAAGTCAAATTTACAGGAGCCATCATACTGGCGACAAAACAGAATAAAACAGATGGGATAGAGGGAAAAAACAAGGTCTATATCCTCACAAAATTCTTTAATATCACACTACCGATTTCACTCTCCGAGTATCCTCAGGTCAGCCAAAAAAGCATAATATAATAACAGTGAGCAACAGTTATTAACAAAATGGTGTTGTACAAAAATTGATTTTTTTTTATAAGTGAGGGAGTAAAATAAAATGGTATTTTCTTTAAACATACAATTTAAAATCACTTAAGAATGGTCAAAGTTTAAAATTAAAATAAAATTGGAAAGTGCAAAGTAGATAGTCGAAATTGTATGTAAAACTTGTAAAGAACAGACATTAAATGAAGAATAAAACACATATGTTTAAACGAACAACACTTTAAAATTATTTAAAATAAATGTAACCACTTCGAACTCGGGCTATAAAATGATTCTGGAAAAGTCGAGACTAAAATTTAAATAAAGGCAGACAATTCCAGAAAATTGCAATAAACTTGTGCCATCTATTATGGAAAAACTAAACTAAAGTAATGTTGTACTAAAGACGTAATAGAATACTTGAAAACCATATATCATCTATCGAGTAAAACTTAGAAAGTGAGGGTGGACTCGAAAATTAATTGTGAGTTTAATGAAAGGTCTCTACTAGTGAGCTCTTGCCTCAATATTTCCAATGCCTCTAAGTTGTTGAGGTAGGTACCTTTTGCCGTATGTAATATTTGGAAATTGTGATTGATGTCAGAGTGATGTTTATTTTCTTTTAAATGTTTACCGAACAATAAATCTACAGTGGAATTGGGTTTTACGCTACGTAAATGCTCTTTATCCTAATTTCGAAATTTCTAAAGGTCCTTCCAACGTATATACAGTGGCAATCATTACATGTCAGAAGGTAAACGCTTGTATTTTTTGGTGGCTCTATATTAACTTTATTGTTAATAATTAAATTTCGTAAGGGCTGTAGTGTTCTACATTGTACATGGACATGTGGTTTAAGGATGTTAGCATTTTTTATTGCTTGTGCTTGTAGCTTTTATCCAAGATCTCCCTCGCACACATCTCCATGGCATAGATTTCAGCTTGAAAGATCGTTGTGTGTTGTCCGAGGTTGTAACACCTTTTGACCCTTGGACTGCGATAAAATATTCCTGCCCCCACACCCTACTTAATTTTCGCGCCCTCTATGTTCACAAATGCTGCTAATTCATTGGATTCAAGATAATTCGAAATTCTGGAGACTACCCTAATAGCCAAATTTAAATTTCCCGCCACTATTTTTAGTAAATTCAACATAAAGGTATTAAAATAACTATTGATGTAGTACAAAATAGTGGATAGTTTTATGTTTCAACGTTGAAGTTACTAAGAATAATTGCGGGAGATTTAAATTTGGCTATTAGGGTAGACTATTCAGCGCAAGATCCGTGTATTTACCTGCTTGATCAGCATATTGGTGTACTATCTTTAGCAAATTAAATGCGAATCTACAAGTCTTGGATTATTAATGTAATCGAAGCTACCGTACACTGAAATAGTAATTAAAAATTATTTGCAAATAATTCTGAATTACTCACTGCTCGGTACACAGTACTTGTAGTTTCGGTTGCATAAATAAAAGAAGATTTGTAAGGCTTTCATTCTTGTACATGAAGGGGCCTATGTGAAAGGATTACTTGTCTGATATAACCCTCTAACATCTTTTGTAATATTTTTCAAAGAATTGACATCAGACTAATTAGATCTCCATTGTGTAGGCTCAAAACACTTTGCTAATTAGAGTGCTACAAGAAGCGCTTTTTTTTTTTAATTAGGGTAGGCACCTATGGTCCAGGCGCTTGAGCCAGGTGCTCATTGTACCGTCTTTATTAAATATCTTACTTCTATTCGTGCAGCTTTCTCTCGAGCAATGTTCTTTATAAAGACCAGTATCTTGCCCAGTGGAAGCTTAGGAGCCCTCGAGGGCTCCAATAAATCCTTCCCGAAATGCTTCTGCCTAAGTGCTTTCAATTCCTCACGTGTGCAGATTACATGTGAACTCGTCTTCTCCTGTAGTTCGCATCTTCTGCACCACAGTTGGCTTACACGGCCTGTGTTGTATAGATGCTTTCTCAAAAGACAGTATCTAGTTACCAACCCAGTAATAGTTTTAACATTTATATTTATAAGGCTTTAATTTAGCAAACGGTATTGTTAATTCTAGTGGTGAGGAGAATTGAGAACTTTTAGGAATCAAATGCTTGAGACTGGAAAATATAGCTAAATATATTTTTTTTAAATTAGACCAGAAGTTAGACCTATAGTTCAGGCGCTTGAGCTGGGTGCTCATTGTACCGTTCCTATTAAATCTCTTGCTTTCACTCGAGTAGCTTGATGTTCTCTATAAAGCCCAGTATCTCGCCCAGTGGAAATTTCACTGTTGTATAGACGCTTCTTCAGGGGACAGTGTCAAGTTAAGAACCCACTAATGGTTTTAACTTCTTTCTTGCTGCGTCTGAGCAGGTGATCAAAGAATTTAGCATCGTTATCCCCTATTAGCGCTGTATTATGGAGTTGACCTTTAGTCGATCTCCATTTCTTTGTACTTTCTTTATCTAACCAGGTCCAATTTCCTTTTAGCAAAGTCTTTAGTAATCCCACACACGGCCTCTGGATCTATGAAGTGTACTGTAGAACCTTCCTTGGCTAGTTCGTCGGCTATTATATTGCTCTTTATATCCTAATGCCCTGGCATCCAAATTAGAAACACCGTGTAGTCTCGTACTAGTGTATTGAGGGTTGCTTGCAGTTTCTAACTAGTTTTAACCTCGTTACAGTGTGTTCGATGCAGCCTCTCTTTTGAAGAGTTTCTACCAGTAAAATTTTATTTTTATTATAGTTGCGGGGCTTCCAACTAAATAAAATATGAGAGTTGTGTTTAAAACAATATTTCCAGAACAAACTAAAACAAATGTGATGATCTCCTTTGAAATGAGAGCAGCCGTCAAAACAGTGGAATCAATTAGACTGCATCACGCGGGAGATGCAAAAATAATTCTAGACGAAATCATATCACTACACAGTGTTGCGTGTCTGTTATTACGATGAAATGAAACGTATATTCCGATTATTACACGGTTTTATGTTTACTTCTGTGTAGCCATGATTAAAGCTCCAGAGAACAATTATTACAACACACAGACAATCTGCACGTTATATAGCAAAAACCGCGTGCGTCACGTATTTCCACTGCTCTTTCGGATAAAATAAAACTCCATAACTGTCTAACCAAGCGAGCATTCAATTTTCTTTGAAAACTCCATTATCGCCGATGGAGTTAAAACGTGAAATATTAAAGTGACTACTATAAAGTCCATAGAAGCCCGGTCAGCTTTATATGCGCCCGTCGGCGCTTTCGCCCCGGTCCTTGCATGTCTGTCCAACAGACGCAAAGTGACCGTATTTTTGTACGCGAGGGGAACGTACGCACACGTACGCTGCTATGTCGTACAATTCGAACGTCAGCGCGTGCGAGTGTGTCGTTGTGCATGACGTATCGCTAATGTCAAACGATCCCTTTATTATTTGAGTCGGGTACATGTGCGTGGTTCGACCATAAAAGCGCGCCATAGCGCCCTATAGGCATCCCTTCCGAAACGCTTTTATTATAAATTGAATATTTCATCGACGTGCGATGGACGTATAAATTTTAATCATCTGTCAATGTTTGGATTGATTTCCGTTTAATCGTTCGCAGGCGTTCCACTCTACGATAGATGATGGGACGCGTCAACTGATTCCGCCCATTAATCCAGTAGTGATAGTCCTACAAGCGAAGTGTCTCTCACGATTCTATTTTAAAACTGTACGAGATATTTTTTAACTATACTTTTGTTTAATTTGGAAACCACTATATCTGATTGATCTTGTTGAAAAACCATTTATGTTTTTGATATGTAGGTACTGAATTGATTAATTTTTTATCCATGCCTGTAAGGCTTTAACTTTCGTCTCCTTTAATCTTTACTAATCGACCCAATTATTAAATAATTTTGTATTTTATCACCTGTTTATTTAGCTATTAAATGTTTTACAGGTCTTTTACAATTTCTTTAAAAAGGATAAAATAACATTGTAATACTGTAATTCAATTTGTAGGCTCTTTCTTAAAATGTCTACATCTGGAATTTATAATTTATATATCACTACGACAATAAGCAATGTCAACATACCACGCTTGACGAAAGTTAGTTAGGTTTGTAACACTATCGGACAATAATTTATAGCCAATACGGTCCCCGGATTCATAAGCTTCAAGCACGTAAAATCATTACAAGCGTTAAAAGCGATATTCTTATATCTTAAAATTCACTATACTAATAAGTAGAGACCCGATTATATGCATTCATTTCATTCATTCATTCATTCATTCAAGTTAGGGTGGGCACTTGATGTCCGGGCACTTGAGCTAGGTGCTCATTGTACCATCCCTATTGATTCTCTTATTTTCACTCGAGCAGCTTGGTATTCTCTATAAAGCCCAGTAGCTTGCCCAGTGGAAACTTGAGGACCTTCGAGGGCTCCAATAGGACTCTCCCGAAATATTTCTGTCTGAGTACCTTCAGTTCCTCCCATGTGCAGATTATATGCAAAGTGCATATATTTTATTTTTTGCATCTCTTTAATTATAGGCTCTATGTAAACGTATTACACTAATTGAAGTTAATTATCGCGAATTAGTGATTGCATATTTTGCATATTTAGGCATTTCTATGCATATTTTTACAAAAGTTGCATATATTGCATATTTAAGCTTTTTCTTATCCTTTCTATTAGTAGAAATTCCTAGTAATTCCTAATGCAGATCGACAACCGACAATTCTCAGAACGATAAATCTTTTACATTGGTTTCTTTAATCCTTTTTTCCAAGAACTGCACGTGTTTAATTTCGCCTAGCAGAAGGGATGTGGTAAATACGTTTTATTATTATTTAATTCCCAAATAAACTATTCATTCATTGAATATCTTTGAGCGAAACACCATGTAATTGTGTTACGTTTTTAAATACTGTGCGTACATACAATGAGTATACCGAACAAAATTTCTTTATGGATTAAGCCATATCCTGAACTGGTAAAGGATGACGACAAAATATTTTGTCGAGCCTGCGGTAAACTGGTAAGTTTAATTTTACTAAAAGCTTTACAATTATTTTTAAATTCTTTAACTTTTGATATAAAATGACAATTGTTGTTATAGGTGTCTTCTGGGAGAAAATATCTGACTGATCAACACGCTAAAACTCCATCACATATTGGAAAATGTGAAAAATTAAAGCGATACGCATGTGTGCAGCAATCTCTACGTCAATGTGTAGCATCAATTTCACGAGGAATATAATATGGATCTGTGTAACGCATTAATTTCGTCTAACATACCATTAGCAAGATTAAACAATGTTAATTTGAAGTCATTTCTGCACAAATATTACAAACATAATATACCTGACGAAAGTATCTTACGAAAAAATTATGTCACATCTTGTTACCAGCAAACAATAGCAAAAATTCAACAATTGGTAGGGAATAATTTTATATATATCATGGTAGATGAAAGTACGGATAAGTGTGGCCGTTATATTGCCCATTTGTTAATAGGAATTCTTCATGAAGATATTGTAGGTAAATCATATTTAATTTATTGTAAAGAACTTCAAAAAACAAATAATGTGACAATTGCCCAATTCGTTCAAAAAGATTTTATCAAATTCTTTTACCGGAAGTATACCTTGTGAAAAATTTTTACAAATGTTGTCCGACGCTGCACCATACATGATAAAAGCCGCGCAAAATTTAATTTTTTTTTATAATAACATTATTCATACCACTTGTTTAGCTCATGGGTTCAATCGTGTAACCGAAGACATTAGAAATCAATTCCCTTTGATTAATGATTTAATTAGCAATGTCAAAAAAGTATTTTTAAAAGCACCTTTACGAATCGAATTTTATAAGGAGCGACTTCCCGGTGTTAAGTTGCCTCCTGAACCGATTACTACGAAATGGGGTACATGGTTAGAGGCTACAATTTTTTTCGCCGATAATTTTGAAGGAATAAAAAATGTAATTCCTGAAATCACTGCTGACAGCATTGCTCTAGAAAACTGTAAAAAGATAGTAACATCGACAGAATTGCTACAAAACCTTTTGTATATTAAGTCAAATTATAGCTTTGTTTCAAGTTCCATTCGTAAACTAGAAACGCAAGGATGTCGCTCTCGGAATCAGTCGAAATAGTAGACGAATTTGATATGCTATATAAGAAGGTTAAGGGTACAATAGGTAATTCTATATACGATAAATTTAAAAAAGTGATAAATAAAAATCCGGGGTATTTCAAATTGAAGAAAGTTAAGAAAATTTTGGAAGGTGAAACAGTAAACTATTCGACTTTAATTTTAGTTTAGAATGTATTGCAAAGTTAAAAAATGCACCAATTACATCTGTGGATGTTGAAAGAAGGTTTTCTATTTCGAAACATATATTCCGATAGAAGACAGAACTTTCTTTTACACAATTTTGAAAAACATTTAATTATAAATTGTTTTAAAAATATGTTGTGAAAAAAAAATGTGGAATAAAGTTAATGTTTAAATTTCTGCTCTTATTTATTTTATGTAAAAATTTTGCATATTGCAATTTTTTTGCATATATGCCCCAGGTTTATGCATATTTTCTCAAAAATCGATGCATATATGTATATGCACATATATTCCAGTTTTTCCTTGCATATAATCCGGTCTCTACTAATAAGAAACCCCCCACCAGCCCCGGTTTATGAGCAGCGAACACTACAGGGTGACACTTGGTTTGCCCAACAGTACGTCATAAACAACATTTTGTATTTACTGGTATATAAGTGTCTTTTATATAACTACCCTCTAACCCTTTACTGATATTAATAAGTAAGATTCTCGTTGGAGTCATGGCCTGCGCAGTAAATACGTTTCAGCTATAAGAAGTTTTCCTTCAAGCCACTTATGGCTGTGTTAGTCGAAGTGGGAATGGAAAAATAAATTATTGCGATAATATCGGGAAACACTTAGTTTTAAAAGTTAATTTGACATGTGCGATTATATGTACATACATGCGTATAGTAACGGATAAGTTAAGTGTTTCCATTATATAACATTTGAGTTGTATTAAGTTTTGTGTTCACATCTCAATTCAGTAACGAAAATAATTTGCTGCATTTCACAACTGATTTAATTTAAAATAGACTTCTGTACCATTGCTGTTTTTAACACTGACAGTCTGAAAGTCGAACCTGGTTGCAATAAAAGTAGTGGTAAATAGTGACTATAATGGCTATCAAAAATGTTTAATTAATAGAATGTCTTTTCAGCATCTCCACGGTATTCAGAAGGACATAAAATATAAAATGGATAATATGTTAGACAATCAAAGCAATGGTAGATAACATGTGATTTGTTGTGCATATATTAGATGTATTCTTCTTGTTCTTAGAAAATTGTTTGGCAGCCGAAAGACACCTTCGTGGAGATATGTCTTTACCTAACATATCGATGGTAAGTGCGATAGAATTATGAAATTATAATATCGTTGAAGCAGGTAATGCGACATAAAACATAATTTACAACAATCTGTTACAATTTAAAATGTCACCGTCCCACTGGTTATGGGCAACACGCAACAATGACAACATTAAAGAAATTGCTTACCTTAACAACTTCAGATGTTTATATTTTATTTTTTAATTTATAATATTTTTTACCTATAATTCACCTGTTATATTTTCGATGTGAGTGCAATAATAATAAGGCTTAAATACAAAACACGTTAATGACAATATTAACAAAATAGCTTTAGACAATTAAGTTTAAACCGAATGCTTGGTTTTTTTTTGCAATCATTCTTTATATTGCTGGTATTTCATTAATTTTACAAGGTAATGAGCCACAATTATAATTTATATCACTGCCTTCGTGTTAGCTAATATTAAATAGCAAAATAAAAACCTTGGAGGCAGGCTATGTGTTAAAATTAATTATACAATTGCGAATGATATATTTTCGTAAAGATTATGAAAAATATTAAGGAATTATACATTGTTCGTGATTTCTTGGCAATATTTTCGTCTTTCGTTCTTACTTGTACACTTCTCACAGGAAAAATCGGGACACCAGCAATCGTGAATTTTAAAATTTCTTGGGTGCAAATGCAGCTTTCAGAGGATATATGCACTTATCAAAGCCATAAATCACTTTTTTGTGTGTATTATTGCGATCAAAAGTAAAGACTAAAAAATTAAACAGAAATATAAATATATATATAGAGAAAAAGGTTTATACATTAAATAAACACATTGGAATTTCGGTGGCGGTATTTCCTTAGAAATACCGAATACAGAAATATTAATGCAAAAAAAAATACATAACATCTAAAAGACCTCTTGATTAGACGGCACCATTTAGAAATACACATATATGTATTTAACTTGTTTGATGTTATGTAGAGATAATTCTTTTTTTAAGAAAACATATGGCCATGGGATTTTTAAATTATGTTAGCTATTACTATGATATTCGTTACTTAGTTTGATTTATGCTCGCATGTAATACTTTAGCAATAGACAATATGTCAATCAGCCTCCTGAGTTTTTGAACAATGTGATTTTTACATTGATTAGTTACACTATTATTGATGTATTCATTATTGTTGTTGTTTAGTATTTTTAATTATTGTATTACTACAAAATATTTTTCCATGTATTAAAAAATTACAAAAAACAGTGTAAGATTATTTACAAAATTTTTAAAGCAATTAATTTCGCAAAGAAATTATTTATTTTATTAACCCTCCATTTATTGCATTTTCAAGAAATATATCTTAACTATCGCCTGTGTTATCCAATGTCGTTCTCTTTTATTGAAATATAGCTAACACTTTTGGTCTGTAACACAGCTTCAGGCAGTAGCAACGAAAAAGTGTTAAATTTATCAAATTCAAAAATAAATATTTTAGCACTAACTGAGATTGACGAACAATATGCTTTCTTACAATATTTGTTATGTATTATAAATCCAATAATATTGTAAATAATTGTTAATAAACCTGTGCTACATAAAGACAGTTTGTAAAGAGAGCAAGTCTTGGCCATATTTCAAGAAAATAGATCAGATTACACAGGCGATAGCTAAGATATATTTCCTGAAAATACAATAAACGGAGGGTTAATAAAATAAATAATTTCTTTGCGAACTTAATTGCTTTAAGAATTTTATAAATAATCTTAAACCTGGTTTTGGTAATTTTTTATAGATAGAGGAAAACTTTATAGTAATACAATATTTAAGAATATTAAACAACAATAGTAATTAATGCATCAATAATAGTGTAGTCAATAAATCTATGAAAAACACATTATACCAAAACTCAGGCGGCTGATTGACATATTGTCTGTTGCTAAAGTAATACTCGCGAGCATAAATCGAAGTAAGTAACACATGTTTTATTAAAAAAGAATTATCTCTACATAACATCAAACAAGTTAAATACATATATATTTCTAAATGAAGCCCTCTATTCAAGAGTTCTTTTTGTTGTTATGTATTTTTTTTTCATTGGTATTGCGAGAGGAAACGCCGTCACCGAAACTCCCATTTGTTTATTCTATACATAAACCTTTTTCTCTCTATATATTTATTTTTCTGTTTAAATTTCTAGTCGTTACCTTTGATCGTAGTAATATACATAATTAATTGATTTATGGCTATGATAAGTGAATACGTCCTCCGAAAGTTGCATTTACAATGAAGAAATTTTAAAATTCTGGATTGCTGGTGTCCCGATTTTTTCTGTGAGAAGTGTACAATAGACAAATAGTGTTTTATAAGAATATACACTTTTTCTTTATAAGTAATATCCGGGGTACCTTAAGGTAGTAATTTCGCCTCTCTATTATTCAGGATATTTGTAAATGACCTACACACCTACTAACAAGACCTTTACTACAAAACAAAATTTGTACACAATCTAAATAAAAAAAAACTGAAAACATTACATACAAAATAAACTAAAAATTGTATCATTGTATATGCCTTGCTTATTTTGAGCAATAAGTTATGTTTACTATTTTATTTCAAGTAAGTGTTTCATGTTAAATCTGTTTTCTTTAAACTTTTGTTATATATAATTCAAATATAATAAATATAAAAACAAAAATATTTAATGCTGCAAATGTAACGAAAAAGTTTACGGTTATTACACAATTTACTCTTGCGGTAACATTTTCTTGCTCTTTTATAGAGTCTGACAGAAATAAAAATTTAAAATCAAATGCTGCAGTCACAAAAAACGAAACAGGAAGCAAATTCTAGGTGCGCTAAAACATATTTTTACTGAGATTATACATTAATAAATGAGGAAACTCCAGAGCAAAAGATTAAGTCTGGCTATAAATGGTATTTCTACATATTTGCTTTAGATTTCTCTCTAGCTAATGTTACAAAGTAACATAATTTTTTTATTATCTACGAATCTGTAATTACAATTAAGTATACTTATTTATTTGTAGATTTAAAATTAATTATGTATATAACTTGCTATATCGAGAATTAATTAATGCATTCCATATTCCTGCAGTTGTTATAAAATGAATATCAATTTCATATTTACCATGTATGCTACATATATCCACCAAACTAGATCAAATAACGTAATACATAATACATAGTATGCAACAAGATTTCATTTATGTTTTTCAGCTCCAGATTTAAAATTACCGCAGTAACCTGTTTATTCATGGCAAACTGAACAAAAGTTATCGATACGATTCGATACGCTAAACAGCATTCATTGTTCGTGTAAGTTTTTATATTCCAAATACTTTACGAAACTATTATTGTATTTATTGGCCTGAAACTTTTTTTTTTGACTACAGGCATATTTATTCAACTTCCCGGGTGCTTTTAGGAGTGGTTGCTTTTAAAAAAATTGGGAATTAAAAGTTTGAATTCGACTACAATTGAAATACTCCTAGCGTGTATATTATATAGATTCGTGCACATAATTTAGTTTAACTTTCTCTTCGCTTTGTTTATTTATGCAATGAAGCAGTAATCAATACGTGTATGTTGTTTCATTCAAAATAAACTTAATAGAAGTGTAGCTATCAAATATCTTTTGTCCAACATTAGCTAAGAGCTATTGTTTTTATTTCCCATTTTGAAATTTATCGGCTAAGGTATTTATAGATACGCCCCTGGCATTCGTATCAAAAGCGAAGTTTCTCAAAGAGAAGAAGGACTACCAACTCGCATATTGATTTAGTGGGTTTAAATTTCGTTTTTATGGGCACGCAGAGACGACAATAAATATTGATGTATAGCTTTTTTTCACAAAGACACCTCGCTTTTCTTGCTTCCTGATGTCCGTTTCTCGAAATTTGATTTGTATTATTTTAAAATTGTAATGCAGTCGTCTGCGAATTCGCTATATGGTTCTGTTAACCGTTCGTTGTTGTGATTTATGTTAATCGTTTTCTTTTTTATTTGTTCTGCACTTATATCTTGCTATAAATCCGATACCACTGACACAGCAGCAAACGTCGAGGTATAACATACTAAAAAGCTGCACTGAGCGTTTGAAAAATATTCTTTTGCCTTTCTTCCGCGCTACACTACATATCCTAACGCAAACTTCGGAAAGCCACTCTTCGATCCAGCGAAAGTTTTTTAATTTGTATAATCTGCCTCATTCTCATTCCTCGAACAATACTTACGAAGAGTTACCGCTATGGATTTTCTAAAAGGTTTTTTTAATTAAATTTGAAATGACAACAAGGTGGTCGCCGACCGCCCAGGCCGGCTACGATTAAAAAGTCGACCTTCAGTAATATACGTGCAAATAAAATTCAAATTTTAGCCATTGTTTTCCGGTTGTCTAATTAAATTCAAGGATTCGAGAAAAACAATAAAGTTGAAATCCTCGGCAAGGTGATATACTAAAAGGAAAGACAACTGTAAACAGGAGTTGTGTCAATTATTTTTTTTTAAATATCGGCACAGATTTGATTTATATGCACAGTACTTGTAAATTAATTGATCATCAAGTTAAATCAGTAAGCAGATTACTCTAGGATATCGGCTTTTGAAAATACACATTTAAATTCCATTAAATTGTTTGTTTCTGAATTAATTTTTAAGCATTCCCAATTATTCTTTCATTCACATATTTAAATGGAACTTTACCTAAAAAATTCTATATTTTAATACTTTAAAAAGACTGATATTAATTTCTTAATTTCCTTTTTATTTCGAGCTGGAACTAATAGTATATTAAAACATTAGTGTTAAATGAGGCTTGTTTTATCACGAGTAAAAGTTTATTCATTGTAGCACGTGTTTTTTACTATTTTTTTTTTTGTATTTTGCACTAATCTACGTTTATTTAATATTTAAAGTGGCATTTCTTATCATTGCAAGAAGCTTCAATGTTTCCATATTTGTGACACAATTCTTGTGTCATTCCACCTTCAAAATCCGTAATGAAGGGGATAGTAAAGTAATCCTCCAAGTGGATTAGATGTTTTGACTTTAAAATTTTAAGAATTAAAATGCTTCAACTTAACAATCATGAAGAAGAAAAGACCTATAATACGCAAAATTGTTTTGATAAACCTATTTTCACAAAAAGTATTATAATTGTTTTGTGCCCCTAGGGATTCTTTCATAAAAAGTTTGTTTCTTCAATTGAATAATAACTAAACAAATACATCACTTGCTTTTCAATAACTTTACTTCTAATATATTATAAATAACTAAACGAATAAACTGGCATCCATATTTGTAAAAGTAAAAAAGACATATAGAGACTGCACATTTATTTATTGTTGTAACAATAAGTTATATGCACTTTATTATAACTGAAATAAAAACAATTATTTAAACTAAAACTACTTACAAAAATAAAGTACTGGTTACATAAATCCTAATATAACGCACACAGGTAAACTATGGAACTAAATTTAATGATAACTAAAATATAAGAAAAATAAATACGAACAGTATATTGTAATAAAATTTCCAGGTGAGCAAGAGAATTGAAAATCAGAATTATTATATAAAATTTTTTGGCGAAAACTACAGCGATCTTAATTCTGGGAATGTAAATCACCGAAAAGGTGGAGGCATCTTTGTCGGGCACTGTAAAGGGTATTATCTTTCGAGACGATAGTTCATTCCATCGCGGATTAAGATGGCATTGCGTTTAAAGTGGATATATTAGAATTATAGCTACGAATTCGTTTTACCAACCGCAATCATAATTTTTTGAGGTAATTGTACACGTCGGAATGTGCACACGTGGTGGCAGCTAATGATATAGTTATAACTGTTAGAAACTTTGATAGTTCTTGTAAGTTCCTTTCTAATGCTGGTAGGGCTACATGGATTAGATTAGACAATTCATGACGTGGCCTTTTAAAATATGTAAATTATGCTATAGCAATTCCAGTATTTATGAAAACGATTGCCATAGTTATAATTTCTGGAAAGCTTCTTTAGTAAAGACAAACGAGAACCAAAGTGTTAAAATAAACGCACGCTGGATCCTACGCTATGTTCCTTTAGTCTTGTGGCACCGCATCCCTCTTTCTCATCTATTTTAAGTTCTTTCGTTTTCATTGGCCAGTTTTTTTTTTCATTTCTTTTTACTTCCTTTATAGCATCCTCTAATATTGCTAAAAACAACAGAGAATTTAGCACATATCCTTGTCTAATTTCTATATCCGTTTTAAACTTTCTAGATCCTTCATTAGTTATTCTTTCTATATTTTTATTAATCATTGAAATTTCAAATCTCATTGTCCAAGACGTTTCGACTTTTATAATATTTTGACTTTTTCAATGGTTAAAATTATGATATTTGATGTGTGCAGAAATTACGAATGTTTTTTTTTATAATAGTTTTGTAAAATAACATTTTAATGAGTCTTACGTTAACCAATATTTTAAAATTACAAAAAAAAAACAGCTTTATGTATACATGTTAAACAAAAGGTAATACAAACAATTATGAATGAGTGATAATTGCTTATCTTACTGTCTCACTTAAAAAAAAAATTAAATTATATAAAATATAACTTTTCTAATTAATTTACTATTTACTACAATTTTTCTGGGACCAGTTTCGGTTTTCAATCTTCATCAGGCAGATTTTACTACAAATAATAGAATTAAAGATACTAGAACATGTGGTTTTTTAAATAATTTTAGGTTATATTCTAAATATTCAATGAACGATGAATATTGTAAGGGTGGAAAGAGTAAAAAACTCGTTTTTTCGTTCATAAATATTTTAATATATGACTGAAAGCTGAAACTAGTAATCATATATTAAAATATTTATGAACGAAAGAACGGGTTTTTTACTATTTTAACCCTTACAATTGTAGGTTAATTGTAAAAAAAGTAAAATAATAAATTACGAGCTTTTTTCCTTGCAATATCAGACGATGAATAAATTCGGAAACTACATAAGTAGAAAAGTTTAGGAGTCATTGCAGGCGTACTTACTCTCCAACGACCTCCAATTATGGTTAGCGCGCAAACAACACTAAAAAAATTTTGATGAGAATTTTGTTCTTGGCCGATAGTGTATATAAGTTTTCTTCTTCTTTCTTGAGATAGCGGCTTTTTTATAAACCTTTTTTTTTACATATTTATTGAGTATTCGTATTCATTTAATAATTTATTCTTTACGTTTCAACAAATTTTTTATTGTCTTCCTCAGAAATTTCATTTTTGTTTGCAAAGTTCTACAAATTTATATTTAAATTTACGACACAAAACATTAAAATTTACGCTTTTAAATTACATTTTTAATAACATTACAAATATCATTTTGTCAAACAACTTGTTGTCAAATGTCATTTAAAAAACTAAATTTTAATAAATTTTGTGTTGTAAATTTAAATATAAATTTGTAGAAATTTGTAAACAAAAATGAAATTTCTGAGGAAGACAATAAAAAAATTGTCGAAACGTAAAAAATAAATTATTAAATTAATATGGATACTCAATAAATATGTAAAAAAAAGTTTATATAAAAGCCGCTATCTCAAGAAAGAAGAAGAACACTTGTATACACTAAAATTTATACACCTAAAAATTAAATTACTTTATTGTCTGCCATTGGCAGCCAGATATTTTTTTTTGTAACAAGTAAATTATTTTTTCATGGGATGTTTCAAATCGGTCGGCAAATAGAAAGAAAAATCTAAAAACATCATAATGATTTACTTACTTCATCTAATTAGGATAGGTATATTAACAACTATAGGTTTATTTATTGATTCTATTTATAAAAATTATTATTATCAAGTGAGAAGGTATCTGCAGTTTTGGAACCAGAAAACAGAGCATGTGATTCATTTATTAGATAATAGGGGTTTACGAAAATTGAATCGGATATATACCGATGTACCGAAAGAGAAAGGAAATCATAGCATTTACAATGTGCTAGAACAGGATAGAAAGTCGGTAGATACCTTATAATCCAATTTTCGTAAACACCTAAAAAAAAATATTTCTACTAAGCAACTATTTTTGGTTATGACGACTAATTTTAATTAATTAACCAAACACATAAGGAAATCAAGTGTATGGTGTTGTCGATCGACTATATATTTAATTTATTATAACTGCATCTTCCGGATAGTTATAGTAATGATTTTATAAAAATCATCGAAAGAAAGTTGGAAGAACTTGTTATATAAAACACAAATAAGCTTTCACTATATAATTAAAATGCGATAGCAGTTTATATAAAACGTGAAGGTCAGCACTTTATATGTGCTACCTATATTATATACAAACACCAAAAAATGCAAGACCTTCTCACTGCGAATGACAAAAACTTCTTTCATACGCTAAGCAGTGTCGTTCACCTCCAGACATTTTCCTATATGACACAATATATAATGAATAATGTATCGATTTCTTTCGGAAAAATTTGCATTCAACCACATGTGTACCAACCGAGTGTGAAAACGTTTTAAAATCAATCTGGATGCAGCGTGGATAATGACCCTTATCGGCGTGGAACTGACTACCGGCGGTAACGGTTTTCGTTAAGCGATAAAACACGTATGTCCGGACACATAAATAAACTGTTATTAGGAATTTGTAACGATCATCGGCAACGGGGTATAGCTAATTTATAATCTGGACCGACTATACGGCTTAAAATGAAAGGTTTTATATCGCCACTGCTAAGGCGAAATTCACCGTTTTACCTTGTTGTTTAGGCAGGAGTGAATTTTCTGTATCATGTTTTACGATGGCAATTTGTCCCGCTATTAACTTAGATAGGTATTAAGGTGGATTAGCATTTCGGCCATAAAAGTATCGAACCTTTTATCGTGTTGCACGACATGGTTCTCAGGAAGAAAAAATGCTTGCATAATTTAAGTGCAGTGCTGATCAAACTAGTTGATACCGGCGCGGCGTGGTGTTTTTGGCATTACATGCATTCTGCATACATGTTAAAGTTCTTAAAATGTATATATCGCACCATATGTAAGTAATTGGTCATTTTATGATTATCCTAGACATAACATGATATCGATTAAGTTTAGAGGGTAAAAATTAGATAATTCCATGAACCCCAAAAACGCGCAAATTTAGTAAGAAGTTAGTTCGGCGCAATTTTTTTATTCATATCCCTGGGTGGGGCCAATCTCGGGCCAACTACCCCTCCCTCATCTTTTTATTAATTTGACAAAGTTCAGCTTAGCTTGCAATAATTCATTGCGTCGTTTATTGCTAACTAAAATAATACCGACACCAAAAATTTAATGTAGAGAAATTTAGAAGCCATTTTAAAATGAAAAATATTGGAATTCTTATCCACCCAAATATAAATACTAACATATTTCCATCAGAATTGCATATATTTAGTTTTTAAACTGCACGTACATGCATGGGTCACTTGTTTACATTCCCCCACCTAACAAACGCAAAATTATTCAGGTGTTTTTATATCGACGAAAGCATAACACAACACAGAGCACAGAGAGCACACAAAGTTATTTAAGCGAAGATTGTTGCTAAGGTTTCTGTGTATATTTGCATGTTTATAAAAAATAATTTACTTGTGTTCCATCTATCCCTATTACTTTGTATTACTCATTAGTTTTTTTTACCGACTTTAACAGTTTCCGCTATTTCCGACAGTTGTATATAACTTTACAAATTAACGCGCATTGCGCATGACAAAAGCGTAGAACTTTTCGCGCGTAATTCTAGACAACATCATTATCATCATCATCGTTTACCGAAAATCGTGTGTGCTCAAAAACATGTTTAAACTAAAGAAAATGTTAGTTGCATAGTTAAATACTACGAATAGTGTTAAGTTGTTAGTCTGGTTCAAATAAATGATTTAAAAAGGTACAACAATCTATTTATTAATGAAAAGAAGTGAAACTCCAGCACAAAGCTCTACAATTGTCAGGTAAAATATAATGGATATTCTAAGCATAAGCGGACGTATTTCTTACAAAAAAATGGGAAACCCAATTTTTATTTTCTTTATTAGTTTACCTAGACAAATGGCTTTTTTTTACTTAAAACACTATTATACGTTTTTCAGAAAATATCTCTACATGTTTCTACTATCAATAGTCGATCTTCGACGGCCGTCTGCATTTGACTCACACGCCTGCCTACCGTGATGGTGGGAGACCCTTCCCCCACAGTACTGAGCACTGACAAATACTGCGACTGCCCACCTTTTCCGCAACCTCCGCCTTCTAAGATTTTTGCCATTAATATTACTGTTGCCTTGTATAAAATCCTTTTCGGAGGTCCACCGTTGTTTATCTTGAATATCTTTGGTTTGCTGCTTTTAAACACAGTTTTTGCAGCATTTTCCATTCTTTTATCTTCTGTTTTCCGAGATGCTGACCTAATTATATTTAGCGTCCTTGTTTGCCCGAAAACGTGTTTATTACTAACTTTGCAAATTGTTAGTTTAAGTCCTTTACAATTAGGCTGTTATTAGAACCGATAGAATATACCACCAGACGAGGCTCATGGTCTATTGTAGGAATCACCATACTAGCGCAAAGCCAATGAAAGGGGAATAACACTATAGGGATGGACTCAAGTTTCTGCCTATCAGGCGTCATCAGGGCTCCTCCAAGTGTATAAACCCACTTTCATCGCTCTCACATTTCAAGCGTTACGTACAATCACTATCTCGGTGAAAAGAGTTCAGCTTGTACGCCCCCTAGGAGACACATGCTAAACTCTCACCCACAGACGACTGTAGCATGAAGCTGGCACTACAGTCATTGATCCAGCTCGGATAATTCATGGACTATGAGTGCCGCTAAATGGCTCGTATAAACGACAACCAGACTGCATATGATCGTGATGCCAAGAACGGCTCACCATTGTTACTATAAGTACATTAAAGTATTAGATTAAATACCTTCCCTTTACTACATTGTCGAATGATTTATTTTCCGTACTCAGGTAGTCAATGAACATAAACAACGTCCACATAATAAACAGATACATGAACTTCGCACAATAACTCCCGGAAATATTGGGAGTGTCGCTTCAAATCCAATGTTGAAAGCGCCAGTGGTGTGTGCAACATCGCATGTTAATCACAACTCACACCGGTAACATAAAATATATGCAGCGCCCGGAAAAATTGAAAGTATCGCCTATCAAAATCCACATTCCACTCTGCAAGTAAATTAGACGAGCTGTGTGTATTAAAACTTTCGGTTTTCCCGTTGTGATGTATGGACATTTTTAAAAAATAGCGGAATTCAACCTAAACTAGGAATTTTTTTTGTTGTAACGGTCAGTTTCATCGTTAGTTGACCATAGATAAAAATTTAAAATATTAACAATCATATTTGCATAAGTATAGAATGAATAAAATGTATTTTATCCATCTTTAAAAGTTTACAAATATCCCTCACATATTTGAATACATAGTATCTAAAATCTCTTAAATTATTTCTGTGTTTACCTATGTTAGACAAAGCACTGAATAATTTTATCCTTTTGCAAAAAGAACTATTCTGCAATATACTTCTTGTAAGTATTCACCGGACCAGCTCTGAGAATAACTAACGCTGCAATAAGTGGTGCAGTGACTGTAGTGGATTGTAGAAAAACTCCAGATTGACTGAAACATACTGGAAAGACAGATACACAGCAAACGGATTGTGAGTCAGCCATCTGGGCAACTAGTTGGGGATATATTAGTTCTCAATCGAGTATAGTTTAGAACGGTGACGAGCTTGCTGATAGGATATGGCCGTCTTTAAAGATGAACTCATACGTAGACTATGCAACAAGGAAGAGGAGACACCCCACCACATTCTTTTTGAATGCGTTGCGTTGGAACGGCAGAGATCATTGCTGGAACCAATCAACCCGATGACTGATCTGTCGGGAGAAGATTTACCATACCCGACTACTGAAGCTGATAAAACTAACTAACCTGTTTATGTAAAAAAAATACACTAGGTATGGGATAATATGAAATAATATAATAGATTGACTGATTCATACCCAGTGCTTAAATCAATCAATCAATCAATTATGGCCCCAGTGACCAACTATATTTATTTCATATTTTATAAATATTTAAAAAATATTAAATCTTTCTTGAATATTAGTTATATTAATATAATATCCATTAAATATATATGGGAATACATTTAAAAAATAAATATGTTATGTAGCATTAATAATATTTTATTGCAAATGTTTTCTCAATATATTTTTCATAACTCTGCAAGAATATTTTGCTCTGTATTTCTGTAAATATTTATTTCATATAAAAAAAAAGATTGAATTTTTGCTTTTGTACATTTGGTGCGTGGGACGAATAATATAAAATGGGTAAAATATGCATACATATTAAGTAGGTATGTACCTATTTAAAATGATAGTTTAAAGATTAAATTAGATAATATATATCTAATATGATTTAATTAGTATCTAAGTTGAGCGCTGTAACTTTTCTATTTATATATCTGCGTTTTGTATTATATTATTTGTAATATTTGTAAGTTGCGAACGTCAACACAACACAACTCTATTCATTACGGTGTCGGTGTTATATGATTTAGTATTGTTTATGCGTCTATGGATTAGGTACATAGAATTCATACGCGCACGTGCGTATCATCAATGTTTTCATTCGTTTGTCCGTTACATGTTATAGTTTATAGTAGTATACGATTAGGGCAGATTAGGGTTAACTGTGTAATTAATTGTTGCGGGGTGTGTTTTAGTTTTTGTGATGACTACGAGGTAAGCAAAACTTTGAACATGTCATGGCATTTATAAGATATTTGGAATGCTCAATATCGCTATGTACAGAAATCGTTTAATAATATAATTGTAAGGAATTTTATGCATCATATATGTACTGCATCTACCAGATAAATTGCTAGTTGATTTGCTTAAGAGATTCATCTCGGTAGATAAGCGTCATAATCTCAAATAGAGGTTAGAACACGTTGTGTTGTTTTATTGTTTGTACGTAGAATGTTTTCAAATATTATGAAATAAAGTAAAAATAAGTATCGTAAGTATTAGAATGTAGCTATCACTCCAATTATTGTAAATGCTCCAAATGTATTAGTAGGTGTTGATAATGTTGTACGATGTTTTATTCATGGTATGATCTAATACAATTGGCATTGTTTTAGAGGCTACAAGGAAACGCCATGAGAGCGCCACTACCGAAGATATGAAAAAAGCATAGGGTTGTACCTGGCACCAGCCAAGGCTAGACTTAAAAATGAGTATTTTTCATTTCTATTGGCTTATTCAAATAAAATGATAATAAATACGTTTGTTTTTTATTTAGAACACTTCAATTAAAAAATAGTGATTAATTTGATAAACCTTCAGTATGGCTTAAAAGATACCAGAATTATTAATTATTAACTTGTATGGTGAGTGTGAAAAAACAAGTTCTTGCCTTTTAGACAACTCTATGTATGTTTCAACTTTTCGTTATCGACGTTATACATTCTAAATAACCAAAAACAAATTTTAGTTCATTTTGACAAATTAAGTAGATTGCATAAAAAAATCTCAATTTTCATATAAATATTTTACAAATATTTTAGAAAAAATATAGCGCTTACATTAATTTTAAAATATGGAATAAATATTTCAATTAAATATTTTATCTACATTTAGAAAAAATATGAAAAATATATTCAAAAACCTCTCACAAAAAATATTTATAAAATATATTTTTAAAAATATCTATGTAATATTTCTGGCTGTTAGGGAAGTTAGTATTTACTCCCGGTACAACCAGAAGTCCGCCATTACTGCAACTAATTTTAACATGTGTAGAATATGATTCGAAGCTACATTTATTTGAAACATTTTTTCAAAAAGACAATATTAAATTGGCTAGGGACCGTTGCATCTTAGGCTGGACACCCGGGAATATTCGAATAATTAAGTAGTGATAACAACAATATTTCCTTACAGCACGAACTTATTGTAATGTCAGTGGCAGCCTACCACGTAATTTTTAAAATCATTAATAAATAATACTATTAATTAAAAAAAAAAAAACTACTGAGTAAATTGATAAACCATCATCAGAATTTGCGGTTTACAGTTCACAAGCTTTCTTTGTAAGTAGCAAGGTATGCATAACTACCTTTCAAGTCTTCAAAAAAGGAAAAAAGTAAAAATCGTGTGTTAAATTTAAAATTTAATGAAGCAGAATGTGACGACATCATAACGAAAAGTTTATTCGTCGCCTTAATCCAAATAATCTCGCGATCCTTCGATTTTCAAGTAGTTACCGACAAGCATTTATATCTATTTAAAGGAGTTCGTCTTTGATAAACGCTGATGCATCTTTTATTGCCGAGTTTAAGCTGGCGAATTATTGTTCTGTCAGTCAGTCAATGGTCCGGATTCCCGGCCATTAAGTATTGAAAGGGATTTTACTACGACCCGGAGAGCCAATTAAAACTTGGGAACCTCCGCAAATTCTTCGCTCTCGCGTCGAACATTTCGGCGAGAGATTTATGCGTCAGTAACTTGCGATACATGTTTAATGCCCAATTTATGTGAATGGCTTCTCTTATACTTTTCGGAAAAAAATATGCGGTCTCAATTAATTTTATGCTTTAGCGTGATCGAAACTATTTGTCATTCTTTGTGAAAGTAAATATAGACGTCAAAAAATTCTTTATATAAAAATAGGAATGATTGCATGTCCAATACTTATAAAACTTTCCAATGAAAAAGAAATATCGGGAAATATTTTATTATACATGTCAGTACCACGATGGGACGTCAAGAAAAGATATAAACATTTCTATTATATTTATTTATTATGGTATTTATATAGCTATATTTCATTATTTTTAAATAGCTATTAGTAATTCTTAATTAGCGATTAACATTATATATATTTCACAACTTTCAGTTAAACCATTTATCAATGTTTAACGCTTATATTTATGTATTGTCAAGCTTTTGGTTGACAGCATTGGTTTTATGCAGGATATGCAGGCTTTAGGCAATGAAAAAAGCAGTGGCGGCTCTTCTTAAAGAACCACAAGGTCATGGCCCCACTATTGCATATCACAAATTAATTATTAAAAAGCTTTTATTTCCTGTAAAAATATCGATAAATACACGTACATACCCACATTTAAGTACAGAACGAATCTTGCGATTCCCATGATTTGATGCTATGAAACACGCTTTTTATTTATGCAGACAAGCGGCGAACAAGGAGGCACGTCTAGATTGACACAGATTTCAAACGTTTTAGGTCTCCGCTGAGTTCAGATTACACAGCACAAATTACATTGAAGTGGGACGTGCCGTATCTCGGCTAGCTGCCCGTTGGTTGATCGAGTCGCGCGGTAGTTAGTTATGATGCGTTCTTAGCGCATCATCAGTATACGAAAGACGCTAGTGAGAGTCAGATCAATAATCTCCGCATGCAGTCGTTATTGTTTATTGTATTTTTTTCTATCTCGTTTATGCGTGTGTGTGTGTGTTTGTTGTTTTACGCTACAATGAACAGCATCGGTATCTCATTAAATAAGGCATTTTCTTCGTATTCCCTAGAGGAAAAACTCGAAATAAAACAACGCTATCAGATTTGGACATTTCAAAAACTCAAAATGTTTTTGCGTCTGCATCTAAAATACGGACACAAAAATTTAATGGAAAAATTTACTTAAAAGACGATTGGATTTGCAATTGCGTCGAAAAGCGTTTTTCTTGCGATTTATTCGGAGAAGAATTAACATGGCCGAAGGATGGTATTATGGATTTAGTGCCCATCTGGGCAAGCATTAAAATGAATGAAAAATCGAAGGTACACATGAGCAATGTTTTTAGTTTTTCTGTGCTTGGTAAGTTAAATACTTTAACTCAATTAAACTTAGCCTATGGAAATGCAAAATTAGAACTCAATGAAAGACTTGACAACAATCGATATGTATTAAACATCATCATAAATTGTATTCGATTTTGCAGTACACTAGAATTTGCCTTGCGAGAACATGATGATTTATGATTTAAAATTTGATCCCCGTAAGTTTTCCCAAGTTTTTAATTTAACATTTATGTCTTTGTGTACATGCAGTTTCAAGACTAAATACGTATATGCAATTCCGAAGGAAATACGTTAGTATTTATATTTAGGTAGATAAATATCCCCGATATGTAGTTAACGTATTTTTCATTTTAAAATGGCTTCTAAATTTGTCTATATTATTTTTTTGTGTTAGTATTATTTTAGTTAGGGTCATTATTGGTGGTTTAAATCGTAGATCAATAGTCTTTCGTTTAAACTTCATTTTAGATTTAATCGATATGGAAAAGAAATAAACAACCTCCACCTAGCCATATTTAAGGTAAAGTCAGGTAAGTGTGTAACCGGGGCAAGTGTGTAGTTTGTTTATATTTATTTTTAAAATTGAAATACGGACGTTCTCTTGTTATAATACTAATGTACTAAACTTCATACAAGTTTTACAAACAAAAGTTCGCATCTCCTAACGTGTAATAACTTGAATATTTTGTGAATATATCACACCTTATTAAACAGGCATCAGTTTAGTATTACACTCTTGGCCGAACTAAAGGATAATGCTATAATATATAAAATGCGGAACGATTACACACTTGCCGTATTTTGCTGGGTAAGTGTGTAGTATTGACAGTGTTTAAAATTTCTTTTTTTTCTAGTAAACCGTTGATAATTATAAAAGGTGTATCTATTGAAGGCTTTCAACTGAGTATACATTACGTGCTTCTATGTGTAAAATTTATCGAAATATCTTATTACGTGAACAGTGTTACATTTTCTTCGCACTATGCAATTTTTACTACACACTTACCTGACCTTACCTTAATCCTTAAACACGTAAGCAATGGCCCTTAGCAATAAATGAGGTTATAACGCCAACCAACTTACCCGCCAAAAAAAAATATAAAAAAAAAACCAAACTACTGCTGACTCCTCCGAAAGGTCCAAGATCTTACCTGTCATTCAGGGTCCCGCCGGCTCAGTGAAGACGGGAGTGGGTTAACAACAAAGATCGAAAACTAAGGCGCCACCCGCTTTAAGATTTACCCTGTCGAGGCGTCCGTCAAAACGGGAAATTCGGAGATAGTAAATATAGGGGGAAATCAGCGTAACAACAGGAAAAAAAAACAATAACGAAACTACAGATTACGTGGTAAATGTAAGTAACAAGTTTATTGTAAATGGTAATATGCGTAATAAAAAAAAGGAAGTTAAAAATTGTAAAGTATTTCGAAAAAAATAAGTTGTATAAACGCAGACGAGTACAAAAAAAAAATATTTAGGGCTCAAATAAATATCGAGTTCCCCTTAAAGATAATTGAAACGTAACAAAGTTACAAAAGTAATCTTAACTACACACGGGTGGGTTTCGTACGCGTAACGTTGATGATCACCAAAGCTTAGCGCTAACAATATTTCAACAGTGGCGAGTTTAAAACTCTGCCGCATCCGACGACGATAACATTTATAAGCGTTTAAAATTAAATATATATAAAACAATTACTTGATATCCTGAAGGGAAAAGAGAACAAAAAAAAAATACATGTTTGTTATTTTTTTTTTTGTTCTCTTTTCCCTTCAGGATATCAAGTAATTGTTTATTATATATTTAATTTTAAACGCTTATAAATGTTATCGTCGTCGGATGCGGCAGAGTTTTAAACTCGCCACTGTTGAAATATTGTTAGCGCAAGCTTGGTGATCATCAACGTTACGCGTACGAAACCCACCCGTGTGTAGTTACAGATATTTGAACTTTGTTACGTTTCAATTATCTTTAAGGGGAACTCGATATTTATTTGAGCCCTAAATATTTTTATAAAACAATTACTTGATATCCTGAAGGGAAAAGAGAACAAAAAAAAAAATAACAAACATGAGCCCCCGATGCCTAATTGGCTTCTTTACTCAAGAAAATTGGCTCTACGCTGCCGTTTAGGCGAGCATACAAAAATAGTTAACGGCAATAATAAGTAAAAATTTATAACACAAGCCTGATTCGTTTCGCCGACGTCCTCCCCCACGTCTAGCGTCCTTGGAGAAACGTGCCGACTTCCGGTGTTGACGGCCCCCCAGATCAGGAATTCGGGTCTGTCTCCAGGCTCGGTAAACTCGCAAAAAACGTGCAGCGGATGGCGGTGACTAAACCCTGAATGGCAGGCTTGAGATGGACAACGCCAAAGGTCCAATTAGGGAGATTACATCACCCCATCAAGATTAGGCAACGGTAATTATGCCTTAAAAAGGGCCCACAGCTTATAATAAAACAATGTGTAGGTTAACCCGTAGGTGGGAAAAAAAAACCCTTGCGTCTAAAGGTTTAAGGATCCACACGTTCAAAACACGTGGGCGGTGAAAACGTAGGTCGTCTAACTGCACAAAATCCGCCTAAGCGATACGAACCGCAAAAATTTCCACACTAGGCCTTCGCCTAAACCATCAAAAACAATGCGATTCCGCCAGCAATACTCGCAAAATGCCCTTAAATCCGCATAACTCAAATGCGTTACTTCCACACAACAAAATGGCAAATGCGGACGAACCAAACGCAGGCCTACACACTCATAGAGCCAAAACGGGAGTGACGAGAAAACCGGAAGATCGTTTCGAACCTTTTCCGATAAATCCACGATTCTCGAACAATCGATACCGGAAACGACGTAATTGAAACTCCACGAAGCAAAACGCTCTAAACATCCCCCTAGACAATACAAAGTACTCGCAGAAAAGATAACTTGAAGAGAAATTTAGAAATGAAAAGTTGGTAACCCTGACTTTACCGAACAACCGCCGCTAACATCGTTCGCGCTGTCAAAACAGCTGACCGGTGTAGTAAACAAAACAACGAGGTTCACCAACTCTTCCAGGAAACAGAAGAAAGTAAGGGAAATAACGAACAACCGAGAAAAGGCACGGAAAAAAAAGCTGAACAAAACACAGGTCGGCAGTATCCCCGGTAAAGTAATAAAAGAAGTAACCCTCAATACTAATCATAACCTCCGCTTCTAGTGACAATACCCAGAGCGAGATCGGAAATTAACAGCAATGTAACACGTAGGCGACTAGTATGTTACACCCCAAGGTTACTCCGAATAAAAGGAACGTTAAATAGGTACAGTAAGGAAAAATAGATACAGTACGAGCGAGAAGGTAAGAAAACAGCGTTACAAATCCCCCCCTCACGTCAGAAGAAGTTTTCGTAGAAAAATTCTTAAGTGTCAGGCCCACAACAAGAAAGGAAACCAAAATAAACCCGTCAACCCTAACTATTGAGAAGGCACCAAACAACCATTCCATCTTCATAACGGACACACACTAAGATCAACCCACGGTCCATACTACCACTCGGACCCTTCGGCAATTCGGCCGGAAAACCAGGAAAATAAGGAAAATCAAAACAACAAAACAGCAAATCTGGGTGAAGGTGACCCCCACACCAAGCGAAACAAAGCACGACCCCGGACAGACTCAACAGCACCCCAGAAGAGGACCTAAAGAAGGCGGAAACAAAGCGAGGCAAGCCTCAACAAAAAGCCCAGATGAGAGGGTGATCATTACCTCTCACGGCGAAAGAAGAAGAAGCTGTGCCGCTAAATCCAACCAGACCCGAACCAAGACCCACACGAAGCGACAATCCCCAACATCCAGCGTAAAATGGGACACATCACGTGAGGCGATCAGTGCTCAAAAAAAAAATTAAATAAGGGTTAAACTAAAACAGGTTCATTACGACTTAATAAAGGATACAAAGCGGAATAAGGAATGCGGACATGATAGAGAAAGGGTAAAAAGGGTTAAATCTCCATTCGCACGCACACACAACCAACAAACCGTCTAGACCCAGAACCGGGCCAAAAGAAAGGGAACTAAAAGTTAGCGAAACGCTGAAGGCGAAAACAACAAAATCACGGGAGATAAAGGCCAAAAAAAACAAAGGTAACGTTAAATCAAAATTTAAAGTCATGGACGGCCCATCCAGACTGAAACAGTGAAGCTGAAACACAAATTCACCTACCCATATCTCGGAACAAAACAGAGAACGCGAGTCTCTACGATAAAGAAGACTGCCGAGATTCAGCCCCAGGGAACGAAGATGAACGACATTTTTTTGAACACCAACTCCCTACAAAAAAAAGAAAGCAGGGACCATGAAACAGTAAACCTAAAACAAAGAAGGGTGTGTCCTTTTTTTCAAGGTGAAGTAGACACGAACTAAAACAGTACCAAGGTACCAACGACAAAAGAAAACAAAAACAAACCAATCCTATGCCCGGAACACAAAGTCTGAACGTTAAAGAAAGCAAAAGCTGCCGGTCTCAGCAAAGACAGAGTTCGGACTACGCCCTCACGAACTTAACTCTATATGTCTACCAGAAAGTCCTAATCGGTAAAGAAATCTTACGTCAAATCCGGTAGTTACAAAATTTACTCAGCCAAAATCAGCAATCACGGATAGGGATACGCCAAATACCTAAAGTAAGGAAAAAGGGATTCCAAGAATGGACAAAGGAAAAAAAAAACTAAACAGCGCTAAACCCAAACCGTAAAAGCTTACCAAAAGTGCAATGGCGAAACTGTGTGATTTTAGGACGCCTCTTACGCCTCGGTCACAACACCGACAGGAGTATTCTTCTGGCCCACCTGCAAACCAAAAAGTCCCAAAATTCCATAGGGAACAACGCCTAAACCTAAACCAAACGTGCAACACGCGACGGTAAACATACCAACAGCAACAGACGGTAAAGCTGAAACAGACGGTATCCATTCCGGAGGATTCTCACCCCTCGGCAGGTTCACCCCTAGCCTATTATATCCCCCGGGACCAGGACGGGTAAAAAAACGTTAGTCATCATTAGGTTGAGGCTTCAGCAAACTTCCACTCCAAGAGCCTGGAAGCACCTTCCCTTGGCATGTCTTCAGTTCATAAGTATTGGACGAAATCTTGCGATGGATCATAAATGGTCCTACGTATTTATCTGCCAATTTTGCGGTATAGTATTTTGGCAGCATCAGAGAGTACAAAGTTCTTACGCCAAACTAGTTGATTAGGTAGGAACTCATCATTACGGCGTCGAAGATCGTAACGACTCTTAGCTCTCTCATAAGCCTTCTGCAACCGCAACTTAACATCCTTGTAAAGCTTACCAAAATGTTCCGCTCTTTCCATAAGTTGTTCTGGATTCAGTCTTACGGAGACATTCTCCTTTTCGCCACATTTCTCCCCTTTATCAACGTTACCCGATATTTTCATTTGCCTACCGAAATTGATCATATACGGGGTTAGTCCTGTAACCTCGTGATTCGCGGTTCTAAGTGCGCACGTTACTTTGGGTAATAAAGCATCCCACTCGCGATGATTATCCGAGACGTAGGCTATAAGCATGGTCTTAAGTACACGGTTAACTCTCTCAACAGGATTGGCCTGAGGATGGTAATATGAAGTATACGCAATCTTAACCTGATACTTCTGCATTAACGAGCGATATTCTTTCGACCTAAATTGTACGCCGTTATCAGAAATTATAGTTCGAGGAACTCCGAATAATAGAAATACGTCGTTCTCAAGATGCCTAATAACAATATTAGCGGTGACTCTTCGCATAGCAAACGTCAAGGTAAATTTGCTAAAACAATCGGTCACGACCAAGATAAAGTTGTTACCATGTTTGGTTTTGGGTAGCGGTCCAACTATATCCACACTAATCATCTCCCACGGTGAGTCAATATAAGTGTGTCCTCCCATTAGTCCAGTTGGTTTTCGTTGTTCAGGCTTCGAACGTATGCACGGTATACAGCGGCGTAAATATCTTATGACATCAGCAAGCATCTTCGGCCAATAGTATCTCTCGGCGATACGGTGATAGGTTTTATCAATTCCAAGATGTCCACAGGTCGGTTCATCATGACACGAGCGTATGACCTCATTTCGGCGATTTCTAGGTACAACTTCCTTCCAAGAGTCAGCCTCACCAGTCAGGTCTCCATAGGGTGGTCTAACGTACTTACAAAGCCTATTATCGATAATTTGGAACGTAGGGTACTTTTCTGGTGATGCCTCTACGGCAGCATATAACTTGGTATACCAACGATCGGCTGACGGTCCCACTCACGGCATCAAGAACAGGTACCGACCGGGATAAAGCATCGGGAACAACATGATCTTTTCCTTTACGATGAACTATCGTGAAATCGTATTGCTGTAGGCGTACGGACCAACGTGCTAAACGTCCACTCGGAGAATTCAATTTATTTAACCAGCATAGGGAATAATGATCGGTCACGACAGTGAAGTGTGAGCCCTCTAGATACGGTCTCAATTTTTCAATTGCCCAAAGAACAGCTAGGCATTCCTTCTCAGTGGTCGAGAACTTACGTTCCTGAGGTGTTAAAGAACGGCTCAAGTAACTGATAACTCTCTCCTGCTCCTCGATAGTTTGTGTCAACACAGCTCCCAATCCAAAGTCTGAGGCATCCGTCTGTACAACAAACTCCCTTGAAAAGTCGGGGCAAGACAAAACAGGTGCAGATATCAAGCGTTCACGAATGGCTGTCCAAGCCTCATCGCATTCCGTGCTCCAGGTAAAAGGGCGGTTCTTACGAAGTAAGTTAGTCAACGGGGATATAGTGGTGGCAAAATTGGGTACGAATCGGCGGTACCACGACGCCATTCCAACTATTCGCCTCACTTCTGTGACAGATTTAGGAGTAGGTATCTCGATAATCGCTTTAACCTTATCCGGATCTACAAGTAATCCATCTCCATTTACAACGTAGCCAAGGTATTTTAGTTCTTCACGACAAAATAGGCATTTCTCCTTGCTAAGGGTAAGTCCAGCAGTCCTCAATC
This sequence comes from Protaetia brevitarsis, assembly GCA_004143645.1. Classification (NCBI taxonomy): domain Eukaryota; kingdom Metazoa; phylum Arthropoda; class Insecta; order Coleoptera; family Scarabaeidae; genus Protaetia; species Protaetia brevitarsis. The sequence goes on from RXPK01000183.1 coordinate 1,515,820, forward strand.
TCTTCAGTACCTCTTCGAGTACGGTCAGATGTTCCTCAAAGGTCTGAGTGACAATAATGATGTCGTCCAGGTAAACAAAAACTTTAGGTTCCAACTCAGGTCCCAACACACCATCTATAAAGCGTTGCCAGGTAGCAGGCGAATTGTGAAGACCAAAAGGTAGACGTTTAAATTGAAAAAGTCCACGATTGGGTACGGTAAAGGCAGTAAGAGGGCGAGAAGACTCCGCAACAGGGATCTGCCAATAGGCTGACTTAATATCAAGAGATGTAAGATATTTGGCGTCTCGAAGCTTATCTAAAGTGTTAGAGACATAAGGCAGAGGGTACGCGTCTCTCTCTGTTACCTGATTAAGTTTGCGGTAATCTACACAAAAGCGGTAAGTCTTATCCTTCTTTGGCACCAACAAAATAGGCGAAGACCAAGGGCTTGATGATTTTTTCTACAACTCCCAAAGCCAACATTCTATCCAGTTCCTGATCTACGATTTTCTGCATGGCTGGAGAAATAGGGTAGTATCGTTGCCTTATTGGTGGACTATTGGTCTGAATATGGTGTTCAACTAACGAAGTGCAACCAAGTTTGCCTTCGGCACTCTTAGGAAAAGCGGTCTCTACTAATTCTTCCAACCGTAATCGCTGTTGGTCGGTAAGATGAGGTCTAGTGCATAATGCATTCAATACATGCTTTTCGGGAGAGAACACCCATTCTCCTTTCCTCAAGTCAGGTATAATTCCCATGATTCGCCAAAAATCTGCCCCCAAAATTAGGACATGCGGTAGTTCAGGCACAATTATAATATCGATGAGTTTTTCTCGATCGCGCAACTGCACAGGGACAGAAATCTCGCCCACGACACAACACCTCTGTCCGGACGCAACAGTGCATGTGGAAGTTCGACGCTTTAACGGAATTCCAAGAGTTCTCAAGATATCCCACCCAGGTTTTCCCAAGATAGTACGCGAAGCACCAGAATCTAATAGCCCCAAGAAAAGTTTTATCAAAAATTCGAACCTGAAGGTACGGTCTTTCATCGTCCTCCGCGTGAGCTAATATAAAATCTAATCGAATCTTATCCTCGATGTTGGTCGTTTCTACATCTCGACACGCTATACGACCTCCTAACGCGTCTGTCGCTCGTTTCCCGAACATTTCGGACAAGTCGGTACCGTCACATTAGGTGTTCCGCACCGATAACAATGTCGCTTCCTTGCCCGTGTACATTGAGAGGAACGGTGCCCCTCACCATTACAGTTCCAGCAGCGCAAGTTAGCTACAGGCGAATACGGAACAGCATCACACGACGTAGAGGGCGGTGGAGCGCTTACGTAAGCTAAATCGGGCTCCAAAAGCCTTTGCTCGACTGGCGGCGGTACATAAGCTTCAACGGAAGCTTTACGCGCTTCTAATTTCCTACAAAGATCTAATAATTGCGCTATCCTAGTAACTTCGGTGAGACCCAGTTGTGTTTGATAAAAAGGCAAAATATTCTTTAATAATATCCTAAGTCTGGTAGCTTCCGGTAATTGAACCGTCAAACGCGCGAACAATCCCTTCATAATCGATATATATAATCCAATAGGTTCGTCAGCACCCTGTGTTCTATGTTTAATTTCCTCGTACAAGCGATCATCGTAATCTGAAGGTTGAAATTCCTCACGCAAACCCTGAGCTATGTCTTCCCAAGAATCAAAGCTATCTCTGTTGGCACGATACCAAATCAGTGCACGGTCAGAAAAAAGATCAATAGCGGAACGGTATAAAATCTCGTTCGTAGAATTTCTGGCTACCCTCAACTCGTTAACCCTCTCTAAAAAGGCGCTAACTGACGTTCCCCTAAGTCCACTAAATTTAAGGCCCCAAGACGATACTGGTACAGGCTTAGGTCCGCTCGCGACACGCTGTCGACACGCGTTACCGGGCTCAACGGTTCCTATATCACCGTCCGAGGAATCCGACAATTCTGGCGCGTTATCACCCAAAGCCGACAAATCCAGGGCGGAAAATTGACCCAAAGTGGAGGTTCGTTCAAACATTTTGGCCTTAAAAGTAAGTTGCGAAGACAAATTAACTAAGCTCACCAATAATTCCGAACGAGCAGTGGTTTGCTCTTCCGACGCAGTTACAACGCGGTTGATACGTCCGAACAAATGCGCAATCTTAGACGAAAGCTTACGGAATTCCGAAGATTTACGGGAATCGTTGAAAACATCAATGAGTTGCGTAAGCTCGGTTAATTTAGCTTTAATAGCCGTAGAATCTTCCTCAAAGGTGAACGGATGTCTAGGCTGCACGTAATTAGTACTATTTGACAGTTTAGATAACTGTCTAAGAGTCCTTCGCATGATCTCGACTGTACCGGACTCCGTTACCCCGTGTATGCGCAACTCATACACCAACTCATCGCGCGATAACCGTCCAATATCCATTTTAAAATCCATGACGAAAGCAAAAAAAAACGCTCCACCGGAACGACCAAAACGCTACCACGAAAACACAGCGCAAGTAAACAGTGGAAAAGGGAAATAAAATAAAATAAAAGGGGGGAGGGAAAACAACTAAAGCCTAAAAAGCTCAAAATGGCACTAAAAAAAAGAATTCGAGCCCCACACGTTAGGGCGCCAAACCTATAACGCCAACCAACTTACCCGCCAAAAAAAATATAAAAAAAAAACCAAACTACTGCTGACTCCTCCGAAAGGTCCAAGATCTTACCTGTCATTCAGGGTCCCGCCGGCTCAGTGAAGACGGGGGTGGGTTAACAACAAAGATCGAAAACTAAGGCGCCACCCGCTTTAAGATTTACCCTGTCGAGGCGTCCGTCAAAACGGGAAATTCGGAGATAGTAAATATAGGGGGAAATCAGCGTAACAACAGGAAAAAAAAACAATAACGAAACTACAGATTACGTGGTAAATGTAAGTAACAAGTTTATTGTAAATGGTAATATGCGTAATAAAAAAAAGGGAAGTTAAAAATTGTAAAGTATTTCGAAAAAAATAAGTTGTATAAACGCAGACGAGTACAAAAAAAAAAATATTTAGGGCTCAAATAAATATCGAGTTCCCCTTAAAGATAATTGAAACGTAACAAAGTTACAAAAGTAATCTTAACTACACACGGGTGGGTTTCGTACGCGTAACGTTGATGATCACCAAAGCTTAGCGCTAACAATATTTCAACAGTGGCGAGTTTAAAAACTCTGCCGCATCCGACGACGATAACATTTATAAGCGTTTAAAATTAAATATATATAAAACAATTACTTGATATCCTGAAGGGAAAAGAGAAAAAAAAAAATAAACAAACATGAGCCCCCGATGCCTAATTGGCTTCTTTACTCAAGAAAATTGGCTCTACGCTGCCGTTTAGGCGAGCATACAAAAATAGTTAACGGCAATAATAAGTAAAAATTTATAACACAAGCCTGATTCGTTTCGCCGACGTCCTCCCCCACGTCTAGCGTCCTTGGAGAAACGTGCCGACTTCCGGTGTTGACGGCCCCCAGATCAGGAATTCGGGTCTGTCTCCAGGCTCGGTAAACTCGCAAAAAAACGTGCAGCGGATGGCGGTGACTAAACCCGAATGGCAGGCTTGAGATGGACAACACCAAAGGTCCAATTAGGGAGATTACATCACCCCATCAAGATTAGGCAACGGTAATTATGCCTCAAAAAGGGCCCACAGCTTATAATAAAAACAATGAGTAGGTTAACCCGTAGGTGGAAAAAAAACCCTTGCGTCTAAGGGTTTAAGGAACCACACGTTCAAAACACGTGGGCGGTGAAAACGTAGGTCGTCTAACTGCACAAAATCCGCCTAAGCGATACGAACCGCAAAAATTTCCACACTAGGCCTTCGCCTAAACCATCAAAAACAATGCGATTCCGCCAGCAATACTCGCAAAATGCCCTTAAATCCGCATAATCAAATGCGTTACTTCCACACAACAAAATGGCAAATGCGGACGAACCAAACGCAGGCCTACACACTCATAGAGCCAAAACGGGAGTGACAGGAAACCGGAAGATCGTTTCGAACCTTTTCCGATAATCCACGATTCTCGAATAATCGATGACCGGAAACGACGTAATTCGAAACTCCACGAAAGCAAAACGCTCTAAACATCTCCCTAGACGATACAAAGTATTCGCAGAAAAGATAACTTGAAGAGAAATTTAGAAATGAAAAGTTGGTAACCCTGACTCACCGAACAACCGCCGCTAACATCGTTCGCGCTGTCAAAACAGCTGACCGGCGTAGTAACAAAACAACGAGGTTCACCAACTCTTCCAGGAAACAGAAGAAAGTAAGGGAAATAACGAACAACCGAGGAAGGCACGGAAAAATAAAGCTGAACAAAACACAGGACGGCAGTTATCCCCGGTAAAGTAGAAAAGAAAAGTAACCCTCATACTAATTCTAACCTCCGCTTCTAGTGACAATACCCAGAGCCGAGATCGCAAATTAACAGCAATGTAACACGTAGGCGACTAGTATGTACACCCCAAGTTTTACTCCGAATAAAAGAAACGTTAAATAGTACAGTAAGGAAAATAGAAACAGTAACGAGCGAGAAGGTAGAAAACAGCGTAACCCGATGCAAGGAAACGTCAACGTCAAAGTTGTGATTCGATTGCTTGTAGTGGAAAAATATATAGTTAGTTTTAGATAGGTTCATATTGTAACTCATTCGCAGAGAACCATCCCTTCAGTTGAACCAATAGCGCAGCCGCTCGGTCACCAACATGCCAATGATCAGTACCCGTAACAGATGCAAGTTGGTATCGTCAGCATATAAACAATAATGAAAACCTGATAAAATCAATACATGTCATTAATAAAAATAGATAAATAAAATTGGGCCAAAACAATCCTGGGGAATACCAACAGTGACAGGTAAATGTAAAGATGAATTGGTTTAACATGATTATTAGCGATGTAAATGAAATTTCAACAATTGATGTCTACCAGAAAGATAGGAGACAAACCAACTTGCCACAACGCCACGAATTACCATAATATCGAGTTTTTCAAGTAAAACAACATGGTTCACACAGTCGAAAGCTCGACTCCCAAATCGCCAAAAAACTCCCCGCAGAACACGGCGCGCCGTCCAATGCACGAATAACATCTTCAACCAAAAGAGTGCACTGCGCAAATGGTGAGTAAACCCTGACGAAAACCATGCTCGTCGATTCGAATATATATTATTTTTTGTCCAGATTATTCAAGTAGTCGCGATAAGCATTGCGTATTCGAACAATTTGAAAAGCTAGATCCACAGAGATTGGTGTGATAATTTTAATGTTAGTTTTCTCCCCTTTCTTGAAACCACAGGGTGCACAGCAGAAAATTTTTTAATGACAGAGGAAGGTACCTTCCCGAAATGACAAATTAACGATCTGACGCCCATCATCATAACCGAGCTGTTTTTTTTTTTTTAACTTGCAAAATATCCGACACATTCATCATTGAGAGAAAGGAAGTGCGCACATACTAAGGCAGCCACCACAACGACCAGGAGCCTGCGTAATATTTAAATTTCATTTTATCACTATTAGATATTGTTGAACCACTAGCAACATTGTGCGGCTCACAATAAAAAAACTCATTAAACTTAGCGGCAACGACAGAGGGTCCTTCACAGAAACATCGTCAATAATCAATTCAATATTTGAATATTGCTTTTTTCTACCAATTAAGTCAGATATATATTGAGACCATGCCTCCCGAGCACGATTAGTTGAAGTAGATAATCTTTTCGGAATAGACAATGATTTAGTTTGCTTGACTAGAGAAAGGTGTGCATTTTTAGCTTCTTGATAAAATTTCTCGCATTGTGGATATTTAACTTTAAAGTATAAAGATTGATGAAGTTACTACTGGAGCTTTTCTAACTTCATTTAGACACCCACTGATTCTTGCTATTATTATTATTAGGTATATTAACATTTCTTTTGGAAAATGCATATTAAAATAAAACATAAATAAAGAATGGAAATGATTTAAATGCATCGTCGACAGATAAATAACTTTCATAATCAGGCCAATCCACATCCACAAGGGGATTAACTAGAGATTCGCACACTGTCATCGTGAAAACTTCGTATACTTTTTCAAAGTCCCCCCCAACGAGCAGTATAGTAGTATTCATCGTAGACGAACTGCAGCACATCATGCAATATATCAAGAAATGCATTGAAATTACCGCTCGGCGATCTGTAACATGTGTGTGTATAATAATTTTTATCCCGCCAAAACGCCAGTAAGACCACATTACTCAATCATAATCTCACGGCAAAACTCACTCAATTAATTGGTGACACGTCTAAAGATTGTTCCATAGCCCACATAGCCACAACCACCATGTATGTGAGAATTCTACAGAAGTATGAGAATCAAATTAAAACCGTCAATATAAAATATAAATCTACATTAGTTGACCAGACTTCAGTGAAACACAAAAACCGAATAGCGGTTGAAAAATTCTGCTTTTATTGTGCCAACTTATCATTAGTTAACCTTGGATATTTTAATAAACATATCTTTTTGTTCACTCGCTTCGACGGTTTTCAGCTTTTTAAAGAGTAATACAAGAGCTATGCACCGCTGCACCATCAGTATATTTTCTCTATGGAGCCCCCATTTCCACTCATCCATTACACATGTTACCATGGGTTTGTTTTGGTCAATACACTGGTTTCAACACACGAAGCACCTCAATGAGTTTTCCTCTTCGCAACATAATTAGAGACCTCAGCAGTGGATGGGCCGCCGTCCATGTTGAATTGAAGATATGAAATACCTTGCCAAACAGAGCACACAAGTTTCTTTTTACGCTTTTCGTTAATATGTAAACCATGCTTTGTGTAGTCGTCATTACAAGGTACGGTTACAATTAATGTAGTAAAGTTTTTGAAGTGGAGAAATCTTGAACATTTGAACATTGAGGTTGTACACAAATCTATTGAAAATGAGGACGGTGGTGCCAGTACGGTGTAAAATCAGAATAACATTAGTATTTCGTACAGCGTTCCTTATAATTGCCATTTTACTGTCGTCCATTGGTCTACCCGTAAGTGCGTTATTTGATCCGCCCATTATTACAAGACAATTTCGCATGTCAATTTTTCGTCAGAGGCAACATCCTCAAGACATTCTCTATACAGCACTCGGTTTAAAATACTGTAGCATATGAAAATTTGCAGTGTAAAGTCTCCTAAGGTGAAAAGCGGCTCCGCGTGCATGGCTATCTCCCAATATAAGGACCCTCGAACGATTATCACCTCATCTGAAATTGTAAATTCCTTGAAACGGTTGTTATTTAATACCACAGATTTGCTTTTAGAAAATAAATTATTCTGACTTTTATTGTTCGATTTCTTTTCTTCACATCGTAACTGCTTGCTTTGGCTTACCGTATTTTTTTGTAAATTTTCGTTGATTGTAGATTTTCGACAAACTTCCTCATCGGAATGCGAAGGAGTATCGATGTTCTTTTCGTTGTTTATGTTCTTGCTAACATTTCTTTCGGTTATTTTTTATTCCTGTTTATTCTCTTCGTTGTATCGGTTGCGTTTTAATTCGGATATTTCCAGTTTAGAAAATCAGTTTTGAGTGTCAATACTAGTCGTTCTAATAAAGTGTTTGTGTAAATTTCATTTCACATGAGTCATTTCATTAGTTTGTGTACCTATTGTTGTCCGCACTGAAGGGATTTTGGTGAGTTTTTCTATAGTTTTCTTTAAATATGTTATCACATCTTCCTTGTTTTCAAGAATTTCATTTAGCTTTCTGATTTGATTTTCTAATGATAATTTTTTTATATGAGTTCATTATTTCATAATTTCCGTCGGCTAATTTATCACCAGTGAGATGTCTACTTCACTCAGAATCTGCATCTTATCATCGTAAATATCAGATACTATCGTAATATAACTGTTATTTAAATCAGTCTTTGAATTTTTATGAATGCATGCAGGTTTTTGAGATCTAGATCTAAGACTTCGTGCAGAGGCCACTTTCCGAGAATCAGGATTGTCAAGCAAACACAAATTTTGTGATTAAAGAACAAGCGTAATAACACAAAACCTAACTTCATTCAGTCGATTTTGAAAGCACTAGTCACCGAGTCAATTTACGATAAAAAAAACAAAAATGTTTGAATTAGACAATCACAATCACTTTCGACTCGTCCGTTTAACGCCCGGTCAACATAGCCGGTAGTAAAGCTTAAAAGAGTGCTGTGTTGATAAATTATGAAAATCTGAAATGTTGTTTGAAATAAATAAATTGTTATCAGAGAACAATTTTAACGTATCTAAGCCCAGTTATTAATTATAATCCGTATTGCCGCCAAAATCTCTTAAATCTCCAATAATTAAATCTTCTTAAAACAAAAATATATAGGTAGTGTGTTTCCAATTAAATTTAAATGCTAACAAATATAAAAAATAATAATGCCAATTACAATAAAATAGACAACTGACGCTACGAACAAAGCCAGATGGTTTCTATACTAAGTTAATTTCATCTTCAGATACAATTGCCGCTTGCATATTGGTTTGTCGTTAAGGTGTTCGTGTCTGCTAGTAAGACAGCTATATCATATACTTCATCCTTAGGGGTTTATATATAATTTTAAACTTTATTTCGATGTTTTTCCACGCCAAAAAACATCAGCATCCTGTAAAGAATTTTTTAATATTAATAAGTTTATGGTATATCTGTGGAATGGAACAATAACTGCAGCCTTTTTTTTAAGCCTAAGCTTTTCTGAATCTTATGAGACGTGTGGGCAGTCGAGTCCAAATCAGTGCGAAAGATAATGTATTGAATGGTTCATCAATTTATTGATATCGGCTCACCGCATGTCCATTCAGATCTGTACGCACCTTAAGTGGCAAAAAAAAATTTTGATTTAGCATGAATAACTTTGTAACTGCATGCTACCGTGATTTTTAGAATCGTGTACTTACGACCACATGAGTTGGTGATAAAAATGCCATTTTCTTTATTTAAAAGTATCCCGGTTCCCCAGCTAGGACCGATATACTTGATGCCAAGCAAAAATCAAGGAAATCTGGAAACAAATCAATACACAATTCACAGCGCTTGGAAAATCGAGTAATCTTAATCAATTCCAAAGGAAACACGTTTTAAGTCTGAAATTAAGTCTTTTCTCATACGATATTGCATTTATGCAACTGAAGAGTATTTTGACGGTATTGCACGAATGGCAGCGACTAGTGACGGCTAAAGAATGTAATTTTGTTTTGTTGTAATTTTATTGTTTTTTGTTTTATTTGTGTATATGTGTATTGTATGTATGACGTTTCATATACACCTTTTTGGTGTGTCGAATGAATAAAGCTTATTATTATTATTATTATTATTATATTATTATTATTATTATTATTATTATATTATTATTATTCATATTATAAGGGATAAGGTTGATGCCCTGGAGGACCCCGTCTTCCGTACCCACGGGGATATCGTCGTCGGTGGGACTTCAACGCCAAGGCATTGGAATGGGGCATGCCCCCATCCGGATTCTAGGCGAAAGTACATCCTCGAGATGGCAGCCAGGACCGGACTCATTGTCCTTAATGTGGGAGGCGTAACAACCTTCCGCCGTCCCGGCTACACTGAGACGATCCCGGACGTCTCTTTTGCTTCCGAGGCCCTGGTTCGAGGATCGCGGACTGGAGAAGTTTCGGAGGAGTACACTGGAAGCGGATCATCAAGCTATTATTTTTACTGTGAGCGGCTTATGGGAAACCTTTCGTGCGTCCACACCGACACCTGGTGGATGGAACATTTCCAAATTGGATCCCGCTCGATTTTTCAGAGCTCTGTCCGAGGTCCAGATTGGCGGCGGACCGGGCGGGGAGGGGAGAGATCGAGCGGAAAGACTCGTGGAATCCACGATGGCTGGTATCGCGAAAGCTTGTGACGCCGCCATGCCCCGGAGGCCTCCTCGCCGCCGCGACGCTCCGCTTACTGGTGGACGCCTCGAGATTGCTGAACTGCGCAGACGTTGCCTCCATCTGAGACGAGCAGCACAGAGAGCTAGAGATCGGGATGCGGCGGGTGCGATATCTGCAGAGCACCGGGTGGTTAAGAAAACACTTCGGCATGCGATTAACCAGAGCAAGGCACGCCGCTGGAAGGAGCTGATAGCTGATGTGGACTCCGACCCGTGGGGACTTGGATATAAAATCGTCACCCGCAGGCTGGGAGCTATGAAGTCACCGGCAGCCTTGGAGCCCGCTAGGATGAGGCGTATAGTCCAGGCACTCTTCCCTACACACCCTGTGAGAGGAGAGAGGAACTTCGGAGCGGTGAACGGCTTCCCTCCGTTCGAGGAGGAGGAGCTCAGAGCAGCGATGGAATCCCTCCCTAATAGGAAGGCACCGGGACCGGATGGCGTCCTGTATGAAATTCTAAAATGGGTGCACCAGCGTTGTCCACACTTACTGCTGGACATGTACAATGGGTGTCTGGCTGCGGGGGTTTATCCCTCCTGCTGGAAGGCAGCCAGACTGGTGCTTATTAATAAAAAAGAGGGAGATCCGGACGACCCGACCACTTACCGCCCTCTGTGCATGCTTGACACCGCGGGGAAGGTTCTGGAAAAACTCGTTCGGAGTAGACTTCATGCGGCGATAGATGATGCTGGGGGTCTGTTCCCTCGCCAGTAACGGATTTTCGTCGCGGTAGATCGACCGCCGATGCTCTGCTGGAGGTTTCCGAGGCCGTGGATAGGGAGAGGACTATAACCACTATTCACGCCGCATCGTCCTTCCTCGTCACTCTGGACGTGAGGAACGCCTTTAACTCGGCAGGTGGACGGACATACTGGATGCGTTGGAGCGGGTCTTCCGGGTGCCGCCGTACCTCCTCCGGATGGTCGACGACTATCTGAAGGACCGCAGCATAACATATGAGAGCAACAGGGGCATATACACCCATGAAGCGACGTCGGGGGTCGCGCAGGGATCTATCCTAGGACCGGACCTCTGGAACGTCCTCTATGATGGGCTCCTGGAAGCTGAAATGCTCGAGGGTGTGTGGACGGTCGGGTACGCGGATGACATCGCGTTACTTATAACAGCGCGCGGATGTCGACCTGGCCCAACTCACTCTCAACCAAGCAATGCGGAGAGTAAATCGCTGGATGGTGGACACGGTTTGACCCTGGCCCTCAACAAGACGGAGTTGGTCATTCTCTCCAAGAAACGGTTGCCACCCTCTCTTCCCTTTCGAGTGGGTGATGTTGAAGTGAGGACGAGCCCGGCGGTGAGATATCTCGGCGTGATGGTCGACGCTAAAATGACCTTTTGCGTCAGAATCCTATACACCGCTGATAAAGCCGCGAGGATGACTGCGGATTTGAGCCGTTTGATGGCGAACGTTGGAGGTCCTCGAGCGAGCAGGAGGAGACTGCTCATGACAGCGTACAGATCGGTGCTGCTTATTGGATCAGAGCTTGGGCGGACGCCTCAATAAACAACTGTACCGTAAGAGGCTGGCCCAGGTACAGAGGAGGGCTGCGTTGCGGGTGGCCTCGGCATACCGCCACCGTATCGGAGCCGGCAGTTCTGGTAGTGGCGGGAGTCATCCCGGTAGTACTGCTGGCCCAGGAGAGGAGACGCATGTTCCTCAGGAAGCACGGCATTGGAGAGGAAACAGATCGCCGACGACAGGGAACTACCCTACTGGCTTGGCAGCGACACTGGGCGACAGAGGAAAGAGGACGGTGGACTGCGAGGTTAATTCCGCTACTCCGTCCTTGGTTAGAGAGGTCATGGTGAGGTGGACTACTACCTCACCAGTTCCTGACTGGCCACGGCTTTTCAGGTCCTATCTCCACCGCATGGGGAAAACGGACTCTGGGATATGCCTTACTGCCCTGGTGAAACAGATGACGCCCACCAACCACATTTTTCATCCTGTGTGAGATGGCGAGAGGATAGAACGGAACTCCAGGCGGAAATTGGTGAACTCTCCCC